>OY731403.1:93884734-94240965 GCA_963425845.1 Sphenostylis stenocarpa | reverse complement strand
TCTCACCCCTTTAGCCGAATATTGGGGATGCACCGACGGAGAAGACCTCCCGGCCTAGCCTCCAACCGTGAGCCGATTAACCTGAGGAACACCGGTCCACATGAACATCCTTAGTAGACAAGGATCGTGGTTTATTTTAAACCCCATAATCTCGATTTCGTTGGATATGCGTGATTTCGACACACCATAGGACATCCCCGCGACTTCGGAATCCCGAGCAGCAATCATACGATCCGGACTTCGTCGCCTTATACCGACGTATAGATGATGAGCACGCCTACATGGAAGGGCAGTTCCAGTTCATGCGACAGCGAGTCGGCCACCGACCATGAGGCAAGATAGGACCGATCGTCAAATAGAAAATTTGGTCTGCGACTCGTGCAAGGTTCTAGCGCCGCATACTCCGCCGCATCCCTTCGCAAAGCACCATCCTCCCATTCCAGCCCGTAGCGTGATGATTAGGAGGTTTGTAGATATTTTCTAGTAGTTTAAAAATGCTTGAATGTATCACCAAGAAAAAAGAAGAAGTAATAAATAAAAGTTGTTATTTCGTTTACATTTCAAAAAGCCCACGTGTACAAAAATTATAAAATAAAAAGGCACACGTGATATATTAAAAAGCCAGATTTCAAATAACTCGCGATAAAGATCAAAATCGCGAAAGAAAAAGGCAAAATCAAAACTATTTCAGCAGAATAAAGAGCTTCAAGGAAACTAGCTCTAACCTTCTATCCCAGTAAACGAAGGTGCACTAGAAAAGCCAACGGAAAGGCTCGATGATCCCCAAACGGATCCTTGCCTATTCCAAAGGCAAAACAAAATTACTTCAGGACTCAACATCACCACATGAGTCGTCAAACATAGTTATTCATCCTTCCATCCAAGAAAAAGGAAGCTATCAACATAGAAAAGCCAACGGAAAGGCATGATCATCCCCAAGCGGATCCTTGCCTACTCCAGAGGCAAAACAAAAAGATTACCTCACGACTCAACTGTATCACCACATGAGTCATCGAGCACACTCATCCAGAATCTCCGCCACTTCTCCAAAGGAGAATAAGGACTACACAAGAGTCCATCAAAGAAAATACGGAGTCAAATCCTCCATATCACCAGGGGGCAACAGAAAGAAATGAAAAACTTTTCATTACCCAATAGAGGCCACAACGAAAAAAGGCTGAATGAAAATCTCCAAGTAGAGCATATCAGAAAGGTCTACAAAAAGAGAAAAAGAAGAAAATATCTTCATCCCGCTCAATAAAGAGCTTCACAAAAGTCAGGAGCTCAAGACTCCATCATAAAAAATCAAATCAAAGATTGGATCCCCAGGAAGCCAATAAACTCCCCGGGATCGCCAAAAAGAAAAGAGAAAAAATAAATCTTTTCATCCAGCAGATAACAAAAAAGCCAGTGTGCATAAAAGGCGCACACATTTAAAAGCCAAATTTTCAAAATCGCGAAATCGCGAGAAAAAGATAAAAAACCATTCCCCAGCAAGAATAAGAGCATAGGCAAAGCCAGCTTAAAACAACAGCATCCAACAAGGAGTCAAAAACTCCATTCCTCCCTAGGGGGCAAGTCAAAATAGATTTCTGGGAGAGCAATCAAATCCCCGATGAATCATCAAAAGGGAAAAACTACCCCAGTGAGCCTACGACAGAGGCAAACTACAAATTCATATCCTCAGGGAATTAATCGCCTATAACACCCAATATGGATATCCCTAATGGAATGCAAAGCTTCCACTTCCAATGAAACCTCTGCCTACTCAGAGACGAGCAAAGAGCTAATATCCCCAAGAAATGGGAAATCAACCTACGCAAGAGGCAATATAAGCCCAAAGCATAAAATTCTTCACCATTGTTGAAACATTTGCCTAAAAACAAGAGGCACAATAAACAAGAAATCAACAAATCCTCAATGGATTCCTACCTAAATTAAGAGGAAATCATCAATAAACCCCGGCAAAAACCGGACAACTAAATAGAAAATCCCGAAACCACAAAATCCCTAGGAGATTCCTGCCTAAAATAAGAGGCAACCAACAAGAAATCACTGGCAAAACCGGATGGCTAAATAAAAAAGCCAAAGAACAAGAATCCCTGGCAAGACCGGATGGCTAAAAAGAAAAGCCAAAAATAAAGAATCCCCGGCAGGACCGGATGGCTAAAAAGAAAAGCCAAAAACAAGAATACCCGGCAAGACCGGATGGCTAAAAAGAAAAAGCCAAAAACAAAGAATCCCCGGCAAAGACCGGATGGCTAAACAAAAAAAGCCAAAAACAAAGAAATCCCCGGTAAAACCGGATGGCTAAAACAGAAAAGTCAAAAAGAAAGAAAATCAATCACTCCCCATGGAATAGGCGCATGATCAGAGACAATAAGCCGCCAACACATATCCAAAAACCGGATGAGGGTTTGTACTCATCAATCAAAAGATTGAATGCCGAAAAAGAGCATCCCAAGAGCCTTATAGAATAGGGTTCGTACCAGGTGAGGGTAGGTACTCACCAGAGCCTTATAGAATAGGGTTCGTACCAGGTGGGGGTAGGTACCCACAAGAGCCTTATAGAATAGGGTTCGTACCAGGTGGGGGTAGGTACCCACAAGAGCCTTATAGAATAGGGTTCGTACCAGGTGGGGGTAGGTACCCATAAGAGCCTTATAGAATAGGGTTCGTACTGGGTAAGGGTAGGTACTCACTCGAGCCTTATAGAATAAGGTTCGTACCGTGTGGGGGTAGGTACCCACAAGAGCCTTATAGAATAGGGTTCGTACCGTGTGGGGGTAGGTACCCACAAGAGCCTTATAGAATAGGGTTCGTACCGTGTGGGGGTAGGTACCCACAAGAACCTTATAAAATAGGGTTCGTACGGGTGAGGGTAGGTACTCACCGAGCCTTATAGAATAAGGTTCGTACGGGTGAGGGTAGGTACTCACTAGAGCCTTATAGAATAGGGTTCGTACCGGTGGGGGTAGGTACCCACCGGAGCCTTATAGAATAGGGTTCATATCCACAAAAGCCTTATAAAATAAGGTTTGTACTGGATGAGGGTAGGTACTCATCGAATCTAGCAAAATTCGATTCATACCGGTGGGGGTAGGTACCCACCGGAGCCCTATAGAATAGGGTTCGTACCAGACAAAAGCCTTATAAAATAAGGTTTGTACCGGATGAGGGTAGGTACTCATCGGAATCTAGCAAAATGCGATTCGTACCAGGTGGGGGTAGGTACCCACCGGAGCCTTATAAAATAAGGTTTGTACCAGATGAGGGTAGGTACTCATCAGAATCTAGCAAAAATGCAGATTCGTACCAGGTGGGGGTAGGTACCCACCAAAGCCTTATAAAATAAGGTTTGTACCGGATGAGGGTAGGTACTCATCAGAATCTAGCAAAAAATGCAGATTCGCATCAGTTAGAGTAAAATACTCACTAGAGCATTACAAAAAACGGGTTGCGAAAACGTTACTTTTATTAGAGGATAGTTCAGTTGTTGAGCACCTTGGAAGTAAGTACCCACAAAAAACCTTGCAAAACGGGGTTCATACCAGGTGAGGGTAGGTACTCACCAGAGCCTTGCAAAACAAGGTTAGGACCAGGTGGGGGTAGGTACCCACAAGAGCCTTATGAAATAGGGTTCGCACCAGATGAGGGTAGGTACTCATCAAAAAGCAGATTCATACCTAGTGGGGGTAGGTACCCACAAGAGTCTAGTGAAATGCAAACTCATACCTGGTGAGGGTAAGTACTCACCAGAGCCTTATAAAAGAAGGCTCAAACCAGATAGGGGTTGGTACCTATCAAAAATATTTATCATCCGAAGGATCAGCAAACTTCAAGCGAAGGAGCATCTGAAGGATAACCGGGCAAAAAGGGTTAACTCCTTCCCCTACCAACTAACTTTGTCGGCATATTAGGCCAACAATTAGTCAGGCAGGTGAAGGGGGGGCAACTGTACACCCCTAATTTTGCTCGGCCTCTCAATAAAGGCTAAGGAGACTTCCTATAACAAATATAAAGCTTGTCTGGCCTCTCAATAAAGGCTAAGGAGACTTCCTATAATAAGATAAAGCTTGCCCGGCATCTCAATATAGGCCAAGAAGACTTCCTTCATGAAGATAAAGCTTCAATGAACGTTTATCGGCATCAATCAACGTCTGAATAAAGAAAGGAAAGCTTCCCGGGGGTCCCAGAACACAAAATATGGCAAAAACAGTCGATATAGTCGTCCCAGAAGTTGGGACGGCCATCCCAGAAGCCCAGACGGCCGTCCCAAGTTCCAGACGGCCATCCCAACTTGTTTTGAGGCTCGGGACGGCTGTCCCAAATCCCAGACGGCCGTTCCAACTTCCCCAGATGGCCATCCCTGATTTCCAAGCTCCAGACGGTCGTTCCAAGCTGCCAGGCTGTGAAAACTATAAATAGGAGGCTCATTTGCCACTTTTTCACACCCCAGACACTTGTCTTCTCTCCCTACTTCGAATGAACTCTCCGATTGCCTTAAAAAGGTATCAATTGGTTAAGGAATTGTATTCCAGCATTCGATTCTTCTTTAAAATTTAGTAGAGTCAATCTTGTATTCGGGGAGGAGAGTCTTTGTAGAGCGGGGGATTGCAGAAATGCATCCTCACAGTTAAAGATTTGCAATACAAAGTTTGCTACGGAGGTTCTTTTCAATTCTCTTCTCTTTTATTGCTTTATGTATGCAATATAAAATAAAATCATGTAGATAGCCATTTTTTGAATATGGTATAAATAAAATAGGGTAATAGCGTAATTTCTCGTAATCTTCACTTAATGAATTAATCCGTCATAGGGAACCCGAAAGGGGCGTTGTGGGGTGCTAACATCTTCCCCACACGTAACTAACTCCCTTACCTAACTCTGGTTATAATGGTCAAGTTTGGTTTTTATTAAAATCAACGTCTTTTTATCCTTTTCCAATGTTTATGGTCAAAACATTAGTGGCGACTCCATAAGAACCCCTTTTCAAAAACCTTGCTTTTATTAGAGGATAGTTCAGTTGTTGAGCACCTCGGAAGCAATGAACACATTTTAACATAAAAACGCGAGTCTAAACCATCTTTTCGCGACAGCTCGCATAAACGTTCGAGATGTCCCCAGACGTCGGAACGGACGACGGCGGCTGGTCTTTACATGTCCTACTTCACCACAACCATAACATTTTATATTTACGGAAGTACTTTCTCTTAATTTTCCCTTACCTTTGAATGGATGTCTTCCTTTAGCTTTCATGAATTTGGTGAACTTCTTTATCATAAGACTCAATTCTTCTTCTTCATTTTCTGAGTCTTCTTCTTCCTTTTTATTTTTACCTTTGGAAATTTCGGTTTTGAAGGCTAAGTTCTTCTTTTGATATTGTCCTTCTTCTTCATTTAGCCTTCCAAGTTCAAGCTCATGCTCTCTAAGCTTTCCAAAGAGCGCTGCCATAGACATTGTGGAAATATTTTGTGACATTGTGGAAATATTTTGTGACTCCGAGATGGTCGTCACCTTAGGTTGCCATTTCCTATCCAAAGATTTTAAAATTTTAACATTCAATTCATCAACGTCAAAGATTTTACCTAATCCGGTGAGATGGTTCACAATATGAGTGAAACGCTTTTGAACGTCGAATATCGTTTCGCCTTGTTGCATCCAGAACATCTCATATTCTTGGATTAAGGAATTTTTCCATGCTCTCTTAACGTCATCGGTACCTTCATGGGTCACTCTTAGCATTTCCCACATCTCTTGAGCACTTTTACAAACAGAGATCCTGTAAAACTCGTCAAGGGTTAAAGAAGATGAAATTATATTTCTAGCCCTAACGTCAAATTGTGCTTTTCTGTTTTCCTCTATTGTCCATCTAGAAAAAGGTTTGGGAACGTCAACACCGTTCTCAATAACTTTAGGAATATAAGGACCATTTAAAATAGCGTCCCAAACGCCTCTATCAACAGACTCTAAAAATATTTGCATTCTTACTTTCCAGAAAGGATAATTTTGACCCGCAAAAAGTGGGGGTCTGTTGATAGACGAACCTTCGGCAAAAGTTTGATTTTGTCCGGCCATTTTCAAAAAGTTTGAATGACTATCAAAGCAAGCTCTGATACCACTTGTTAGAATCGCGCAGCGGAATGTTCGCGTGGTCGGACAAAAACCAAGAGGGGGAGTGAATTGGTTTCTTAACAAAAATTAGGTTTTCAAAATTTTCCCCAAATTTTACCGATTAAAAATTGTGTAAATATAAATAGAGTAGAGATAAAATCTTACACAGGAGATTTATACTAGTTTGGATCAAAAGACCTTACGTCCAGTTGCTAATCACTCAAACAGAACGTTGTCACTATAATCACAGTTGTTACAAACAGATTATAATGGAAAAGATAAAGTAAAGAAAACGCCTCTCTTGAAATCCACAAGAGATGAAGAACAACTTTCCCTAGAGACGGTACAACACACAATCCACTAAGAACTCCACTTAGTGATTCTTATCGCTTCTAGCCCACACCAGGTTCCAAAAGCCCCTTTTTCTTGCAACAAACAGTTCTCTGGCACTCACAACACTTAACTTTTGTATGAAAAAGGTTGTTCTTCTTTTCTGAGTGTCATAGAGAAGCTTAAGTAGAGAAATTAGGGTTTGGGAATTGGGATTTTTGAAACTAGGAGTCTTGGAATTAGGGTTTTCGAAAATAGGATTGATTTGAAGTTAAAAATCAAAATCTGACTGAAATAATCGATTAAATGAAGTGTTAATCGATTATTACAGAGCCAAAATCAACAGAACCCCAAAACTCTCTGTTTTAATCGATTAACAGGTGTGTTAATCGATTAAACCAGTGAGGAGATACAGAAAATGGTTTTTCTCACTGTTTTAATCGATTATTTCACCATTTAATCGATTAAAGCCAAGGCACTTTGATAAAATTGAGCTTTTTGAAGCTTCTAAGGTGCAGACTATGTACCGGCTATCTCAAACTCTAATATTATAGACTCAATCTAATCAAAACAGAGTTATTACACTATAAAACAAGTCTTCAACTCTCTACGTTCTTGTGTTCTTGAATCATCATCAAAATCAACAAGCTTCATGTCCATCAAGTCCTTGAATGTTCAACATACTCTATTTGGAAAGCTGCAAGAACATGAGATGGAGCTACAAAGGTTAAAGAACGGTGAACAGAATCAAACCAAGACAATAGCTCTAAAAGTAGAAAAATCTTCACAAGACGAAAGCGAAAATGAAGATTGTCCGAAACCTAAGAAAGAGAAGAACGATACCTATAAGAGCAAACGCAAAACTTATATTGCTTGGGAGGATAATGATTCTTCCACAACACAAGAGAGTTCTTCCGAAAGCAGTGATGGAGAAGAAGAAGCAAATATTTGCTTGATGACAAAAAGTAATGATGAAGCCTCATCACAGGTAAGTAGTACAAATTCCTTAAATGATTATGATGAGTTATTTAAAGAATATCAAGATATGTATGAAGGTTTTACCAAGTTATCTAAGAAATACAATGCACTTAGGCAAAAGTTTAATGCATTAGAAAATATTGTTGGTATTCTTGAAAAAGAAAATGAGTGCTTAAAGAAAGATGTTGAGAAATCTAAAACTTTGTCTAAAAATAAAGAAGTTGCTAAACCTTGTGAAAATCGTAATCTTTTGGAAAATTAGATTTTCAAGTTAGAGAAAATAATAAGCAATTTTTCAAAATCTTCTGAAAATCTTGATTTGATATTAGGTTATAAAAGAGGAAATTCTAGCAAAGCTGGACTTGGTTACAAACCCAAAGAAAGTCTAGAATCTCATAAAACTATTTTTGTGAAAGAGTCAAGGAAAACAGATGTGAAACCAGTTTCAAAAACTTTAAGAAACGCATTTAGACCTTTTCAAAGGAAACCAACATGTTTTTATTGCATGAAATTAGGTCATACATCAAATAGATGTTACATAAAACATTTTGGCATATCTAATGGAAAATATGAATGGGTGCCTAAAGGAACAAAGCATTTATACATGTCTAGATGATAATTTGAGCATCTAATTGATTATGAGAATCGGATTTTTTTCTTGTTGTCATAATCAATTATGTTGAAAGTTTGAATTTATGAAAATTTGAAATTATTAAAGTTTGAAATTTTGCAATTTGAGATTCTTGAAATTTGAAATTTTGCAATTTGAGATTTTTGAAATTTGAAATTTTGTAGTTTGAGATTTTGAAATTTGAAATTTTTGCAGTTTGAGATTTTTGAAATTGAATTTGAATTGGAATTTGAAATTTGAATTTGAAATTTGGGATTAGAAATTTGAATTTGAAATTTGGAATTGGTTGGAATTTGAATTTGAAATTTGTTGCAATTTGAATTTGAAATTTAAAATCTGGAATATGAGTGCATTTGAATTTGAAAGCTGCCTAAATAAGAAGACTGCAATGGAGGGAAACTATTGTATTTAATTCCATTATCTCTATAATCATTTTATTCCCCTATCTTTCTCTCTCTTCATTTGTCTTGGGTATCCTAGATATTGTTTCCTTAATATGATATTCTTCTATATGACACTTTTTAATGCATTATCTTCTCTACCTTGATTTATATACTAATAGGTACAAATTTGTTCTCAGTTTCTATTGCAATATTTTTCATAATTATCAATGAAACAGGAAGATATTTTGATGATATTCATCTGTGTGAAACAAGGGAAGATTTTTTCTTATAATATTTTTTATGATTATCAATGAAATAGGGGGAGATTTTTTGATGAATTAAAATATGTGTGAAATTCTTTCCTATATAAATTAAACAAGGGGAGTTAAGATAAGTATTTGCTCATATGAGTTAGGGGGAGTCTTGTTATTAATATATCCAGGCGGAGATTAAAATACTCTGACAATTGATACAAATTTGTGCTAATCTTGAGCTGGCTATATAGAGTCAAGCATTTTAATTCATTTCAGGTGTTTCCTTGATCATCATCAAAAAGGGGGAGATTGAAAGCAATGAGAGGGAGATTGATGGAAATGTTCCTGCATTCCCAAGAGATGATTTTGATGATGATTCAAGTCAACTACATTCAAGTCAACACCATTCAAGATGAATTTAAGGACAAGTCGAATTTATGACGTAGGTGATAAAGATGATGATTCAAGCAAGCCCAAGATGATTCCCGAAGACTAGATAGAGTCTTAGAATACTGGATATGGAGGTACAAGTTGATGAAGTAATATTATGCATAAGCCTCTGAAGCACAAGTGTGTTAAAATTCATAACATGATATTTTTTACTGTCATAATTAATTATGATGCACCAGAAATAGAAAAATGATTTTCTCTATCATAATTAATTATACTGGTAATATAATCAATTATGGCAATTCAAATTTGAAAAATATATCCATTTTAAAGAATAAGTGTTTTTGAATACATCCTGATTTTTTCTATGATATTATTAATGTCCAACGGCCATTTTCTTATGCTATTTTTCTATTTAATTAAGTTTTGATGAAAAATAAAAAACACACAATTATAGAATTCGAAAATACAATTTACATTCAATCAATTTTGAGAAAAGAATTCTGAGCAAGGAAACAGAGATATTTTACACCTTTTGAGAAAACCCTCTTCTATACTGCCTTCTGTGCTTTCATTGTTAATCACACTTGTTCTTGGAGATTGGCATTCTACAAGCTTCTACAATTTGTTGTCTCCATTACCCAGGTGTGTTTGTTCTTATTTTTATTACCTTCATCCTTTTTGCATTGGTGGAAAAGGAGGTTCTTTTCATTCCTAGTGTGATTCTAGGGAGGTGTTCATCCTTAGTGATATTCTAAGGAGGTGTTTTCATCCTTTGATTTGTTCAAAGGAGGTTTTCATCCCTAGTGTGATTCTAGGGAGGGGTTCATCCTTAGTGGGATTCTAAGGAGGTGCTTTTCATCCTTTGATTTGTTCAGAGGAGGTGTTCATCCCTAGTGGGATTCTAGGGAGGTGTTCATCCTTAGTGGGTTTCTAAGGAGATGATTGTCTCTTTAATTAGTTTACTTTTTACTGGTTCTTCTGCTGAATTGATTGTAATTTGAAAACTGAATTTGAAAGATAGTAAATAGGGAGTCACTCTTGTGTTAAGAGTTGACTGGGAACTGGATGTAGGGTTGGCTATACCCGAACCAGTATAAATCTCTGTGTGCTCTTCTCTTTCCCTTATCTCTTTCTCCTTTCCTGATTATAGTATTGCTTCCGCTTTAACAAATTATTAACTCACAAATAAATTTTTAATTTGACATCTATTTTAATTTGTGCATCTATTCACCCCCCTCAAGATGCCATTTGTCTAACAAGTGGTATCAGAGCTTGGTTAGATAAGATATTTCTAAACGATCTGGTAAGATGTCTATGCAGAATCAGGTTTACAGGGAAGGAGCTTCAATAAACAGACCATCATTATTTGAAGGAGAAGACTATCAATTTTGGAAGGCGAGAATGGAAATATTTTTACAAACACTAGATTATGGTGTTTGGGATACTGTACTTAATGGTCCCTACATTCCGATGAGAACAACGGAGTCTGGAGTTGTTCCAAAGACTTTTGATCAATGGACGCCGGATGAAAACAAGCATGCCCAATATGATGTAAGAGCCCAAAACGCTATTGTTTCTGCCTTAACTCGTAATGAATTTTTCAGGATCTCACAATGCAAGACGGTAAAAGAAATATGGGACACTCTTAAAGTAACACATGAAGGAATAAATGAAGTAAAGCGAGCACGTAAGAACACACTCATCCAGGAGTATGAATTATTTCAAATGCAGCAAAATTAAAGTATCACGGATTTCCAGACACGCTTCACACATATAGTAAATCACTTGAAAGCATTAGGAAAGAGTTTTGACAATGAGGAGTTGAACACAAAGATCTTGAAATCCTTAGACAAGAATTGGCAACCAAAGGTCACTGCTATTACATAATCAAAGGATCTCACAAAAATGAATATTGCTACTCTATTTGGAAAGTTGCAAGAACATGAGATGGAACTACAAAGGTTAAAGAATGGTGAACAAAATCAAACCAAGACAATAGCTCTAAAAGCAGAAAAATCTTCACAACTCTTATCGCTTCTAGCCCACACTAGGTTTCAAAAGCCCCTTTTTCTTCCCTACAAACAGTTCTCTAGCAGTCACAACTCTTAACTTTTGTATGAAAAAAGGTTGTTCCATTTGCAGAGAGCCTTAGAGAACCTTAAGTAGAGAGATTAGGGTTTTAGAATTGGGGATTTTCGAAATTGAATGAATTGGGAATAGGGTTTTCGAAACTTGGTCCAATTTTGAATTTCAAAATGCATATCAGACCCAAATAATCGATTATCTTGAGTATTAATCAATTATTCCAGAATCATTCTCGCAAAGGAGCCAAAACAGCACCATTTAATTGATTAACAGGCCATTTAATTGATTAACAACCCAGTTAATCGATTAACAGGCCATTTAATCGATTATTCCAGAGATCAAATGCTGAAAATGGTTTTCTTTCTGTAATAATCGATTGTCCTGCCATTTAATCGATTAATCCAGTGTGTTTTTTATAAAAATGAGTTTTTAGAGCTTTTAAAGAGTGGACTATGTGCTGGCTATCTTGGACTCTAATATTACAGACTCAAAAATATAAAAACAAAGTTATTACATGACATTACAAGTCTTCAAATCTTTAATTCCTTCATTCTTGAATCATCATCAAAATCTATAAGCTTCATATCCTTATATGTTCAACACAATGAGCCCTCCTCTTGATATTTCTTGAGCAGCAACTGAGGATTCACCTCTGCTAAACTTCTTTCTTCCAGATTTGGAGCGCTTGAACATGGTGTTGAGAAGTGAACCAAATACAGTAACGGGAGAATATTTTACCTTGCCAAGAGTGAGCACAAGGTATTCGAACAACTCAATGAATGATTCAGAGTAAGAGAAATGAGAGGATTCTAACTCTTCAACTACTTTGAATAGTCAAATTTGTTGTTTAGTGGGTGACCTCAGCTTGTTCCCTGCGTCAGAAGCAGACAAGACAAAAAATAAACAATGGGTGCTGTAATTTAATCCTTTACCTGAATTACTGATGTAATCGGATAGATATCACATTTAAGAGGGTAGCTGAAGTCATAAAAGAGTTTTGTAGTTGCAAATACACTTAATTCAACCTGCAGTAAACAATAAGAAGCATACAATATTAACCCTAGAAAATTAATCAATTGTTTTACCATATAATCAAATAATTTCACTTAATGATATAGAAGCAGATATCAAAAGCAAAATGAATCAATTAAATCAAAAATTTTATCGATTAATTCAAAAGAAAAACATGCAGAGCTAGAAAAATTTAATGAAATAAACTGATTAGAAACATATTTAATCGATTAATCTAGCAATGGATCAAGAACAGATATTGAGAACCAGGAAATTAAAAGATTATTTCGCAAGTTTAATCAATTAAAAAGCACATAGTTCGAAAATATTCCAAAGTTTTCAGAAAAAGAATCAATTAATCATACTATTAACCTGTTAAAAAGCACAGAACCATAATAGAGAATCAATTATATAATACTATATAGATCCAAAATTCCTAATTCAGTTCTAAGCATATTAAGTCTATCTCTAGGCAGTGGTTTGGTGAACAGGTCAGCCAATTGTTATTCAGTATCAATGAATAAAATTTCACAATCACCCCTATAAACATGTTCTCTAATAAAGTGATGTCTAATTTCAATATGCTTAGTTCTAGAGTGTTGAATAGGATTTTTAGTTAGATTGATTACACTAGTATTATCACAAACCAGAGGTACCGTCTTGAGAAACACCCCATAATCCTTCAATTGCTATTTGAGGTAGATACTATGGGCATAACAATTCCCAGCTGCAATGTATTCAGCTTCTACAGTTGAAAGAGCCACACACGCTTGTTTTTTGCTGTTCCATGATATGAGGCTGCTCCCCTGTAAGTGACATGTAACCAGAGGTACTTTTCCTATCCAATCTACAACCTGCAAAGTTAGAATCAGAAAATCCAACAAGTTTAAGAGAAGTACCTTCAGGATACCATAGACCAACATTGATGGTTCCTTTAAGATACTTGAGAATCCTTTTAGCAGCAGTGAGGTGAGATTCCTTTGGATTTTCCTAGAATCTAGCATAAAGGAAAACACTAAACATAATGTCAAGCCTACTAGCAGTGAGGTATAGAAGAGATCCAATCAAACCTCTATATTTAGTTTGATCAACAAATTTCCCCTTTTCATCTAAATCTAGACAACAGTTAGTAGACATGGGAGTGGAGGATTCTTTGCAATTATGCATATCAAATTTCTTCAACAACTCATTACAGTATTTAGATTGATTTAGGAAAATACCATTCTTTAATTGTTTAACTTGGAGACCAAGGAAGAAATTCAGTTCTCCCATCATAGACATCTCAAATTCGCTTTGCATTTCTTTAACAAATTTATTACAGAAGGCATTATTAGTAGAACAAAAAATGATATCATCAACATAAACCTGCACCAGAATAATATTAGATCCAGATTTCTTAATGAATAAAGTTTTATCAACTTCATCTCGTTTGTATCCTTGATCAGTTCAGAAGTTACTTAGCCTCTCATACCATTGTCTAGGGGCCTGTTTTAATTCATAAAGAGTCTTTTTCAGCTTGTAGACATGGTTAGGATGTTTGGCTGAGACACATAAACTTCTTCATTGTTGAATCCATTTAGAAAGGCACTATTGACATCCATCTGAAGCAATCTGAAACCACTAATACATGCATACGCTAATAACAATCTAACAGCTTCAAGTCTAGCTACGGGTGGAAAGGTTTCATCAAAATCAATTCCTTCCTGTTGATTATATCCTTTGGCTACTAACCTAGCTTTATTTCTAGTAATAATGCCATGTTCATCTAATTTGTTTTTGAATACCCACTTAGTACCAATTATATTGATATCTTTGGTTTTAGGAACTAATTCCCACACATTATTTCTTTCAAATTGATTAAGTTCATCATGCATGGCATTAATCCAATATTCATCATTTAATGCATCCTTAACAGATTTAGGTTCAATTTGTGAAATAAATGCCATATGATTGCATAATTGATTAAGAGAATTTTTAGTGGATACTCTCTTATTGATTTTCCCAATCACATTGTCTAGAAAAAGATCTCTTGGGACAATCCACTCTTTAGGAAGCTCAACCAAGCAATCTTCTTCCTGTTCTTCAACAATTCTTTCTGGTGGGTCAGCTTTTGTAGGATCAATCAATTGATCACTTTCTTCAACAGTACACTGTTCTGTATTTCTGGGATGTTTTAACTGATAAAGATTATCAGCGAATTCGTCATCATCTGCAATACCTGTTGTATTTCTCTGCAACACTCGAGGATACTCATTAAAAACAACATGTACTGATTCTTCAACAGATTTTAGTCTTAAATTACAGACTCTATATGCATGACTGTTAGAAGAATAGCCAAGAAAGATCCCTTTATCACATTTTTCATCAGACTTGCCAATATTTTCTTTCCCATTGTTTAAAACAAAACATGTACATCCAAAAACCTTGAAATAGTTTATGTTGGGTTTTCTTCCTTTGTAAAGTTCATATGGAGTTTTCTTAAGAATGGGTCTCATCAAAACTCTATTCAAAACATGACAATCAATGTTTATAGCATCTGCCCAAAAGTATTTAGGTAAAGAGTTTTCACAAAGCATTGTTCTAACAAGTTCCACAATGGATTTGTTCTTTCTTTCCATAACACCATTCCGTTGAGGAGTTCTTAGAGCAGAAAAGTTGTGTTTTATGCCATACTTTTCACAGAATAGTTCAAACATTTCATTTACAAATTCTCCACCATTGTCACTTTGAATAGAAGTAATGAAATAACCTTTCTCAATTTATAAAACCTTGGCAAGCTTTTTAAAAGATCTGAAATAATCTGATTTGACTTTTAGAAAAATAGTCCATGTAAATCTGGAAAAATCATCAACAATTACCATGATATAAAGATTACCACCTAGGCTTTTGTTTCTTGAAGGACCAACCAAATCTAAGGGGAGTAGTTCCAAAGGTCTACAAGTAGAAACAATGTTTTTATTTGAAAAAGAATTTCTATTTGTTTACCTTTTAAACAAGCTTCACAAATTTTGTCTTTCAAGTTTTGAAGCTTAGGGAGTCCAGAAACTAAATCTTTAGAAACTAATTTGCCAAGATGATTGAGATGAATATGTGCAAGCCTTCTATGCCATAACCAAGATTCTTCTTCTTTAGTAAGAAGACAACTTTGAGATAAGATAGAATGCTTGATATTTAACATGTAGATGTTGTTTAATCTCTTATCAACCAGTATTACCGTATCAGATTTTGGCTCACATATTAGACATATTTCTGGTTTGAAGATAACCTTGTGACCAAGATCACATAACTGGCTTATGCTGATTAAGTTGTTCTTGAGACCTTCAACAAAAAGAACATTGTGAATGGTCACGGTCTCACTATCTCCTATGTCTCCAGATCCTAAGATTCTTCCCTTGTTGTTATCTCCATATGTTACGTGACCTCCATTCTTCAATCTCAGTTTCTGAAATTTGGAAATATCACCTGTCATATGCCTTGAGCATCCACTGTCCAAGTACCAAATTGATTCTTACTATTGTTCCTGAAAAATCAAGCATCAAGTATTTGGTACCCTTAAATAATTTAGGTCCTTAATGGTCAAGTTTTCTGTTTAACATATTTTGGCACCCATCTCATTTTTCCATGTGGCACAAGATGTTTTCTAATATGACAGAATTTTACAGTATGTCCTTTTTTCATACAATAGTGACAAGATGAGAAGGGAGATGTTGTTGATTTTCTGAAAGAGAAGAAATTCAAATACCTTTTATTTTTAACCCCAAACTTAGGTTTATAACCAATGCCAGTATGATAAAAAACACAGTTTTGAGACCCAAGAAGTGCATCTAAATTTGTTTTACCTTGAGTAAACTTAGATAAAGTTTTAATCAAATACTCAACCTTTTTTCTGCAAAGAGATACACTTTTCACAATCTTTGTTAGCAACAACATTATCATAAGATGAATTATTGTATATTATTTCAAGATGTTTCATATCTATTTTGCATTCTAATAATTCTTCTTCCAGAACTTTAACCCTATTCTCTAACCAGTTATTTAGTCCTTTTAACCGATTATTTGTATAGGATAAATTCTTAGCTTCATCATGCATTTCATTGAAAGCAGTTGATAATGTGCTGTAATTTCATTTCATTCTCTGTGGGAGTTGAACTTACACAGGATGAAGAAGATTCATAGTCAGCCATTAAGCATAGATTCACTTCTTCACTTTCAGATCTAGAACTTGAGGATGAATCATTGTCTTGCCAAGCTATATAGGCCTTCTTCCCTTTATACCTCATGTCTTTCTTGTTTTGATTCTTGGATTTTTCTGGACAATCACTTCTTATATGTCCCTGCTTACCACAAGAATAACAAGTATAAGTATTTTGAAGGGAATTAGTTCTTTTATCATTGTACCTTTTAATCTGGCCAATTCGTTTCTTCTTCTTAAGAAATTTCCCAAACTTCTTAACCAACAAATTAAGATTCTCATATCTTTCTTCATCAGAATCACTACTTTCTTTTATTGTCTTGAGAACAATGTTTCTGCTTTTCTTTTCTGCATTTTCTTGTTCTTTAAACCTGTTGATCTCCAACTCGTGTTCCCTTAGCTTACCAAACAGTGAGGCAGTAGTCATCTCAGTTAAGTCTTTTGATTCTGATATGGTTGTCACCTTTGGTTGCCAAGATCTGTCCAAACATTTTAGGATTTTGATTTTTAACTCTTCCTTGTCAAACGTCTTGCCTAATCCAATTAGATGGTTGACTATATGTGTGAATATTTTCTACACATCTGTAATGGTTTCACCTTGCTGCATTTTGAACAATTCATAATCTCTGATTAATTCATGCTTCCTTGCCCTTTTCACATCAGAGATACCTTCGTGAGTGACTTCTAGAATCTCCCACATTTCTTTGGCAGAGGCGCATTGAGAAATCCTGAAAAACTCATCAAGATTTAAGGCAGAGGTAATAATGTTCTTAGTAGTATAGTCATATTGAACTCTCCTATTTTATGCATCAGTTAAGTCAGCCCAATCTTTTTCAATAATTTTACCATCCACTGTATGAGTTGGTTTGAAAGGACCATTAACAATTGTATCCTAAATACCCTTATCAAGAGATTCCATAAAGATTTTCATTCTAACCTTCCAGAAGGGATAATTCACACCAGAAAATAGAGGAGGCCTGTTGATGGAGGCTCCTTCAGAAAAAGTCATCTTTCCCTCAGCCATTTAAACTCTCTTGGACCGAATTCTTGAGTAACTTACAAGAACCAGCTCTTGATACCAATTGTAAGACTTAATGGTTGAGTTCAAGAGGGGGGATGAATTGAACTTTGAAACCTTTTTCAAAACTGCTTTCTTTGTGGAAGAATGATTAATCTTTATTCAATCTTTTATTAGGCAGATTTGATTTTTAACAAGGCAAGAATATAAAACAGAAATGAAACGAGAGAAATGCAAAAATACAACACAAGAGTTTTTATACTGGTTCACTCTTTCCAAGAGCTACATCCAGTTCTTAACAAACCTGTCAAGTTCCAGTAAAATCAAGTGAAAATACAAACCAGTAGATACAAATCAATCTACCCCAAGATCTACCTTACAACACTACAAGATAGACTCTTGAAAACCACCCAGCAACCAAACCCAGTCGCTATAACTAGTGCAGATTCAAACCTAATCTACACAATCAAACTTCGTACAAGTATTGGAAAAGATAAACCTAGACAGTAGCTTTTTGTAATACAGAAGTCCAGAAGCAAATTTCCTAACACAAAACTTCCTCTCTTGAAGATCTTTCAACAATCTTGATCAAAGCACCTTATGATATGAATGTGTATGAATGCTCAGAGAAACACATGAATATGAGAGCTCAAAGATTGCTTTTAATCGATTTCCAAATTGTGTGTTTTAAAAGAGAAATCAAAACTGTATTTATAGAGTAAAATAGAAAAAGCTGACAGTTTTAATTGATTAAAATGATGTTTTAATCGATTTATTTCATTTAAAACTATTTTAATCAATTAATTCAAGCTTTTAATGGATTAAAACTGCTAGAAGGAAAAATGATAGCTCTCTGTTTTAACATATTAAAAATCATTTTAATAGATTAAAAATCTGAGGTACTCAAAACATGAATTATGACTTAGAACATTTTAATCTATTGATTTATCAATTTAATAGATTAATTCTGCGAAACCCTTACATGGAAAAACCATCAAGAACATTTTAATCTGTTGATTTTACGACTTAATCAATTAAAATATCAGTTGTATATATACATTTCCTATTTTAAGTGATTTTAACAGATTAAAACTACTTTTTAACATATTTAAAAAACTCAGTTTGCTCTTTCAAAGCTTAAAGGTTGGTTTTTCATGAAGTATGATAAATTCTATGAAATGCAACAGTTATAGGCGCTATCACAAGATATATTGTAATTATCAAGAGATTAAATTTTGTACCTGTTAAAAGTCCCACATCGCCTACCTCATGTCATTTGGTATGGTTTAAATACATGTTAGGTTAATCCACATATTGCCAATTGGTTTTATGTTGGAACCTTAACATGGTATCAGAGCCAAAGCCTAACATCTTTCCGGTTATTGTCATGGGCCAAAAGTTTCCCTTTAGTTGGGTCAAAAGTACCCTTTGCCTGGTCCGGCAGGCTTCGTTGGAGGGGGTGTGTTGAAAGTCCCACATCGCCTACCTCATGTCATTTGGTATGGTTTAAATACATGTTAGCCTAATCCACATATTGCCAATTGGTTTTATGTTGAAACCTTAACAGTACCTATAACCTATCTACTTACACATGCACAAACGGGATAATGATACTTTATATGTCTTCATCAAATCCAACAAGTGTTTCACTATCTCCACTCATACTTTTTTTCGGTTAGGCATAATGCTTCTTCTGATTAATCCTACTATTTCCACTCAAGGAATCACCTAATTGGCTCTTGAAGACTCTATTTCCACCCACCTTAAGTCTCTGACTCTCTTGGCCTTCTGATTAATCCTACTATCTCCCTACTCTAGCCTTAAAAACTCACCTTCTCTCTCAAATCAAGCACTATCTTAGAAATACTTCTCCAAGAATATCCTATGAAAGTTCTCCTAACCCACTATCTCTTCTTTGGCAGTCTTCGTCTACTGAGTCCCCATGCACTAAAACTCAGCCTCCATAATCAACAAAAAAGTTCCATAGATAACTCTCCAATCTTCAGGACATAAGGTAGTCCTAAAGATCTCCTCCACTTCCCACATTCACTACTCTACTACATCTAATCCAACACCACCACTGAATTTAGGGGAATTATGTCTCATAAACTCAGTCAATTCCAACTACTCCATTTAATGATAAGGAGGAGAGGAAGTTGTCATCCTAGGCCTAACATTCCCCACTATTGAGATGTGGCCTACTACTGTTAAGTCATTGCAACACTTCGTTGTCACAGAGCCATTACCATAACCCTCGCTAACATGTCCACATTCACTAGGAGTAACATGTCCACATTCACTAGGAGAGGAGATCAGGTAGGAGGTCTACGTGGTATGGTGTTATCCTTTACACATAAATAATTTCAAGTTACAGAACTAAACCAAAAGCATTAAACTTATTTTCTTAACTTAACAAGCACACATATTCACAACAAAAGCACAACAAGCTCACGTCCCTTAGTTAAATAAGGAGACAATTAGCTTTGATATCATAACTATAATGACCCAAGAAATCATTACTACCATGATATATCATGCTAAGAAGTAACTTGCATTGACTAAATATAAAGATAGTACATCATGTTTAATAAGTATTTAATACAAAAATGTTCTCTATTAATATGAGATCATGGCACAAAATACTAATAAACATATATATATATATATATATATATATATATATATAATTTCTATTACAAGTATATCTTAGACTAGTCTTATCATCCAAATATAGTTTTTGTACCTATAATATCATCTGCTCTCATAGAATCAACACAATAATAACAATCAAGTCATATAGAAAAGAAAATAAGGGTAAGTTAATTATTCAAATAATAATTACCATCAAATCTACTACACATATTATATTATACAATTATATCTCATCATACTATACACATCATATTACATCTGGCTCATATACACATCTTCTAGAAGATCGACACTACGCTTCAAACTCAAAGACCAACATATGTGGGTTACATTGAAATCAATACTGCACCATATACTCTCTAACTACAAACATCATTTTCGTTTCCCTACCCACATAGTAGAATTACTAATAACACCACTCGTCTTAATGCATCTCTCTCATTATCTCAAGACAAGCCATCATTAATCCTCCATCGGCTCCTCACCTATTGATACATTAGTCTACTTGATCGGAGTTATCAATAGAATCTAAGATCTCATTTAACTCACACAAACATAGAAGACACACTAACACCACACGGTACCTCTTCGAGTACCGGATTACATCCCTTACTCAATTTGGTCTCACATGCATAGATATATCTTAGTCGAGTTTAACCACTCTTTTGACTCAACTAAACCTCATCAGATATATCTTAGTCTCAAGAAGCACACCAGACTGCCATATCATCTTATCATTCATCATACATGTCATTTTCTTACCTTTTTGAATTATGCTTATTTTAAATAAATGTTATAATTTTTTTTTATCTTTCTCTACTTTTTTAGGCATACTTTCTTATATATATATATATATATATATATATATATATATATATATATATATATATATTTTTAGAAATTTAGATAGAAAATACCCCAAACTAATGGGACTTTTCGCTTAAGTTAAATAGCTTCGCTTGAATACAAATTAAGCCGACTTAACTTTTGCTTGATAGAGAAGACTCTCACTTTGAGCAAGAAAACTCTTATCTTATGGCACCTCTTCCATTGTCTTGCCCTCACTCAAACAACTCAAGTCTCGTTTGAGCAAAAATGAAGTCAAGAAGCACGATTTGTCTAGTTTCCAACCTTTTCACATCCTCATTTCCAACAATACAACTCATTTATACCATAATCATGCAATAGGAACATCATACAACACCAAAACATATATATACCTTTATACTTTAATTATAATACACTAGAGTATATATTGCTTTCGAGACATAATATTAGTTAAATAACTAATTCTTTTTATATGAATATTTATTAATCTTATCTTCTCTAAGTATATGTACATTTTATTATCAATACTCTAATTTTAAAACTTGGACAATATTGGTACGTAACCAAGATATGTATTATTATATGAATTCCTTCCTTAAACTTAAAAATAGAAAAATTGATTTATCCTTCAAAATTCTAACTAGAATTCTTTCTTTTCACTTCTAGATGTTATAAAAATTATTCAACTTTATATTCAAACATCACATATTATATAATTAGTATGATAAGGTGTTAATATATTCCGAGTTATAATCTACTTCTAAATTTAAAATCTGATTTTGATATGATTTTTTCCTTGATAAATATTGACAAGACTCATCTTTAATTTTTATTTTAAGTTTATTTTTCTAAAGATTTTTTTATTTTATTGTATCGTCGTATCACGATTTTGTTACTCATTATCGTAGTTACTAAATCAATCAAATATTATCTGTTATTATTTTCTATAATTTTATTTTAGTACATACAAAAAATATTTAAATTTAAAATTTAAAATTTTTCTATAAAAATATTAAACAATAATTTCAGTAGAAATATATTATAAATTTTAATAATTTATAACAAGTGAATGAATTAATCACTGTGATTTAGTTATTGACTGAGCACGTGCACTTGTGCACTTTTTTTAGTTGAGTTAATTATTAAATAAAATTGATAAAATTAAAATATATTTATTTATGTTATGAGTTAAGATTTCAAGAAAAAAATAAAGAATAAATAATAATATTTTTTGTATATCAAAAATTAAATCATGTAGCTACAAATTAAATAAAAAATAATAATATTTAAGGATTATAAATATTAAAATTCTATAAAAATTAATAAATAACTAATAATAATTTTTATATATATAATGATTAAATAATAAATTTCATTAAAATATTATCAAAAATTAATAAATAAAAAAATAGTACATTATTTTTTTAATAAATGTAACTATTTCATTTTTCTCCTTTGTATAATTATCATAATTGAGACAAGAAAATCTAAATTTATGAATTAATTATTCCAAATATTCTCATAAATATTTTGTAAATGACCTGTCAAATTTTCTCATAAACAAATTTTTGAATTTCTATATTGCAAAAAGATACAGTAAAAAACATAAAAAAACAGAAGTATAATTACCTAGAATATATTATTTTTATCAAATGAAATATATTAATTATTTTTAAATATAAAATACAACCTACAAAATTTAATTTAAGAATTAAAAATACTTAAATCATATAAATAATAATAATAATAAATAAATAAAAATTAATAAAATTAATTAATTATAAATAATAATTTATAATATTTAATATTATTTTCAATATTTTAATACATAAAATATTTGAAATTAAAAAGGACTTTGAGTTAAAGCTTCAACAAGTATAAGTAACATATTTAAGTATCCATTCCATGTAGAGAGTTATCTTATTCTATATTTTAATAAAAATTTGGATTCGTCATGATAATGTTAAAATCTACAAAACTCTTGCTATTATTTTACTTGGAAATAAAATATTAGATATTTGAAAATAAAATTTTCGAGCAAGTGAATCTCCAAACCTTTAAAAAGGAAAGTTTTTATATTCATAAAAGCTTTCCTAAATATATATAAAAATGTCCTTTTCCAAATCAGAATCTTGATACTCACATTATTGTAACAAAGAAGACAATATACCGTGGTTTCATGATTGTAACATAATATTTAAGAAATGACTGAGCGAAAACCAGATGAGGCAATGAAAAAGCTTCCATGTATAAAAAAATGGTTTCACTCTGATGAATCT
Organism: Sphenostylis stenocarpa; assembly: GCA_963425845.1. Lineage (NCBI taxonomy): Eukaryota > Viridiplantae > Streptophyta > Magnoliopsida > Fabales > Fabaceae > Sphenostylis > Sphenostylis stenocarpa. The sequence continues at coordinate 94,217,817 of OY731403.1, read as the reverse complement.
ATTTGTGCCCATGCCTGGTATGGGAAGTAAGGAACTACGTATTTGGACGAAATATAGTTTATACAGAGAACTTGGTTGTATTTTTTAATGTTTGTTTCTGTGACTTAGCACTCAATAATTTATATTCTCAAAGCTCAAATCTTTTTTTAATTTAACATTCAGTGCATTCGTGAACCAAGATGAATAATCGAGTACACACACACGACAAATATCTCAGAAGGAATAAGTTTCAGAGATACGTTAATGGCGAGGAATGAATAGGACAATAACAATAAATAAGGAAACAAGCCACATATGTTGTCACATGTACATGGCGATCATTATATAAAACAATTTAACCCACTTCATGGCATAGTATTCACGGGGAATACATCTAATGAATTTTGAGGAAGTTTAGATTTTTTTTTTTTAGTATTCAATTTTCAACTTTTCTTAGTTGTCTTTAAGTTTTCATTGTTTTAGTTATATTTTTTAGAACTATGTTCACGAAGTACGCGTTTAATTTTATTTCACCATCATTATTTTATTATTATTATTATTATTATTATTATTATTATTATTATTATTTATCTTTCTATTTTCTTTATTTTATAAGTCATATTTATTTTTCTTCACTATATATTTAGTTTACATATTTTTATATTTAAAATTACCTTATTAAATTAAATGTTGAAACTAGGTAAACATTATTTTCATTAGCATCTCCAAGAAGTAATTTTTGTGAATTATTTCTTATCTTAAAAGATATAGAACAAAAATTTATGATATCACGTCGTTTTTAAGTAATTTAGTATTATTCTTACTCTATTAAAAATATTTTAAATAAATTTTAAAAAAATTCATTCTCTTTTTCATTTATTTAAAAATTGTTTTAAGTAATTAATACTTTATATTTTATTTAAGCATCCAAAATTAAAAAAAAAAAACTTTTATTAAAAATGTTCTAATTTAAGCATCTAAACAAGTACTTTCATTATAGATGGTCTAAGGTAATTGAGATTGCATGGAATCATAACAAATAATATAAAAGATGAGTCGATCATAATAATGGTATTAAGTGGGTAAATATATATGGTTATAAATTATTTACAATTATATTTTTATTATATTTTTATAATTATTAATTTAATTAAAAAGATTTATATATATTAGTTATCTTATAGGTTGAAGATATTTTTGACATTTGATTAAATTCAAATGTTGTGTAAATTTATGTCGATTTAAATAAATAATTAATGTGATTTAATAATATTATAATATATAATTGAAGAAAAAAATAAGATGATAAAATTCTATATTAATTACGTATATAATAATATTATAATATATAACTGAATATAATATTCATCATAGTTTGGATTATGCTATTAGTAGTGGCAAATTTATTTATTATGTATGTTGGATAAAAAAATTAACTGTCCTACAAATTATTTGATGGATTAAAATATTATTATAATCAATTATATTATTTTTCATATAATCTTAACTAGTACCATTGAGACTGATTTGTTTATTGTGTTTTTAATTTATAAAAACCATAAATAATCCCATATTTCTACGTATAATTTATCTTTTTCACATGAAATAGATTTTGTCTAAATAATTGATTTTTCAACATAAAATTGATCAAACGTAATATGTAATGTTAACCATCACCAAAACAATTAATGCACTATGCACAACCAACTTATCTAAAAACGTACTTTGATTTTTTTATCTTAATTTTAATTTAAACATTAAAGGTGTTACAATTTGTGTAACATACTTAACACTTGTGTTATACGACCTTTTTCAAATAAAAATACTATATAATTAAATAAATTTATATATCTCAATTTAATGACAAATCATGAAAAGCTTGTATTTATTAAAATCACTTGTGTTTATGATTTTTTTTTGGTTTGAAATTTATTTGTCTCTTTTTATATAGTGTTTTTCAAATTATCTCGGATTAAGTGTTTTAAATATATTCTTAATTATTTTAGAAATACTCTTAATTATTTTAGAATAAATGTTAATAAACTAAATGGAGGTAATAAATTTGTTAGACATATTCTTAATTACTTATAAATCAGTAAAACATATTTATTTTTTTCACTTTTGAAATTTTAGAGGTAATTAATTGAGTAAAATAAGAATATAAAGTAAGATGGACTGAACTATCATAGGGAGTATAGATGTCAATTCATCCTAAAAAAACATATTAACGGACTAGTTTGTCCATTCACAATATATATATATATATATATATATATATATATATATATATATATATATATATATATATATATATATATATATATATATATATATATTTAAAAAATACATTTTTAATTATATAAATATTTTTAAATTTTTATTAATTAATACTTTTATTAAATAAATTAAAAAATATATTATATTTATGTGTTAAAATAATTAAATATAATTAATAATTTAAATTTAATTGATTAATATTTATAATTTAAATTATAATATTATAATATATTTATCTGTTTTAATAACATGACTTAAATAAATATAATATTTTTAATTATAACTTTTTATTTTAACTTTAATATATAAATATTTTGTTAATATTATAAGTGTATTTTATTTTTAATTTATCAAGTATTAAGTAGAATAAATTAAAATAAATTGGCAAAATAAAATTATCAATGTTCTTCGTTTTTAGTGACAAGTTAAACCTAACTTATTTTTTCATATTTTAAAAATAATTAAAATAATACAAATGTTTAATATGCTTAATGTTACCTAATTTATTGAAAAACCAAATAAAGAATTTAAGTGAGTTACTTTCTATAAGTAATAATAACATTAAATTCAAGATTTATTCCCAAAATATCTTAGTGTTAAATGTATCATGTTGGGTTTTATATGATTGATGTTGTGACGTATGCTTTTTACTGTGTAAGAAAACTTCGTAACGAAGTTTTTCTCATGTACAGTAAAATTTTTTCTTTTATATGTTCAAAGGGGGGAGGAATTGTTTATGAGGGAAATTCTTCCTCCCATATCACATGTTCCTCCTTCTTCTTCTTCTATTGTCTAAATTTCAAGCAACGAGACTCTACTCGTGCAGGATCTGGTGAAACGGGAGAGAGTTTGAATTAAGTTGGAAAGCTTCGGTAGAAATACCATACCAGGTAAGGGGAAGTTTAATTCATTCAATATAGGAAATTGAATTGTTGGGTACTCTTTGAATAAGGAATAGGAGTAGAGATATGAATTATTTGAATGTCTGATTTTGAAGAATTTCTGATTCTGATGAACTATTCACCGTTTGAAAGTTTTTTAAATTCTTGAAATTAAGGATGAATTATATAATAAAATTGTTGTTTTTAACTTAAATTGAACATGTTTATGGTTTAATTTTGATTTGGAACTAATTTGGGTGATTGAAACTGAGAAATTTGAAACCTGGATTTTGAAAATGGCGTCATTGGAGATGATTACTATTCTTATTTTGCAAAGTTTTAAATATTGATGAAATTCTTGAAATTAAGGATGAATTATATGGTAAAATTGTTGTTTTCAACTTAAATTAGATACAATTCATGTTTAATTTGAATTTGGGACTAGTTTGGTTGTCTAAAACTGAGTAATTTGAAATCTGCCAAAATCTACAAAATTCGACATTGTTACTGGGCGAATGAAGAAGAAAGGGATATGGTGGGGATTTTTTAAAAAGATCAAGGGTAAAATAGTCATTTTACATCCTAGGGACATAAATGTAATTTTCAAAAATGTTCAAGGGCAAAATAGTCATTTTACATCCTATGGACATAAATGGAATTTTCGAAATTGTTTAAGGGTAAAAATAGTCATTTTCGGGACATGGAAGGAATTTTCAAAAATGTCCAAGGGTAAAATAGTCATTTATGGACATACATGGAATTTTAAGAAAAGATTAAGGGCAAAATAGTAATTTAATGATTTCGGAAATGATTTCGAAAATAGTTTCGAAAATAGTTTCGGAAATGATTTCGAAAATGATTTTAGAAAAATATATATATATAAAGAGAAAGAGAATGAAAGTAGTGTGTTCTGACATGTGTGGGTTAGATTGAGCCTGAGGGCTGATGCCCAGAATCAGTCATGAGATGTTATATATTGGCTAGACTGAGCTGGAGGGTTGGTGCCAGAATCAGTAAAATACTATTATTTATTGACCCGAATGAGCCGTGAGGACAGGTGGTCCAGAATCCGGCAAATGTGAATGATTTTTGTTATGTTTGAATGGTATCCGGGGTGGTACAAAGTACATTAGTGTAATAACTATGTCGGAGGATTCTGAATGAGGTCCCAGACTTCACTGATTGGTCGGGTCAGGTAGATTACGAGATCAGGTGGTGAGAAGTCGATGGGGGGATGACTGGTGGCGCGCTCGGAGGGGTACTCCAGTATGAGTGATGAAGGGCGTCAGTAATCCTACTCTGTGTGGAGGGTGGTCAGAATGGTACTGCGGGTACCGATCACAATGTGGCCACAGATGATAGCCTCTGAGTTCAGGCATAGTTAGGGTATACTTCCGGAAGGTGTCTTAGTATGTTGATAATTTCGTAATTGATCATAATATATAATTATTACTTCTATATCTGTTTTATTATATCGAATGATTTAATACTTACCCCTATTTTTCCATGTGGATGGGACTACGATGATCACTTTTATGTGGGAACGGATCGGGAGTTGAGAGATGGAGATGTGACTACTGGACAACAAGGATAGTTTAGTGGGATAACTTCGAGAGAACTACTTTTACATGTATAATATATAAATAAATTATGCTACTATATTTTGAAGTTCCGTTAGTGAACCGGAATTTCAATCTATGTTACAATTACAGTAATATAATGTAAAATAAATGTTGTTATTTACTTGTTTACTACTTTGTGAAGACATCGTTATAGTAACGATTTCTAGGATCGTTACATATGCAATTCAGGTCATGGAGTTATTTTGTCGACTTGAACCAGTCTGTATTAAAAAATAAAAAATTATTATATTTGTTTAACATAATTTGATAAATTAAATTAAATTGAATTTTTTATACGAAAAATATTAATATATGAAATAGTAAAAAAGTTCAAAATAATATAATTTTATTATTCAAGTTTAAAACATTATTATGGTAAAATAGTTAATATAAAAACTACAATTATTAAAAATAATACAAGTCCATAAAAAAAGTAAATAACGTAACTTATTAAACAAATCAAGTAACAAATATTCTATTATACATATTATAAAATTATTTTATTATTTATTAAAAAAAGTAGATATATTCATAATATTTAACAAAAACAACGAAATAAAATTAATGTTTCATTGTAAAAGATGATCAATTTTTTTTAAATGTGTCTTATAGAATTTAAAATATGAAAATGTAAGTAAAATCGGAGATGATATTGTTAATTAAATTAATTATTTTCATGATATAGAATAATTATCGTGCATCATCCTTATTTATATTTGTAAAACTTATTACGATAGTATGTAATTGGATAAGATCCTAAAACTATTTTATATACAAGTCAAAATATAAAACAAAAGTGTTAACTAGGAATTAATTTAGAATTTTTTTTTCCGTAAAAGCTGATATATCAGATAAAAAGATTAGAAATTAAAAATTGTTATTACCTATATTATCGAGATTCGTGATGTATCTTGGAGTCCTACTATGTGCCAAGTAGGAGATAAACCATATGTAAAGACTCTAAAATTTAAAACTATACCCGATGAATATAATTCTCCAACTCTAGACTTTTAATGTAATGAGTTCTATGACTCCTATATTTGTGTCGCCTCTTTAACCGACATAGAAAGTCTTTTTTGCAATAGTGTTTCATTTACATGTTTTGATTTACTGTTTTTATAGTTTAATTAATGTTTTAACTAGGATGATAGATTTTATTACTTTTGTTTACTTTTCTACATCAAAAGTTATAAAACCCAATATTTCCTTTCTTTTACCAATTAGAAATAAAAGTTTGAACAAAATTGACTAATTCTTCTTGTGGACACGACCTAGACCAATCATAACATTACATTATTTTCATTGCAAAATATTTGATAACATTTATTAGGATCATTATCCCTATTATATTATGTTGTGTCTAATATCTTAGAGTAGTCCCCCAATTTCAATCAGTTTCTTAGCATGACTAGGTCACCACTTCTAGCTAGGTCATTGCTTCTAAGCATGATCATTTTTGTATTGAGTGTCTATTCAAAGAGTTATAAATTGTGTTGTTGTTCATTGACTTTGAATGTTAAATGTTATTTATTCTTAGAGTAGCCCCAAGCAAGTTGCATCCCAATAGTTGGACATTTCTTAAGGCTTTCCAAATTGTGTTCTTCTTTTTGAAATTTAAAGCTTTTGTTAATGTTTTTATGTACTTCTATCTGCTGAAATATAATTTAGATTGTGCATATTATGTTAGAATTGTAGGCTAAGATCAAGAAGGGGGTGAATTGATCTTTTAAAACTTTTTCTCAGTTTATGGATACAGATTATCTATTTCAAAAGATTAAGAAGTTTGATCAAGAATTGATCCAAGAAATGCAAGCAGAATTAAAGAGTGTGAAGGAATGAGAAAGAAACATAAGAATTATACTGGTTCACCCAAACCACAGGGCTACATCTAGTTCTCCACAAAATTCCAGTTGAGTTCCACTAGATTGATACTATTTTGAATATAAACCAAAATTACAAAACACTCAATTTGCACCAAGAACCAATTTCCAGTTCTTGAACCAAACCTTCATCAAGAACCAAGTTCCAGTTCTTGAACCAACCTGTAACCAAACTCCAACTGCAGAACCAGTGCCCAAATCTTCTAGACACCCACACAATACAGATATGAATTAACGAAAACAAAGAGAAGAAACTAGAACAACCAAACCCAGTTATACATATGCAATTCTTCCTCTACAAAATGAGTTTCTTCACATGCAAGAATACAAAAATGCCTCAAGAAAGAACTTTGAAAAACTTCACAAAAACTAGTGCACTTCTTCCTTGAAAAGATCTGTATTGATTGCTTGATTGATATCTCAAAGGTATATTTTAAAATGTTGAAACAAATATATTTATATAGAGACTTTTTCTAACTAACTGGTTTAATTAATCGGTTAAAACTTCTTTTAATCGATTATTAATTATTGATCCTAACGAATTTAATCGATTAAAACGTCTTTTAATTGGTTAAAATGTGCTTCATAATTTTCCAGATTTATTTTAACTGATGCAAACGCGATCTAATCGATTAAAGCAGTTGTAAAAAAATTCCTTAAGTTATTTTAATTTATTGATTCGCGGTTTAATCGATTATAATACTATCATAAAATTTCTCAAAACTTCATAAGTGATTTTAACTAATAAAAGCATGGTTTAATTGATTAAAACATATAACCAAAACTTGTCTAAGTTGTTTTAATCAATTATTTCCAAGTTACCGAGTGGCGGATCTTGACCGAGTAAGTGCGGGGGCCAATTATAAAAAAAATTATATAATAGTAAATAAAAATAAAATATTTATTTAAAATTGTGCCCTTCGCTTCTTTTAAATTTTTGAACTCATCAATAATGGAATCAGAACTAAAATTTTCAGCTATTTCTTTCTCAATATAAATGATCATATTATCTGCAAGAATTTCATCTTCCGAGTCTATTTCGCGAGTCTTGTTTTGATAATCTTCATTGTAGAAAATGATCTCTTAGTTGTAGCTGTAGAAACGGGAAGAGTTAAAATAAGACGAATTAAACGATCTATTAAGTAAAATGTACCTGACTTACCTGTTTTTGTCAAAGATTGACATAATTCAAGCATGGTAGACAAATTCTTCAAATCTGGATGGTTAGGAGCATCAAGTATAAAATGATGAAGTTGAAATTTTAAATTAATCTTCTCTTGTTCACTAAAATCCAAAGGATAAAATTTGTTCACAAGTGTGCATATCTGATCAATGTTAAAATTTTTATAAACATCATTTGGAATTAAAGCATTGCTTAAAGTTAAAAGTTCCATTGTTTTCTCACTAAACCTATCATTTAATTCTTGTAATTGTTTATCCACTGCAATAAAAAATATGTTCACCCTAAAATGATGTTCTACTGTAATACAATCTTTTTTATGTCGAGAACGACCATGACGTGTTACATAGGTAGAATTAAAATTAGGAATATCAATGTCATGTTGTTCACAAAACAATATTACATCTTTCAACAAATCTTGCCAACCCTCTTCTCTTAATTTTTGAATCAAAATTTTAGTCGAATAGACTAACTGCATAACATTATGTATATCCTGAGATTGTTTCTGTAAAGCTTGACAAAGACAATCAGTAATTCCCATAATTTCTTTCATCATGTGTAAAATCAATACAAACTCAAACTCAGACAAAATATTATAAGCAACATTAGCATCACCCCTTTGAGAATAAGTTGAACCATCAATTATAATTTTTTGGAGAACTAAACAAGATGCACTATACAATTTCATCATACTACAAATGGAATGAAAATGTGAACTCCAACGAGTATCACCAACTCGTTTTAAAGTGCCAATTTGATTTTTTCCTTTACTAGTTTCAAGTTCACCAAGTTCTAACAATTTTGCTATTTCATCTAATTCTGCACTTTGTAATTCATCATGACGTTTACAAGATGAACAAACAATATTTATAATAAAAACCAAATTTGAAAAAAATTGATGAACTGGAATAACTTCTCTTGAAGCAGCAACCAAAACAAGTTGTAATCTATGAGCAAAACAATGTACATAATAAGCATAAGGATTATCATGAAGAAATAATGCTTGTAATCCATTCCATTCTCCTCTCATATTACTAGCACCATCATATCCTTGCCCACGAATATTGGAAACATCAAGATTATGTCTAGAGAGAACAACACATAATTCTCTTTTAAGAGTAGCAGCTGTAGTATCCTTAACATGCACAATATCAAAAAAACGCTCTTTAATATTACCCATTTTATCTACAAATCTCAAAACAATAGTCATTTGTTCTCTTCTAGATTCATCACGAGCTTCATCAACAATTATACAAAATTTTGAGTCACCAATTTCTTCACGAATATAATTTCTTACTTTTCTAGAAAAAAATTTCAAAATTTCCTTTTGAATATGATGAGAAGTATATTTTGAATTATAAGGAGCATTTTCTAACACAACTTGTGCTACTTTATCATTGTATGATGCTAAAAGTTTAATCATCTCAAGAAAGTTACCTCTATTACTTGAATCTGGAGTTTCATCATGGCCTTTAAATGCACAAGCTTGAAATGCTAACCAACGAATTGTATCAATAGAAGTTTTAAGCCGTAAACGATTTTTGCAAACTTCTTCTGAATTTTGCACATTTATAATGTTGTCAATGTGCTTAGATTGATTCAATAAGTCTGTACATGCTTTTATTGCATTGTTATGTGGTGAACAAGGACTATCTCCAATATGACTAAGAAACACACAATTCTTTCCTGAATTAACCTTTTTCCATGATCTAAATCCTTGTCTAATAAACACATCTGCCCCAGGATGACCATTTGACAGTGTACTAAATAGATAATATGGCAAACAATAAGCTCCATCACTAGTTGGAGAATACTCTAACCAAGAAGGAAACATTTTAAACCAACCATATTGAAATCTCCTAGGATGTTTCTCTTTAGAAAAAGGATAGTTTTTAAGTTGTATTTGATATGGACCCCAATTTAAATAAGCTCTTCTAATTTCATCTCTTTGATTCAAAGGATATTCATGTATCTGAAGACGTTTTCCTGGGTCACGCTCCAAAGAATTAATATTAAATTCATTAGTTTTAATTCTATGAATCTTAGAAAGGGGTTCTTCTAATTGAATAATTGGATCATCAATATCATGCTTTGAAACAGGAGAAGATGTTGAATTTGTTTGGTTTTCATCTCTACAAGTATCTCTTTTATCACTTTTAAAAAATGAATCTATTCTTTTATGCTTCATATCTAGAGAAAAATGAATCTATTATTAATTTTCTAATTGTAGAATCATAAAAATTTATAAAAAACAAAAACAGTTTTCTCAAACAACAAATGTTCTTCAACAAAAATTGAAATAACAAACAATAATAGAATAAACAGTGAAAAGATGAAGAAAAAGTACCTTTATCAATCAATATAATTTCAAGTATGGAATCTGAGAAGGGAGGATGAGAGACGAACAATGAATTTGAAAGTACAAACTACGAAATAACTTAATATTAATCAATCAATATTACCGTTTGTGAGTGAATATGAAAAGGTGAGAGAAGATGAAAAAGTACTTTTAACCTTTCTTATTTAATATATTCTTTAGAAAATAGAGAAACAATTAAATACTAATAAGATATTACCGTTAATGAGAGAGTATGAAAAAGTGAGAGAAGATAGAAAGGTTAGATAATAAATTTATTTTTAATCTTTCTTATTTAATTTATTCCTTCAGCTTTTTTCTTTATGATATATTTAATATTGGGGGGCCAAAATCATAAATATACAAGTAAGTTACAAAACTTTGGGGGGGGGGCATTGTTAGAATCGCGCAGCATGAATGTTCGCGTGGTCGGACAAAAACCAAGAGGGGGTGAATTGGTTTCTTAATAAAAATTAGGTTTTCAAAATTTTCCCCAAATTTTACCGATTAAAAACTGCGTAAATGTAAATAGAGAAGAGTAGAGAAGATTACACAGTAGGTTTATACTTGGTTCGGATCAAAAGACCCTACGTCCGAGTTGCTAATCACTCAAAAGAGGATTAACGCTGTCACTAAGAACAAATTGTTACAAACAGTTTACAAATCAAAGAGATAAAGTAAAGACAACACCTCTCTTGAAATCCACAAGAGATGAAGAACAGCTTTCCCCAGAGATGGCACAACACACAATCCACTAAGAACTCCACTTAGTGATTCTTATCGCTTTTAGCCCACACCAGGTTCCAAAATCCCCCTTTCCTTGCAACAAATAGTTCTCTGGCACTCACAACACTTAACTTTTGTATGGAAAGAGTTGTTCTTCCTTTTCTGAGTGCCAAAGCAGAGTTTAAGTAGGGAAATTAGGGTTTAGAAATTGGGGATTTCGAAACTAGGGTTCTTGGTAATTGGGTTTTCGAAAATAGGGTTAATTTGAAATTTAAAATGAAAAACAGACTGAAATAATCGATTATTTGGAGTGATAATCGATTAAAACAGAGCCAAATACGACAGAACCCAAACCTCTCTGGATTAATCGATTATTTGGTGAAATAATCGATTATCTGTACGGAACAGTACAAAATAATCGATTATTTTGCTGTTTAATCGATTAAAACAGTGACTTTGTATAGAAGGTGGTTTTCTCACTGTTTTAATCGATTATTTACCTATATAATCGATTAAAGCCGAGCCTGCATGATAAATTTGAGCATTTTGAAGCTTCTAAGTTACAGACTATGTACCGGCTATCTTAGATTCTATAATTACAGACTCAATCAAACTAAAACAAAGTTATTACAATACAGAAATCATCAATCTTCAATCTTCAATACTCTAAGTCTTTAAGCTCTTGGATCATCATCAAAATCAACATTATTCATGATCATTATTTGCAACATCAAGTCCTTGAATGTTCAACAATCTCCCCCTTTTTGATGATGATCAAAATTATCTTTTTAAAGCCCTTGTAATAACCTGTTTTATCTGTCATACTAACAAACACATTAAACATACTAGATAAAATTTAAAATTGAATCATAGGCTTTAAATTTTTCTCCCCCTATTTTGATTATAATCAAAAAGAACTCTGCAACATCAATCATAAGAGCTCCCCCTCAAAATATGCATAAGTTAGAGAAAGCTCCCCCTCAATCATAGCATGAAAAAAAACATCAAATTTTATTTCATAATCATTCATTCATTACAACATCAAGACAATAACAAAAGAAAATACATTGATTATCTCTATATCAGACAGCTTTAATCGATTATTTCTAGCAAATAATCGATTATCTGAGGCATTTAATCGATTATTTCATGAAATAATCGATTATTCCATAGGAGAATACCCTGTTTTGGACGTTTTGAGGAAAAATAATCGATTATTACTTCCAGTAATCGATTATTCCAGAGGCTATATCAAGTTTTTGAGATTTATATGCATAATAACCTATGAACATGCTACACCACGAATTTTAACATAACAATCATCCAGAAACAGTCAAATTAAGCAGAATTTAAGCTATTTCTAATATCCGTAAGTCTCTTCTAAGATCATAGAATCTATCCTTGGGTAGAGGCTTAGTAAATATATCTGCTAATTGACGTTTAGTGTCTACATACTCTATCTTACAGTTTCCTTTACTGATATGATCTCTTAAAAAGTGATGTCTTATTTCAATATGTTTAGTCCTAGAGTGCATTACTGGATTCTTAGTTAGGTTGATTGCACTCGTATTATCACACATTAATGGAATGTCATTTAAATATATGCTATAATCCTCTAATTGTTGTTTCATCCACAGAATTTGAGCACAACAACTACCAGTTTGCAATATATTCAGCTTCAGTGGTAGATAAAGCTACACATGCTTGTTTCTTAGAATGCCATGATATTAAGGATGAACCTAACAAATGACATGTCCCACTAGTGCTTTTCCTATCAATTTTACATCCACCATAATCGGCATCAGAATATCCTAATAAACTAATACAAGCATCGAGACGGATACCACAAGCCAAATCCAGTAGTTCCTTTTAAGTATTTTAAAATATGTTTCTACTGCAATTAGATGAGATTCTTTAGGACAAGCCTCGAAATCTAGCACACACACGAGACAAAATGCATAATATCGGGTCTACTTGCGGTTAAGTATAATAGTGATCCTATCATACCTCTATACATAGTTTGATTAACTTCCAAACCTGATTCATCCTTGTCTAGATAGCATGAAGTTCCCATGGGTGTGTTGGCTTCCTTTGAGGTGTCCATTCCAAACTTTTTGAGAATCTCTTTGCAGTATTTAGTTTGAGAGATGAAAGTGCCATCTTTAAGTTGCTTGATTTGAAGTCCAAGGAAGAATGTTAATTCTCCCATCATAGACATTTCAAACTCTCCCTGCATAATCTTAGCAAATTCTACACATAACAAACTATCAGTTGATCCAACAATATCATCAACAAGTAGCACATCCTTGATCTCCAAAGTGTTTGCACCGCAGTTGCTTGATTGATTGCTAAAGGATGTGTGAAAACTTATATTCAATGTGTGTTTAAAAAGTTCAAGCCAAACTTGTTTTTATAGACGATTTTCAAAACTCGTTGGTTTAATTAATCTGTTAAAAGATTCTTTTAATCTGTTAAAAGTGCAGTTTTAATCTGTTAAAACTTCTTTTAATCGATTAAAACGCAGTGTAGAAAATTTTTTAAGTTGTTTTAATCGATTGAAACAAGATTTAATTGATTAAAAGAGTTCTGATCGGTCATAACTAAATTCGATCGATCATAAGCGATTCTGATCGGTCATAATTGCATTCTGATCGATCATCCTGACCCTTTAAATGATTTTAATCGATTGAAACGTGTTTTAATCGATTGAAAAGAATTCGATCGCTTATAATTTGATTCTGATCGATCATCCTGACCCTTTAAGTGATTTTAATCGATTGAAACGTGTTTTTAATCGATTTAAAAGATTCTGACCGCTCATAATAAAAATCTGATCGATCATAATGAGTTCTAAATGGTTTTAATCGATTAAAAACAAGTTGTATCGATTAAAATACTGTAAAACACTTCTTTGAACATTCTAAGTGATTTTATTTGGTTCTTTCAAAACTGCATCAGTTAAAAACATGTTTTAAGAAAACTTTTGTAAAAATACTTTGTTTTTAGTTGTTTAAAACAATTTTAGAGGCTTTTCGCAAAAATCTTTAAGTGAAGAACCTTCATGCAATAGAAAAGATAAAATGTTTTTACTTAATCATTCTGTTTAAAACATACTAAATGATCCATTTTCTTTGAATAAATACAAGATACAAATAGATTTATTTAACAATTGGAACCCAAATATATTTACCTTTAGGAACACCAAAATGTTTAATTTTACACTTATTTGAAGTGTGACCTTGTTTCATACAATAGAAGCATGCATTTGGAGTAGCTTTAGAACAAGATACATTATTAACATGACATGCTCTAGTTCCTTTTTCTACCCATATTCTTTTTTTTTTAGTTTTACTCTTTTTCAAAGGAACTCTTTGATTTACATTATTTTGAGCAATTACCATTTCATGCTTCTTAAGATCATCAATTTCTTTTTCCGCTTTGTCTAGCAAATGGTTAAGAATATCTATGTCATATTCATGCTCTTTACAATTTGCACAAGCTAAGTCCTTATTCTCATCTAAGCATACAATTTTCGTATTAGCTACCTCCTTTTCTTCTAAACATGCAATTTTCAATTTTAAGGACTCATTTTCCTTTTCGGATCTTCTTAGATTTTTCTTTACAACTTTAAATTCGTTTTTCATATCCATAAATGCAGTAAATAACTCATTATAAGAATTTTGCAATTCATCATGGTCATTTTCTTCACTAGAGGATGAATCGGAATCACTAACCTCAAAATCCGAAGAAATTTTGTCATTTGCCATTAAGCAATTGTTTGCTTCTATTTCCGAGTCGCTTGATTCTGAATTTGAATCACTGTCATCCCAAGCAATATATGCTTTCTTCTTGAATTGCTTTTTGCCCTTGTGTTCATCATTTTTCTTGTTTGGGCATTCGGTCTTTATATGCCCTGCTTCACCACAACCAAAGCATTTTATATTAACGGAAGAATTTTCTTTTACCTTTCCCTTACCTTTGAAAGGATGTCTTCCTTTTGCTTTCATCATCTTGGTGAACTTCTTTATAAAAAGACTCATATCTTCTTCATCAATTTCGGAGTCTTCTTCTTCTTCTTTCTTATTTTTGCTTTTTGAAATCTCGGTCTTGAAAGCTAGGTTCTTCTTTTGATATTGACCCTCTTCCTCATTTAGTCTTCCAAGGTCAAGCTCATGCTCCCTAAGCTTTCCAAATAACGCCGCCATGGACATAGTGACAAGATTTTGTGACTCCGAGATGGCCGTCACCTTTGGTTGCCATTTCCTATCCAGAGATTTCAAAATTTTAACATTTAATTCATCAACGTCAAAAATTTTACCTAGTCCGGTAAGATGGTTCACGATATGAGTGAAACATTTCGAACGTCGAAAATCGTTTCGCCGGGTTGCATCCGGAACATCTCGTATACTTGGATTAAAGAATTTTTACGTGCTCTTTTGACGTCGTCGGTTCCTTCGTGGGTCACCCTTAGCATTTCCCACATTTCCTGTGCACTTTTACAAGCTGAAATTCTATAAAACTCATCAAGGGTTAGAGCGAGATGAAATAATGTTTCTAGCCCTAACATCAAATTGTGCTTTTCGACTTTCTTCTGCAGTCCATCTAGAAATAGGTTTAAGAACGTCAACACCGTTCTCGGTAGTTTTAGGAACAAATGGACCATTTAAAATTGCGTCCCAAACGCCTCTATCAACGAGACTCTAAAAATATTTGCATACGTACTTTCCAAAAAGGATAATTTTGACCCGCAAAAAGTGGGGGTGCGTTGATAGACGCACCTTCGGCAAAAGTTTGATTTTGTCCGGCCATTTTCGAAAAGTTTGAATGACTATCAAAGCAAGCTCGATACCACTTGTTAGAATCGCGCAGCTGAATGTTCGCGTGGTCGGACAAAAACCAAGAGGGGGTGAATTGGTTTCTTAATAAAAATTAGGTTTTCAAAATTTTCCCCAAATTTTACCGATTAAAAACTGCGTAAATGTAAATAGAGAAGAGTAGAGAAGATTACACAGTAAGTTTATACTTGGTTCGGATCAAAAGACCCTACGTCCGAGTTGCTAATCACTCAAAAGAGGATTAACGCTGTCACTAAGAACAAATTGTTACAAACAGTTTACAAATCAAAGAGATAAAGTAAAGACAACACCTCTCTTGAAATCCACAAGAGATGAAGAACGACTTTCCCCGGAGACGGCACAACACACAATCCACTAAGAACTCCACTTAGTGATTCTTATCGCTTCTAGCCCACACCAGGTTCCAAAAGCCCCCTTTCCTTGCAACAAACAGTTCTCGGCACTCACGACACTTAACTTTTGTATGGAAAGAGTTGTTCTTCCTTTTCGAGTGCCAAAGCGAGTTTAAGTAGGGAAATTAGGGTTTAGAAATTGGGGATTTCGAAACTAGGGTTCTTGGTAATTGGGTTTTCGAAAATAGGGTTAATTTGAAATTTAAAATGAAAAACGAGTCGAAATAATCGATTATTTGGAGTGATAATCGATTAAAACAGAGCCAAATACGACAGAACCCAAACCTCTCTGGATTAATCGATTATTTGGTGAAATAATCGATTATCTGTACGGAACAGTACAAAATAATCGATTATTTTGCTGTTTAATCGATTAAAACAGTGACTTTGTATAGAAGGTGGTTTTCTCACTGTTTTAATCGATTATTTACCTATATAATCGATTAAAGCCGAGCCTGCATGATAAATTTGAGCATTTTGAAGCTTCTAAGTTACAGACTATGTACCGGCTATCTTAGATTCTATAATTACAGACTCAATCAAACTAAAACAGAGTTATTACAATACAGAAATCATCAATCTTCAATCTTCAATACTCTAAGTCTTTAAGCTCTTGGATCATCATCAAAATCAACATTCTTCATGATCATTATTTGCAACAGCAAGTCCTTGAATGTTCAACAGCCATGGCCCCCCTTAATTACTAAGAAGATCCGCCACTGCAAGTTACATTGATTAAAATACTGACAAAATACTTTTCAAAATTTCTCAAGTGATTTTAATCAATTATTTCAAAGTTATATCGATTAAAATACTGATAGAACACTTTTCAAAACTTCTCAAGTGATTTTAATTGATTAATTCAAAGTTACATTAGTTAAAATGCTGACAAAAGGTTTTCAAAGACTTCTTTAATGAAAATAATCGATTAATTCGAATGTGCATCGACTAAAACAGTGACAGCATATGTTTTAAGTGGTTTTGATCAATTATTTTAAAAATACATCAGTTAAAACTTTGTCAGGAATGTTTCCAGCTGATTTTAATCGATTAATCTTAAAGTGTATCAGTTAATTTCAAGTCTTAAGAACATATTAATCGATTTAAATAGGTTTTTAACAGATTAAAACAGTTAGGGACATTTTTAATTCTTTCAAATGATGAAACCTCATGTAGCAGAAAAGAATGAATGATTATACCTATTAATATTGATGCAGACTCACTAATCACTACACCCTTTAACCAAGAGATCTTTTGACTTCATCAAATCTTCAAGATCTTCAATTAACATAGAGTTCAATAAGATCTTCATCACTATCAGTCTCCCCCTATTTGATGAAGACAAACACCTCTTTTGAATTACTTTGAATGATCTTGATCTGCAAAAGAAATCACTTGGATATACTTTGTATTAAATTCTCCACCTTTGACTTCATCAAAAATAGGGAAAGAAGGGGTTTGAAACAAGCATTCGCATAATATAAGAGAAGTTCATACCAACTTGTGAAATTAATTGATGTAAATCATGTTTTGATCGATTAAAACATAAATGATAGATGTACAGTTTTGAAAACCTAGAGCTTTTAATCGATTAATTTGTAAAATAATAGATTAAAATAGTACGGATAGTGTATTTGAAATTCTCTGTTAATGGATTTAATCGATTAAGACAATTTTATACTAATTAAAATGATCATAATATGTGAATTTATGTAATGTTTGATGCATCTAGAAACCCTAATTCAGTTATGATTAATAATAAGGGTTCAAAGTGTATACTAGTTAAAAAAAATATTACAAACCCAAAAAAAAAAGGTAAAAAAATTGTGATAGAGAGAAAGACCCTTCTTGGTGAAATCAATCATCCTAATTCCCTTGATTCAATTGCATATCCTTCATTTTGGTATAAAGATCAGCAATTTGATTCCCAAGGTTGGAGAATTGAGCATTGGTTTGCTGGAAGTGTTGGTATGTCATCTACATATGTCTGCGCTGATTTTCTTGCAGTGCTGCCATTTGTGAGAGCGTGGTTTGCTCAAATTGAGAGAGAGGAGTCCCACGGTCAGGTTGAGCACAAAAGGGTAGAATCTCTATGTTCTCAAACGGTGGGGTGATCTTCAGTTGATTGGGGAACCTCAGCAGCTAGAGGAGAAGGAATTTCAGCATGGCCAGGTTCTTCTTCGACTTCATCCTCATCCTCTAACATCCCAGCTTCAGTTTTGGAGATCCAATCCCCATCAATTTTGATAAATCCCATCTTCCTCAGAGTAGCATCATCAATTTCATTGGATGCCTTTGGAGTCTCCACATACTCTTCTGATAATTCCACTGCAAAATATCTAAAAAATTTATTAATTAACATAGCATAAGGTAATCTATAATCACACAACCTCTTTACTTTAATCATGTGATTCTTGATGACATAAACCCAATTAACCCGAATACTATTTGATATGCAGTACATGAGTGCTAAATCCCCTTCATTGAGCAAAGCATGATTGCTCCCCCTAGGTGTGAGCATCCATGCAATGATGAAAGCTAGCAGCCTCTGTTCTAGCCTTATTTTACTAGCATTTAAGATCCTGACCGAGTCATTGTGATCTTTAAGGCAAGAACGAAAAAATTATATTTTATTGAAATCTGGAAATTCAGAAATGTTCCCTCTAGATACTTTGACACCAACATCCCGGAGTCTAACAACTTGTTTCCATACCATAGGGGTAATCACCATGTTGACACCTTTAACTTGTGATCTGATGGTGGAGTCATCGACAGAGAGACTTGCATAGAAGACTCTCACAAGGTCTGGTTGGGTATGGCCCATGTACTCCAAAAAAGTCTTTAGCTTCTAACTCTTTAGTTGCCTTCTCGGAGGAGTGAAGCCTTTATCATCAAGCCATGTAAACCGAATATATTTTGGAATAAAGAAATGCTTTTGACTGAAATTGGTGATGAAATTATTCATCTTTTTAATATCTCCATTAAACCAATTTTCAAGATGACCTTCTTGATTTGCAGCAGCAGAGGAGGATTCCCCTTTTTGCCCTTTTCTGCTAGATTTTGATCTCTTGAACATTTTCAGCCAAAATTTCAAATAAAATATTGATTTGTTTGAAGAGAAGAAGGAGAATTGATTTAAGAAGATGAAGAAAAAACTAAATATGATAAAGATGAAGAACCTAGTTTTAAAAGAAAAGCAGAGACAAATATTGAAGGATTTTTTTTTTAAGTCTCAAAGTTAGTCAATGTGGTCTGTTTGAGTTTCTAGCTTTATCAGTTTGTTGTGTTCCCTTGAACGAATACAAAGGTACAAGTATCAAATAATGGGTGTGCAGAATACATAAGCTATTTTGTTCTTTGAAGAGATAAGGGTTGACTGGTCAACAGTTCTGTTTAAAATTGCAGAGAACAGATCTTGATTTTTAATTCTTGACAGATTTCCAAAATCCTGTAATTAAAATACTCTGAAACAACTTCCAAGAACGAACTAATTGATTAATTACCAATTTAATCAATTAATTTGATCAGGATCAATCGTTAGAAATAACAAGACAAAATAATAATCGATTAAAGCAGAAAAGAATCGATTAATTTTGTACTAGATATGGTTAGTGAAATAATACCAGAATATTAATTGATTGAAAGAATGTAAATCATTTTTAATCGATTAAAACAAAAATGATAAGCATATACTGAAATCCTGAGAACTTTTTAATCAATTAATTTGTATGATAATCGATTAAAATAGTACGGATAATTTTTTGAAATTCTCTATAAGTGGATTTAACCGATTATTTTGAGAAATTAATCGATTAAAAGTGAATGACTCAGTATTTTAATCGATTAAAAACTATTTTATATCAGTTAATTTTATCAGTTCATGATTTTTTTTAAACATTTTTCATATTTAGAATATCTAGTTGTCGTATAGATACCAAAAGATGTTCAAATGTCTGTTCCTGCAAAAGAAATTAGCAAGATTTGGTACCCTTTGAGGATAATAGTGTCTTATCAAGTTATTTGTAATGATTTCTTAGGAATCCACTTCATTCTTCCTTTTAGAATAACATATTTTTAATTCTACAGTATTTTACAGAATGACCTCTCTTCATGCAATAGAAACATGTAATAGATGATGATGATGATGATGAGATAAATTTTCTATATGAAAAATGATTTTTTATCTTTCTGGTTTTCTTGCTAATGATAGGTGTAAATCCAATTCCAGCACGATCAATAACAAGTTTTTGAGAACCAAGAAGAATATCAAGATTAACTTTACCTTGTGTAAACTTTGAAACAATTTTTAATAGATATTCAATTTTCTTTTGTGAATTTGGATATTTTTCACAAGGTTTGATTTTATTACACAAGCAATCAAAATTATCATAAATTATTTTCAAATAATCAGAGTCAGTTTCATCCTCAAGTATTTTCTTTTCAAGAGAGCTAACTTTATTCTCTAACCAGTTATTCATGCCTTTTAATTTGTTGTTTTCTTTTTCAAGTTTCTTTGCTTCTTCATGCATTTCATTAAAGGCATCTTGTAATGAGCTATAATTCATGAAAGTAGAGGAATTAGAACTTACACTGCTGGTTTGATAATTCAGATTGGTCATCAAGCAAAGATTTGCTTCTTCTTCATTAAAATTTTCTATTGATGAAGTGTCATTTTCATCCCAAGCAATATATACTCTCTTTTTCATCTTTTCTTCCTTCTTGTCATGATACTTGATTTTCTCAGGACATTCCATTCTCACATGCCCCTGCTTACCACATCCATAACATTTATAATTGATGAAATCAGATTTCTTTCCATACCTTTTCTGTCTATCTTTATCTTGGATCTTCTTCTTGAGAAATTTGTTGAACTTTTTGACAAGTAGACCAAAATCTTCACTTTCTTCTTCTGATACTTTTCCTGTATCTTCTGCTTTCAAGTCTATACTTTTTCCTTTCTTTTTAGAAATTCCTTGCTCATTAAATCTTAATATTTCCATTTCATGTTCTCTTAGCTTTCCAAATAACGAAATTGTAGTCCTGATGGATAAATCTTTCGATTCTGAAATAGCTGTGACCTTGGGCTGCCAAGACTTGTCAAGACATTTTAATACTTTGACATTTAACTCTTCTTTATAAAAAATCTTACCAAGTCCCATGAGGTGATTTATGATGTGGGTAAAACGTTTCTGAACATCTGCAATGCTTTCTCCAAATTTCATTTTGAATAATTCATATTCTCTTATGAGAGTATGTTTCCTGACTCTTTTACATCAGTTGTTCCTTCATGAGTTACCTTCAGAACCTCCCACATTTCCTTGGCAAATTGGCATTGAGACACCCTGAAAAATTCATCCATGTTAAGAGTAGATGTAATAATGTTCTTAGCAGTGCAAACATTTTGAACTTTTTTTCTTTTCATCATCATTCAAACTGAACCATTTTTTTTCTATAATAAGAGGACCTTTTTCAATTACATCCTAGATATTCCTATCAATGGATTCAATAAAGATCTTCTTCCTAATCTTCCAAAATGGATAATCTGTACCACAAAACATTGGAGGTATGTTTATAGAAGCACTCTTAGAAAAAGGTAATTTATTTTCAGCCATTGAAAAATTTTTAGGATCGAAAGTCTTGAGTGATTTTCAAGACCTTGCTATTGATACCAATTGTTAGAATTGTAGGCTGAGATCAAGAGGTGGGATGAATTGATCTTTTAAAACTTTTTTGCACTTTATGGATACAAATTATCTATTTCAAAAGATTAAGAAGTTTGACCAATAATTGATCCAAGAAATACAAGAAGAATTGAATAAGGCACAAGCAAAATTAAAGAGTGTGAAGGAATGAGAAAAGAAACACAAGAATTATACTGTTTCACCCAAACCACAGGGCTACATCCATTTCTCAATCAAATTATAGTTGAGTTTCACTAGATTGATACTGTTTTGAATACAAACCAGAATTACAAAACACTCAACCTACACCACGAACCAATTTCTAATTCTTAAACCAAACCTTCACCATGAACCAAGTTCCAGTTCTTGAACCAACCTGTAACCAAATTCCAGTTACAAAACCAATGCCCAAATCTTCCAGACACCCACACAATACAAATATGAATTAACGAAAACAAAGAGAAGAAACTAGAACAACCAAACCCAGTTATGCAGATGTAATTCTTCCTCTACAAAATGAGTTTCTTCACATGCAAGAATGCAAAAATGCCTCAAGAAAGAACTCTGAAAAACTTCATAAAAACTAGCGCACTTCTTCCTTGAAAAGATCTATATTGATTGCTTGATTGATATCTCAAAGATATATTTAAAATTTTGAAGCAAATATGTTTATATAGAGACTTTTTCTAACTAACTCGTTTAATTAATCGGTTAAAACTTCTTTTAATCGTGTTGGTAATGCAGTCGTACCACAAGCACACTTGTTCATTTACGTGATTTTTTTTTTAAGTTATCTAAATTGGTAATTTTGTTTAAAATTGCACTTTTGATGCTTTTTCCAATAATAAACTAATAAGAACATAAGTAAATAAAATAAAATAAAAAATACATATTATAAGATTGGAGAGGTACATCTCGCTGATTCCATTTTGATTTCATGTTACACCATATTCCAGCTTATAATTGACTATCTCACTGACTCGATCATTCACTCCACTCGCCTCAAGTTCATTCATCAACGCTCTGAGATGCAGCAGCAAGCAGTGGAGCATCTCGACGTTCTCACCGAAACTGGTCTTAAAACTGGCGTTTCCAAGCCCAGGTAAACGCGAACTCAATCGCTCTTCGCCTTACTTCCTAAAATTCGCGTGCGTAATAGCAACGCTTTCATTTGTGATCAGGGGAGACGTGCATCGCGACGGCGACTACCACCGCGCCGTTCACGTGTGGGTATTTGCGGAGCGGACGCAGGAGCTGCTCCTACAACGCCGCGCGTCGTGCAAGGACTCGTGGCCTGATCTTTGGGACATCTCCAGCGCCGGTCACATTTCCGCCGGCGATTCGTCGCTCACCACTGCTAGGTATTCTGCATTGTCAAGTTACCATTTCTTTTCGTGTTTGGTTGGAGGGAGCACAGAGCTTGCATACCGTAACAAACGTTCTGCCATTGCTGCTTTTTAATCAGAATTAGAGTTTCATCTCCATAATCACTGCAGCAAACTATTTCTTTAAATTTCGTGGCGTATTACTGTGTTAAACTTCGAATCTCGTTGGAGAACATTAGTTTTGTCGCTGGGGAAAACTTTTTTCTGTTATTTATTTATTTATTTTCAGTTTGTCCAGTGTTTTAAGAATTTGGAGAGGAAATGGTGAAATAAAAATTGAATATTTTTTATAGTTTTTGTTTTCCGATTTAACCTTTTTCTGTATAAAGTTCCGAGAATACAACGTGAAGACAGGAAATGCTTTTCTAACCAAATGACTCCTCTAGTATTGAGTGGATTGAAGCTAGTTTAAGTTGGATCAATGGGAAAATTGAGTAACATACAAGTGAAACCGTCAAACCCAAAACCTTGAAGATTGTGTCATTTTCTCTGCCGTCGACTTTTGTGTCCTGTTGATGAATACTTCCCTTGTCCCTTCAAAAATACTCAAGAGTGTGGACTACAGGACTAGTCCGTCTGGTGTTGGATGATATGAAAAAGTAGGTTTAGTTATTTTGTCTTTAGCCTGCTAATTTAGTTACTGCGTGTTTGGATTTGTGAATGGTGTACGATGGGATTCAATCGAAGCAACTCTTAATTGCTTTCTTTCTTAAAGGTGTTGAGGGTTTAAGAATGGATTATGAGTATAATTTTCTAAACATGAGGTGTTTGCAATGAGTGGTAAACTTATGCGAAGTCATTGTAGTTACTTATTTCTTTTTAATCACCAAATTAGATTATTCAGAAATGTTAGCAGAGAGAGATTGCATTACTAATCAAGTCTATGGTGCTGTTGTTTGACTGATTTTTTAGGAGGGAGCTTGAAGAAGAGTTGGGTGTAATCCTTCCTAAGGATGCATTCGAATTGTTATTTGTGTACCTCCAACACAGGTAACTAGTATATGATGTATTTCTGTATTTTGGAAAAGTATTAAAGGCTTGTTTTTATTTTTATTTAATGTTCTATTTATTTCATAATTATCATTTTATAAATGCTACTACATTGCTTTCATGCTGTTTTCTATTTGTGTAGTTTTTTTTTTTCCGTTTTCTTCTCACACAAGTTTGAAAATTGAATGTAAAGAAGGGGATATTTTATGATTATATCACTATTGAAAATATATGAACTGAAAATTAAAATTGAAAGAGAAAGTAAACTCCCTCTGATTTTCCTTAAAAGTTAAGCGTTTGTGTTTCTTTTATTATGTGCTTACAGGATTTTCATCTTCAACTGATGTATTAATCTCCTATTTTATCTATGGACTAGCTGATGTTATCTTTAAATATGGAATGCAGTGTCATAAACGATGGAAAATACATAAATAATGAATTTAATGATGTGTATCTGGTAACAACACTTGATCCTATACCAATGGAAGCTTTTGCACTTCAGGTAAGGATGTGTAAGTTGTTTCAACTTGGACATATTAGATCTGCTTGAGAAACATAATAGATAACCTTTATTCAACCATGGAGCTAGCCTTTACGGATTTTCATCATTTGACAAATTTAGCTTGTTTTAGAAGTGTTAGAATTCCATTTGAAGGTATGACATTTGTTATCACTGCATATTTTTTTATGATTTAATTTTAATTTAAAGTTTATGTTTTGTAATACATGATTTGAGTCTAATTACTGAATTTGTATACTGTGAACTTGAGTTTTTCTGGTCATACCTGCTTTTTGGACGTCAATTTATGTTTTTTAATACTGTCTTAGTGATTGAATTTAGCGTAATATGTGAATTGTTGGTTATAATTCTTTTGATTAGATTGTTTCTTTTAAATAGCTCTTTGGTACATGGGAATTACTTTTAAATATCTGGTGGCAGGAATGCTTGGCTAGAAGGAAGTAAATCCATGAAATTCTAGTTCAAAAGAAAATATTTATAACATCAGTAATATGGGTGTCAAGATAGGCTTAGTCTAATAGCTAGTTCGAAAGGCTTGAGGAATACCGGGTTAGACAAAAAAATATGGTTTAAATTGAATCAGAACTATTTTGTCCCAGCTTGTTTAGGTTATGACTTACATGGGTTTAAGTCAGGTTAGTCACTAGGTTTATGAGTTGGCCCATTTTATAGAATAATAATAATTTTATATATAAAAATAAAATAATATTATTTTATTAAAAAATATATGTATTATAAATTAATTTGATAAGGGATTCACTTATCTTGAGAGTAAATATAAGAAGTCTCTCACATCCACTTATTTCACGATCTAATGATTAAGATGAATTATTATTTTAGATCAATAAATCACTACAAAAAATGACTGATGCATAAAGAGATATGTGTAACTTGCACACTGAACCAGACTCCCCTTGAGCAACAAAGCCAGGAAGTTGCTCTATATAAATCTCTTCCTTAAGGTCACCATGAAGAAAGACATTTTTAATGTTCAGTTGGTGAAGGGGCCAATGATGAATCGCAGCCATAGCAAGGAAAAGACAAGTAGTGAAAATCTTAGCTACTGGAGAGAAGGTATCACAATAGTCGAGACCATAAATTTGAGTGTAGCCTTTAGCTACTAAACGAGCTTTAAGACAATCCACTTTACCATTATTATCAACTTTAATTGCATAGACCCACCTACATCCCACAACCTTTTTGCCAGGAGGAAGAGGAACAAACTCCCTAGTGTCATTGTGCTCAAGTGCCTGCATTTCATCAATCATGGCTTGTCGCCATCTAGGGTGATCAAGTGCCTTATGAACATTATTAGGATTAGACGTATTAGCCAAAGAGACAACAAAAGAAGAATATGAAGGAGACAGATGATGGTAACTTAAAAAATTATAAATAGGAAAGGGATTGCGAGTGAAATGAGCACCTTTTCTAAGTGCAATAGGCTAGCGAAAATCAGAAGTGGGAGGTAAGGTTGAAGGACCCATGGTATGAGAAACTGATGGAGACAGATCTGAATCGCAATTATTTGTAGGAACAGGTAAAGGTATAAGAGGTGAATCGTTATGACCTGTAGACTGAATTGGGAAAGAAACAGGTATTATAAGTAGATCATATGAAGTATAGGCAGAACTTGTTGAATTGATGAACCATCTTCCATTGGGGAAGAAAAGAAGGGTGTTTCCTCAAAGAAGGTGACATCGGTAGATATATAATACCTTTTGGAAAATGGAGAATAACATTTATACCCTTTCTGAAGGCGAGAGTACCCCAAGAAAACACATCTAATGGCTTTAACACTTAGTTTATCAAGTCCTAGAGATACATTGTGAACAAAACAAGTACAACCAAATACACGAGGAGATACATGGAAAAGAGGATGATCCGGGAAGATAAGAGAATGTGGAATTTGATTTTTAAGAAAGGAAGATGACATCCGATTAATAAAAAAAACAAGCAATGAGAACTGCATCTCCCCAATGATGAATAGAGACATTAGCATTCAACATTAGAGAGCGTGCAGTCTCGATAAGGTGTCTATTTTTTCTTTCTGCAATGCCATTTTGCTGTGGGGTGTAAGGACAAGTTGATTGATGTAATATTCCTTGGGAAGGTAAAAAGAAGAAAAGGAGGCAGATAAATGTTCTTTGGCATTATCATTTCTGAGAACTTTAATTATCTTCCCAAATTGATATTAAATTTCATTGATAAAGGACACAAAAATGGACAAAAGTTCAGATCTGTCTTTCATCAAATAAACCCAAGTACATCTAGAAAATTCATCAATAAAGGTCACAAAATACCGAAAGCCAAAAGAAAAAACAAACTTGGTCCCCAAACATCAGAATGAATATTTGAAAAAGGAAAATTACATTGAGTTTTAGACTGTTTAAGAAAAGTAGACCTAATATGTTTTCCTAATTGACAAGATTCACACTCTAAAACCCGAAGATGTTGAAGATTAGGAGTCATTACTTTCGACTTAGATAGACTTGGGTGATCTAGACGATCATGCAAAAGTTTAGGAGCACCAGAAACCAAACAAGACACTGAAGGACTTGGTTTTTAGATAGTACAGACCACGTGATTTATGTTCTTCTCCAATCAGACGACCCGTATCATGTTCCTGAATAACAAAAAAATTGGAAGTAAAGGTTACAGAACAATTCAAAGAACGAGTAAGTTGACTTAGAGAGATCAAGTTATAAGGGCAATTAGGAATGAAAATAACAGAATTTAAATTTAGAGATAGAGTTAAAGGAACTTGGCCAACACCTTAAAATTTCACTTTGGATCCATTAGCTACAGTGATTAAGTGAGGAATTTTAGGATAGGACATGAAGGAAAACGATGAACTATTACCAGATATATGATCAGAGACACCTGAATCAAGAATCCATGGGTTATGACTTTCCACATATTGAGAAATGCATGTAGTTGAAACACTTGGCATTGAAGAGGATTGACCCTGACTGTTAAACTTTCCATATTTAAACTTCAAAAACTCCTGATACTCCTCATCAGAAATCTTCATATCTGGATCTGAACCAGAAAAGATGAATAAAGCCAATGAATAGGGTTACCCAAGGGACTTTTCATACATAGTTCTCAAATCAGAAAATTAAGGGCATCACTGGACTTGGAGGATGCCGGCGAGTCGAACGGAGGTGGTCAACCTTGATTTCGGTCACTAGAAGGCGGTGCGTGGGACACATGCGCCTGAGAGGGTTCACCGGGATGACTGCGCATGGGGTAGCTGACGGAGAAGAGACTTCCAGGGGTGGTTCGCGCTCCTCGAGGGGAGCAAAACCCCTCCTTTGCCGGTCCAAACAGAGATGGTGGCTGGAGGTGACGATGGCGGACGACGGCTAACGGCGGCAGGAGATGATAAAGGCGACCGAAAATCAGTGCGGGATCTTACCCACTCTGATACTAACTTGAGAAAACTTATTTAGGGTTTGATACAGTGACCAAAGGTATTGATACATTGTATTTATAGAAAAAGGGTACAATAGAGAGGATATGAGCCTCGACCCAAACCCTTAACCCTAGTCTAAGGAATATTGAAAAAGAATACTAAAAAATACATAAACAACAGATCTCAATAATAATAAAGAGTAACTTTTAATTTTTATTTTGAGACTAAATGAATCTCTTCTCTTATAATTTATATATTAAATCAATATATTTGAAATAAAAATTAATTTTATTAATATTATTTAAATTTAAAATATATTTTTAATTTTTACTTAAACATTTATTTTGTATAGACACATTAATAATTTTTTAAAGTTTTTAATTAGGCCAAAATTCCGTTAGTCCATTGATTTTAACTAATGTTAGGCTAGGCAAAAAATTATGACCCATTTAAAAATATAGGTTAGACTGGACTATTAATTTTCCGTAAGGTCAGATTGGGCTAAACCGTTTGTTTTGACAGCTCCAAGTAACATAAATGGCTAACATCTTTGGTGGAGTTCAATCAAACAATTTTGACCTAACAACAAGAATAATGCAATAGATCATTCAGAGTGATGCGATTTCATTGATTATATATTTTTATTACTTTCACTTTGATTAATGTTTTTCTATCTGTTATGTGATTGAATTCCATTAGATGCATTGATATCATTATAATTCTCAGGGTGGTTGTTTATAAGTCAATAATGGGTTAGCAGTATGTACCTCTCCATGATTGATTGTAGACAAATGATTTTTAATTGATGTGATAATCTAATTCCTTTGCTTTCATGTCCTTAATGTCTTTTTTAGGTGCATGCATCATTTATATTATATTAATTCTCATGATCTGTTTTGAGTGGATCTTGTTTCATTCGCAGGAATCAGAGGTCTCAGCTGTTAAATATATTTCTTATGAAGAGTATAAAAGGTTACTAGATAAAGAAGATCCAGAGTATGTCCCTTATGATGTAAATGAACAGTATGGTCAACTCTTTGGTATAATTGAAAAGAGGTATGTTATTATTTAAAAGAGGTATACTTTTATTAAGTTTTGAATATAAAAAATCTTATATGTGAAATAAAACCAATTGGAAAAAGTATTATTATTCTTGTTTGATTCCTTGTGCAAGCATAAAACCCCACTCCTGGTTCAAATGCCCATGTCTTTCTAATTTCTCCCTTTTTAACATAAAATTTATTCAATAGAAAAGAAGTGTGTTACAACTAGGAAGAGGATGAGATATCCTCTATAACAAAAAATAAAACAATTTGGTTTAATGCAAATTGATTTTAAGATTAAATCTAACACATATCTCTCTAGACTCCGATGCCCATATTTCAGGGCAAGTAAATTTGTAGCTGTGCATATTTGTCCAATCCTAACCTGATTTTGATAAGGAAGACCCACTTTGATTGGGTTTAAGGTTGGATTTTTGGTTGGTAAAAGCAAAGTCTGTTTGGTCGAGGGATCTTACTCTCCAACATCCTTGTTGTAATGCATATATTTTTTATACTTCCATTACAATTTATTTATTTTTGTTACAATGCTCACTAGAGTCAAACTTTAACTTGGTCCATCTCCACTTTGTTGCCATGCCTAGCAACATTTACCTTAACAATTTCATGTTCTTGTTAGATGTTGTTGAAAGTCCCACATCGCCTACCTCATATCATTTGGTATGGTTTAAATACATGTTAGGCTACTCCACATATTGCCAATTGGTTTTATGTTGGAACCTTAACATGGTATCAGAGCCAAAGCCTAACATCTTTCCGGTTATTGTCATGGGCCAAAAGTTGCCCTTTAGTTGGGTCAAAAGTACCCTTTGCCTGGTCCGGCAAGCTTCGTTGGAGGGGGTGTGTTGAAAGTCCCACATCGCCTACCTCATATCATTTGGTATGGTTTAAATACATGTTAGGCTACTCCACATATTGCCAATTGGTTTTATGTTGGAACCTTAACAGATGTAATGGGTTTAGGCCCATATCATTAGGGATTCAACTTATAAAGAGATAACCCTATCCTATGTGCTTAATACGCATTAGGGATTGAACTTATACCTCTCTTATTTCAACATGGTATCCAGAGCTAGGTTTCATCCTTGCCTTCCACTGTTCATCGATGCTAAATATTCTTTTCAAAATTTTTTTTCCTAATAGTGCCTCCTCATCACACCCCCATAGTTGGTATCATTGCTGTTTGAACTAGCAACACCACCATGGTGCTCTCCTCAATGGGGCATCCACCATGCCGCAAAAATTGCGGCGATTAGAGCTCTGATGTGTCCACATGCGCTGCCCCAACCTTTGCTACTACCCTCACTTCCCATTGTGCGTGGTGACTATCGTCAGACTCGACTCTCCTTCCTCTTTCTGGATATGTAACTTCTATTATGATTCGGGCTTGTTGGATTATTTATTTTTTATTTATTGTTTTTTTTATGGTTGCTTCTCTCATACTGATTATTTTCTCTCTCTGCAATTATTTATGGCTTCTTCTGCTACTATGTCTAATCCATCCGTCTATACCAATTATGTCGTGCATTTATCTATTGACAAATTAGATGGAGCTAATAATGATACTTGGGCATCAAATGTTATTAGACTGAAATATTTCGTGCTTATAAGACATGTTGAGAGGTTTAGGAACATGACAAACTGTTGTACACCAATGATACTCAACGTCCATATGGTATTTGTCAAAATATCCAAAATATTGTTACTCCCAAACGTCTTGAGGATACAATAGCTGAATATTGGGCAAAATTCGTGCTCTTCTTCATGACTTCAATGAAGTATTGCCTCTTGCCTCCACTCCTTCTCAACAACTAGAGCAAAGATCAAAGTTTTTCATGTTATTGGCATTACATGAACTTTTTGATAATTATTCACATGTTTGTGATCAGACTTTGGGTTCCCTAGTTGTACTTTCCTTTACTTCCACTTGTTCTATCCTATTGTGTGCGTCAGGTAAGTCAACTACTTAAATACCTTATTTAGTCACCTTTGATGACTCTTCAACCTTGGTATCTTAACGTGATGATCGCAGTCGCCCTTGAAAGCTGGGAAAAGGATGTCATAAGTGTGAACATTGTCACAAGCTTGGTCACAAAATTGACCGTTGTGATGCTTCACATGGTCGTCCTCCTTGATTTGCTTCGATTGACCCAACTACTCTCTTGTAACCATCTTATTTGGGTCCCACTTCATTTGATCCTTCATGACAACCTACTATCTTCAGCGAATTTCTCAAATGGTATGAGGAACATCAAAACCCTAGTTCCACTGCTTCTATTGCACACACAAGCATATCATTTGTTAGTCTCACTCCCTCCAACTCTTTGTTGGCCCCTAGGTTCTTGACTCATGTGCCACATATCACATTACTAGTAATAAATTCTTTTTCTCTTCTCTGTCTAGTTCAGACTATTTGCCTCTTGTTACTATGGCCAATGACTTTAGGGCTTCCTCACATGGTGTTGGTATGGTTCATGTTTTTCCTTCACTATTTATTGATAATGTCTACTATGTCCCTGGGTCTCCATTTAATTTATTATTCCTTAGTCATCTCATCCGTTACCTTGATTGTACTATCTCCTACCAAAGATTCTATTTGTTTATAGGACTGGAGTTTGGGACAGATGATTGGCATCAGATGTGAGTCAAATGTCTTTTATCATCTATAGACATCTACACATGTTGGTTCGATCATGGATTCTCCCTCTCTCATTCATACCTTAGTTGGGTTATCCTAGCCTTGTCAAGATGTAGGTGCTTGTTCTAAGTTTGTCTAAGTTATCAAGTTTGCCTTGTGAGTCATGTCAATTAGGAAAACACAGTTGTAGTTCTTTTCTTAAAAGTGTCTCATAACGTGTTTTGTCTCTTTTTGTCTTAGTTCATTTTGACATTTGGAAACCAAGTCGTGTTAAATCAAGTTTAGAATTTTAGTATTTTGTCACTTTTATTGATCATTATTCATGATGTTTTTAATGAAGAGTTGTTCTGAGTTATTTTCCATATTTCAATCATTTTACAATGAAATTAAAAATCAATTTGGAGTTTCTATTCAAACTTTGCACAATGATAATACCCGTGAGTATCTTTCTCATTCTTTTCAAAATTTTATGGCTTCTCATGGAATTTTTCATCAAATCTCATGTGCTTATAAACTTCGACAAAATGGGGTGGTTGAGTGCAAGAATAGACATCTCATTGAAACAACAGACACAATTTTTAATCCGTGGTGAAATTCTTCAATGTTTTTGGGGTCATGCTGTTCTTAGTGCATGTTACCTCATTGTTAAGATTCCAACCTAAAACCAATTGGCAATATGTAGAGTAGCCTAACATGTATTTAAACCATACCAAATGACATGAGGTAGACGATGTGGGACTTTCAACACGCCCCCTCCAACAAAGCCTGCCGGACCAGGCAAAGGGTACTTTTGACCCAACTAAAGGGCAACTTTTGGCCCATAATAATAACCGGAAAGATGTTAGGCTTTGAATCTGATACCATGTTAAGGTTCCAACATAAAACCAATTGGCAATAAATGGTTTGAGCTTTCTTTCAAAAGGAGTGACAATTTTTGAAGGCTCTAAGCAACATCATAAGTCTTGGTTCCACTGATTGCCACAATAGAGCATATAGCTGAAAATCTGCCTGTTTCCACTGTTCAGCTTTTTCTTCCGGCACATGGCTTCCGTCTTTTTCAAGGTGGTCGTGATGCCCCTGACCGAGACACCACATTTCGACGGTAGCAGACCAGGATAGATAATTTTGTCCGTTTAGTTTTTCGGAAGTAATGGAGGGGCTTCCAGAGAATGAAATTGCAGTCATTTCTGATCAAGAGGACAAAGACCAGTGAGGGGGGGCGAAAACAGCAAAGAAGTCCGAAAGTCCAAGAGTGATTTTCGCAAGGGTGACTACTGGACTTCACCGAAATGAAGTTCTGAGGGCCAGAATAGGGAGAGGAAGCTCCGGCGACCCTAACAGAGGTAGTGCGGCGACGTTCTGACACGGAGAAGGCGGCACGTAGATGACCTGCGCTAGATGTAGCAAAGAGAGAGGCGGCGCGTGGCGGAGAACGAGCTTCTGGGACCGACGGGGTTGGCTGTCGCACGGCGAGACGATTCAGATCCGGTGGTCGCCGGCGAAAACTGGACGATCAGAGACAATGGCCGGTGGCGACGGACGGTGGCCGACGGCGGCAAAAACAGTGCCGGATACTACAGAAACAGGTAGAGCGGGATCGACCCGCTCTAATACCATGTTAAGGTTTCAACATAAAACCAATTGGCAATATGTGGAGAAGCCTAACATGTATTTAAACCATACCAAATGACATGAGGTAGGCGATGTGGGACTTTCAACACTCTTTAATCGCATGCTATCTTCTGTTTTAGATAACAAAATTCCTCATTCAATTTTATTTTCTCATGAACCTCTTTATCCTTTACCACTTAGACTCTTTGGGCCCACATGCTTTGTTCACAATTTTGGTCCTAACCTTGATAAATTATCTATGCTAGGTCGCATAAATGTGCTTTTTTAGAATTTATTATCACAAAAAATATATAAATGTTTTTCTCCTCTTTGCACTATTTCATTTTAGCCAATGCACCTCTATTGAGTTTTCACTCTACTTTAAGTCTAATCATTCTTTCATTGCGTATTCATTTGATCAAGTCACTATCCCTAGTTGTGTCTCATGTACCTATCGATTGCCCATCTTTACCACCTCTTTAGGTGTATAGTTGTTGACAAAATTCCCATTGTCCATTAAATGACTCTCTTCTATTGCCAACTTCTTCATCTTCTTCGACTCTGACAATTGAATCTGATCTTCCCATTGCCCTTTGTAAAGGTATACGTTTTACCCGTAATCTCTCTTCTCTTTATTTTGCTTTGAGTTATCATAGGTTATTGTCAAAATATGGGTGTAAATATTGTACATTTATTATATAATAAATATAGATTTATTTGAATAAAATCCCTAAAATTAATTATGAGGATTTAATATTAAGGTGATAAAAAGGTTGAAAGACCTATTGGGAACACTTGAGAAACCCTCTAAATCATGCTCTTTTGCCCTCTCAGGTCATATTTCTTGTATGAGTGTCTCATATAGCGCTAACTCTTGGATCATGGATTCGAGAGCTACAGATCATGACATACTCATCTTAACTCTTTCATTCTTATACTCCATCTCCAAGCAGAAGAAAAATTATTCTTGCCAATGACTCTTTAGCCACAATTGCACGATATGGAGATGTTAATTTATCCTCCACAGTTATTCTTAAAAATGTTCTACATGTCCCAAAACTTTCTATGATCTTAATTGCTTTGCAATGTTTTCCCCAACTTTGTGTGTTTTACAAGATCAAGACTCGGGGAGGAGGATTGGACTTGTTAAAGAAGAAAATGGACTCTAATACCTTGAACCATCTCAAGAATGCAAAATTGACCAAACCCATGTCTCTACTCATTGTATAAAAAAAGACTATCTTTGGTTGTACCACTGTTGCTTAGGACATCCATCATTTTTTGTTCTAAAAATTATGTTTCCAACATTTATTTGAAAATCTCAAAACTACATTGTGAGGTTTGTGAATTAACTAAACACACTTGTGTATCTTTTCCCATTAGCAATAATAGAAGTTCACAACCTTTCAAATTAATCCATAGTGATATATGGGGACCATCTACCATACTTAATATCTCTGGGCTCGTTGGTTTGTAACCTTTATTGATGATTGCACCAAAGTTACTTGACTCTATTTACTCAAACAAAAATTTGATGTGAGCTCTATTATTCCCATTTTTTATTCGATGATTCAAAATCAATTTGGGGTCAACATAAAAAGATTTAGGTATGACAATTCTAGGGATTATTTCAACCAAATTGTGTCTACCTATTTTCAGTCCAAAAGGATCATTCATGACTCATCATGTGTCTATACTCCCCAACAAAATGGAGTGATAGAGAGGAAAAATAGGCAGTTGTTTAAACTACCCGAGCACTTCTCTTTCAAGGAAAAGTTCCAAAAAATTATTAGGGTGAAACTGTCTTAACTACTACATATATGATAAATAGACTTCCCACACATATCCTAGAAAACAAAAGCCCAATTGAAACCCAAAACATTTTTTTTCCTCACTTTAAGGTCGCAAATGGTCTCATTCCAAGAATATTTGGGTGCACAGTTTTGTACATATCCACAACCAAAAGAGAGACAAACTTGATCCCTGAGTTGTTAGATGTGTCTTCTTGGTTATTCAACAACTCAAAGGTTACAAATATTATGACCCTTCATCTTAAAAATTCTATATCTCCACGGATGTCACCTTCACTGAAGTTAAATCTTTTTTCTCTAATGCTGGTTCCTAAGAAAATTTTTCAAAAAATTGTGATGATGAATTTGACCCCTTTGTTTTGTCATATGCTCCAACTGAACCTGCACTTGAGCAAGTGAATTCTGGGGGAGAATCAGAACTTGAAACTGAGAATGTTATTGATTCCTCTAAACTGCAACTAGAAATACTGGAACTATCAAAGATTCAGCCTCAACTCAAGAGTTAATACCCATAGTTTTTCAAGATTCAACAAAGTCTACATAATAAGGAAGAGCATTCCAGACATGGGGCAAGTCCATGAATCCAATCCAAGTTCTGAACTTGAAACTACAAACAAGTCTAAATAAAAAAAAACCTGAATTCTTGCTCCCCAAATGACCTTGATCTCCCAATAGCCATCAGAAAAGGTACTAGAAATTGTGCAAAACAACCTTGTCATCCTCTATCAAATTACGTTTGTCTCGATAGATTATCAACTAACCATAAAAGGTTCATTGTTAGTGTTGAAGTATTTATTAGATTAAGTGTATCTTGTTGGGCATTTATGAGATTAGTTGTAGACTTAGTTCCTAGAATGCATCTGTTTATCTTCTCTAGGATTAATCATGTCTCTCTATTAATTGTATCTCTGAATCTGTATTTTTATCTCCTATAAATAAGAGAACACAAGAAGATGATTTCAGGCTCTCAAAATCAGTTCTTTATTTTCCTTTTTCTATTTCAAGTTGGTATCAGAGCGGGTTCATCCCACTCTGCCTGTCTCTATTTTTTTTCTGGCATTTATCGCTGTTCACCGCCGTCCGCCGCCGGTGTTGTTCTTCTCCGGCGCCTTTTCTCTCTCTGACACTTGGGTTTGGCTCGCCTCGAGGAGCGCGACCCAACCCCAGTGTTCGCTTCCTTTGTATCTACCTCACGCGCCGCCCTTCCGGTGGCTGTTTTGCTCCAGGCCAACACTATCCGGCTCGCCTCGTCGTCCTGGTGCCAGATCTGCACTTTGTTTTGTGTTCTCGGTCACAAAACGTGGTGGGTCTGCATTTTTTTTCTCTCTGCCTCTCTCGGTCCTCTCTTTGACAGCACGCTGGTCCTTTCTTGTTTCCTGGAAAATATCAGGACCTGTGTCTGTATCTTTTTCTGGGACTCCGACTATAACCATAGAAAAATTAAATGGGAAAATATTTTTGTCTTGGGCTTCCTCTGTTGAGCTCTGGTTTCTAGGTCAAGTAGTTCATGATCATCTAGAAGAAGATGGAAGTACTAAACCAGCAGATCAGGCTCCTTAATGGAAGAAATTGGATTATCAACTTTGTGCACTATTATGACAATCTGTTGAACCAAATATTTTGAGCACTCTTCGAGCCTTCAAGACATGTAATTCTTTTTGGAAAAGGCCCAAAATATCTTTGCTAATGATATTCAACGACTTTATGATTCTACTAATAGACTAGCCTCCCTTAAGCAAGAGGATAATTCCATGATGTCCTTTGTTGCTGAAGCTCAGTCAGCTGTTGAAGAATTAAAAATGTTCCTTGAGGCAGAATCATTAGAAGAAAGAAAGATGAAGCTGGATAAATTGTATATGGTAATGATTCTTAGGGCTATGAATTCAGAGTTTAATCATGTTAGAGACTAGATTCTAACTGGAGAAGTAGTTCCTTCTACGGAGAGTTTAATCACAAGGCTACTTTGTGTTCGTTCTATCAAAAGCAAAAACAGTCAGGAACTTGCTGATTCTTCTGCCATGATTTCTGCTCGTGGAAGAGGTAATCACAACTCTAGAGGACGTGGTGGGAAAGGACGTCCTCAGTGCTCTCATTGCAAAAGAATGGGACATACTAAGGAAAATTGCTTTGCTCTGCACGGCTTTCTTGATAAGGCAGCTAATACCTCAAAATCTGAAGTTGATGAGCCCAAGATCTCTCATGAAGAGTATCAAGAATATTTAAGGATGAAATCAACCGATTTGGCTCAAGCATCTACAACACCAAATTCGTCAACCGCTTGCATTTCGCAATCTGTGAAAAGTCAAAATTCGTGGATTATTGACTCAGGTGCTTCTGACCACATGTCTGGTAATACCTCTTTATTCTCCTCTCTTTCATTTCCTAAAACATCCCATCTCATATCTTTAGCTAATGGATCTAAAGTAGCCTCTAAAGGAATTGGTCAAGTATCCATCTCTTCTTCTTTAAACCTTCAAAATGTTCTTTGTGTTCCTTCTTTTCCATTCAGTCTTGTTTCTGTAAGCCAATTAACCAAATCATTGAATTGCTCAGTAACCTTTAATGCCAATTGTTTTGTTATCCAGGAACGTGGTACATGTTAACTGATTTGAGAAGGACATGAATCTGGAGGCTTATACTACCTTAGGACTAAGTCATCTGTATCTTGTGTTGCATCCTTATCCCCAAAACTGTTACATGAGCGATTAGGTCATCCTCATTTAGCAAAATTGAAAAAAATGGTTCGTGAACTTCAGAACCTTCAAAATTTTGAATGTGAATCCTGTCAACTAGGGAAACATACCAGGTCATCCTTTCCAAATCATTCTGAATCTAGATGTGATTCTGCTTTTAGTATTGTTCATTCAGATATATGGGGACCTAGTCGTGTTTCATCTTTTCGTTTTAGAAGTTTTGTTACTTTTAGTGATGGGTTTTGTAGATGTACTTGGGTTTATCTTATGAAAGATCGTTCTGAACTATTGCCTATCTTTAAGTCTTTCCTTAATGAAATCAAAACTCAATTTGGAAAAGTAATCAAAGTTTTACGAAGTGATAATGCCAAAGAGTACTTTTCTAATGTCAAGGCATTTTACACCAGTCCACGTGTCCTCACACACTACAGCAAAATGGTATAGTAGAACGGAAAAATAGACATTTGGTTGAAACTGCTCGTACCTTATTGCTGGGTGCCAATATGCCTATTCATCATTGGGGAGATGCTATTCTAACTGCATGCTTTCTCATTAATAGAATGCCATCTTCTTCTCTTGATAATTAAGTTCCACATTTTATTCTATTTCCAAAGGAACCAATTTTTCATGTTTCTCCTAGGGTATTTGGATGTATATGTTTTGTTCATGACATGTCTCCTGGCTTAGATAAAATCTTAACTAGAGCTATCAAATGTGTCTTCTTGGTGTATTCTCGTCTTCAAAAAGGATATTGGTGTTATTCTCCTGAAACCAAGAGGTACTACATGTCTGCTAATGTCATCTTTTTTGAATCATCATCCTTCTTCCCTTATTCTATGCAGGATATTGATTCTATCCAAAATGTTTTTCCTGTTCCCTTAGTTGAATCATTTGTACCTCCTATTCCTAACAACCCAAATCCCAACCAAAATACTCTAGAATCATCATCACAGCCTATCATCACCTATCAACGCAGGAATCAGGTGAACAATCCCATTCCCCAAGATGAGCCATCCATAACATGTCCTTCACCATCATCCTCTAATACCACGGCTCCTGATAACGATGACTCCAGTTGGCCCATTGCCATTCGCAAAGGTACTCATTCTACTCATAATCCTCATCCTATTTATAATTTTCTTAGTTATGATAGATTGTCTCCTTCCTATTGTTCTTTTATTTCCTCTGTATCCTTTATTACAATTCCCAAAAATGTGATCGAAGCGCTTGATCATCCTGGATGGCGACAAGTCATGATTTCTGAAATGCAGGCTCTTGATCACAGCATAACATGAGAGCTTGTTCCTCTCCCTTCGGGAAAGAAAACAGTTGGTTGTCGTTGGATCTATGCTATTAACGTTGGGCCCAATGGTCAGGTTGATCATCTTAAAGCCAGGTTAGTGGCTAAAGGGTATTCTCAAATATATGGACTTGATTATTGTGATACTTTTTCTCCTGTAGCCAAAATGACCACTGTCCACTTGTTTCTTGCCATGACCGCCATTCGTCATTGGCCTCTTCTTCAATTGGATATTAAAAATGCTTTTTTGCACGGTGACTTAGAAGAAGAAGTTTACATGGAGCAACCTACTGGATTTGTTGCTCCGGGGGGGTCTGGTTTGGTTTGTAAATTACGTCGATCCCTCTATGGCCTAAAATAGACTTCACGTGCTTGGTTTGGAAAATTCAGCTCTATTGTTCAAGCTTTTGGATTAAAACGCAGCGAAGCAGATCATTCAGTGTTTTATTGTCACACCGCCCCTGGCAAACATGTTTATTTAATTGTGTACGTTGATGATATTTTCATCACAGGGAATGATCCTGCTAAAATATCTCAGCTAAAAGAACACTTGTGTAGTCATTTTCAGACCAAGGATCTTGGAAATCTAAAATATTTCTTGGGTATTGAAGTAGCTCAATCAAGAGAAGGTATTGTCATCTCTCAAAGGAAGTATGCTCTAGATATTGCCCGATCCTCTGCTGAAGCTGAATATAGGGTAATGACATCTCTTACTTGTGAACTTGTTTGGGTAAAACAATTCTTGCAAGAATTGAACTTCTGTGAGATTCAATCTATGAAGATGTATTGTGATAATCAAGCTGCTCTTCACATTGTTTCTAACCCAGTATTTCATGAGAGGACTAAGCATATTGAGATTGACTGTCATTTTATTCGGGAGAAGTTGTTGACTAAAGAAAATTTGTACTGAGTTTGTTGATTTCAATGATCAGCTTGCAGATGCATTAACAAAATCTTTGAGAGGACCTCGAATGGAATTCATTTGATCCAAGCTTGGTACATTCAATTTGTATGCTCCAGCTTGAGGGGGAGTGTTGAAGTATTTATTAGATTAAGTGTATCTTGTTGGACATTTATGAGATTAGTTGTAGACCTAGTTCCTAGAATACATCTGGTTATCTTCTCTAGGATTAATCATGTCTCTCTATTAATTGTATCTCTGAATCTGTATTTTTATCTCCTATAAATAAGAGAACACAAGATGATTTCAGGCTCTCAAAATCAGTTCTTTATTTTCCTTTTTCTATTTCAAGTGTTACTTTGAATTCTGTTGCCTAACACGGTGATTGAAGCTTTAACAAGAAAAGAATGGAAAGATGCCATGAAAGTGGAGATGGATGCATTAGAAAAAAATAGTACTTGGGTTGGGAATTGTTGACAAACCCAAAGAAAAAAATATTGTCGACTGTGAATGGATATTCACAATAAAATATAAGGTTGATAGGTCTCTTGAAAGATACAAAGTGAGGTTAATTGCCAAGGGATACACTCAAGCTCAATAGACTACAAGGAGACTTTTTCACCAATTGCTAAAATGAATACTTTAAGGATCTGTTTGTCCTTAGTTGCCCACTTTGATTGGAAACTTCTATAATATGATGTTAAAAATGCCTTTTTTCATGGAAATCTAGAAGAAGAAATCTACATGAATATTTCACCCGGTTTGAAGGAGGAAACATAAGGTGTGCAAATCGCGTAAAGGCTCTTTATGGACTGAAACAATTACCTAGAGCTTGGTTTGGAAGATTCACAAAAGGTATGAAGGGATTTGGCTACAAACAAAGTCAAGGACATCACACTTTGTTTATTAAACATACAAGGAAAGAGGGGGTAACAATTCTTCTAGTTTATGTTGATGATATTATAGTAACTAGAAATGATGAAAAAGAGAAGGAAAAATTGAAATAGAGACTAGTACAGGAATTTGAGCTAAAAGAGCTTGGAACACTAGTATTTTCTAGGGATTGAAGTAGCCTACTCTAACCAAGGAATTTTCATATCTCAACAAATATATATAACTGATTTGCTGGCAGAAACTGGAAGAATTGGGTGCAAACCAGTATCAACTTCAATGGATCCTAATCATAAGTGTTAAGGTTCCAACATAAAACCAATTGGCAATATGTGAAGTAGCCTAACATGTATTTAAACCATACCAAATGACATGAAGTAGGCGATGTGGGACTTTCAACACACCCCCACCAACGAAGCCTGCCGGACCAGGCAAAGGGTACTTTTGACCCAACTAAAGGGCAACTTTTGGCCCATGACAATAACCGGAAAGATGTTAAGCTTTGGCTCTGATACCATGTTAAGGTTCCAACATAAAACCAATTGGCAATATGTTAAGTAGTCTAACATGTATTTAAACCATACCAAATGATATGAGGTAGGCGATGTGGGACTTTCAACAATAAGTTATATAAGGTTGAAAAGGAACCAATAGCAGACAGAAAGATATATCAAAAACTGCTTGGGAAATTAATATATCTGGCTCACACAAGGCTAGACAATGCTCGTTTAGTGAGTGTCATTAGCTAGTTTATGCATGAACAAAAGGAATCTCATCTTTAAGCTACTTATAGGATTCTACATTACTTAAAGGGCAGCCCAGGAAAGGGAATATTATTCAAACGAAATGAAAGACTGAATCTTGAAGCCTACATTGTTGCAAATTATGTAGGTTCTCTTGTTGATAGAAGATCAACAATTGGATAATGTACTTTCCTAGGTGGGAACTTAGTGACTTGGAGAAGCAAAAAACAAAATATGGTGGCAAGATCATCAGCAGAGTCTGAATTCAAATTCATTGCACAATGGCTATGTGAGTTATTATGGCTGAAAATTATCTTCAGTGACTTGAAGATTAATTTAGAGGGACCCATGAAGTTTTAATGTGATAATAAGTCAACAATAGGCATTGCACATAATCCCATTCAACATGACAGGACAAAACATATTGAAATAGATAGACATATCATTAAGGAAAAATTTGAAGAAGGTCTAGTATGCATATCATATATTCCATCCAAATAGCATGTGGCTGACGTGCTAACAAAAGGACTCAATATCTCGGATTTCCACAATCTCATAAGCAAGCTGGGAATGAAGGATATTTATTCCCCAGCTTCAGAGGGGGTGTCAAAATATGGGTGTAAATATTGTAGGTTATGCCTTAGCTCATCATGATTGGTGCTAGGTCATGTTTGATGAAATAAGTGTCCTTAAGAATGGTGAAACTTGGGAACTCGTTTCTTTACGGCTTGAGAAGTCTATTGTTGGTTGTAGGTGAATTTTTGCCATCAAGTTGGAAACATGTCCTATTTTTGCCATCAAAGCTCGTCCATACACAAATTTTTGGGTTCGACTATGATGACACCTATTCTCTAGTTGCAAAAATGATTTCTGTTCACTTATTTATAGCCATGGTTAATAGACACCGAAAAGATACTAATAGACACTTTTGTATATTCTTGTATTTTCACCATTTCCAATTAAAATATTGAACTTTTTTTAATAATACTAGTACTTTTTAAATTTCCATCCATATGAAGATGTTAGGGAAGAGAGTTACAAGTGTCAGTATTGGAATTGTGAAACACTTTGACACCTCATGCAATACGAGTGTCTGTACTTTCAAACCTTAGAAGTTTTCTAGGTCAAGCACAAGCTTAGATGTTGGCTTGGTCCAGTGATGAGTGGCCATTAAAATTATGGGTATTCCTCTCCTGAAATACCTATAAACAGATACAAAATTATGATATTGTCATCTCTTTCAAATCCTTTTAAATATACCTAGATAACTTTCTTCAAAGTGAAAGGGAAAACTGAATATTTATCCAATACACCAACCATCCGGTGTCAAAGAAAAATTTGCCAACATAGGAATAGGCGTGCCATTGTTTCGAATCCGAACTCAAACTACATGTATTTTCTTTTGTTAGATATGATTAGATATTAGTTGATATTGTTTGATATTGTTGAGATATTGTTAGATATTGTTAATCACAATATCAAATAATATCTTTTTATTTACCCTATTTGTATTCTGTTAC
The DNA here is from genome assembly GCA_963425845.1 of Sphenostylis stenocarpa. Lineage (NCBI taxonomy): Eukaryota > Viridiplantae > Streptophyta > Magnoliopsida > Fabales > Fabaceae > Sphenostylis > Sphenostylis stenocarpa. The sequence goes on along the minus strand of OY731403.1, from coordinate 94,174,508 downwards.
TCTTTTGAGGAGTACCTTTCTTTATTATAAATACACTGCCCTATGTGTGATAAATACATAAGGGAAATTAACCCTATACAGTTTTTCCCTATATTTAACACATGGAATGAACATTTTGGTATCAAGAGCTTAAGGTCTCTTGGGATTTTTTTTTCGGCTCTGCCACTGAACCTGCAACTGTCGCCGCCTCCATCGCCGCCGCCGTCGCCACCGCCGTCCGCCGCCGCCGCCGTCGCCAGAGTAGCAGTTCGGACCGCCGAGCAGAGGGTTTTGCTCGCCTCCTCCGTGCGACCTCCACCGTGGAAGTTTCGCGGTCATCGGAGCAGCCACGCTCCCTCACGCGCCTCCCGAAGCCGCGCCACCTTCTCCCGTTCCGCCGCGCGTGGCGGCGCGTCTCGCCGCCGTTCAGGCCGCCGATCTTTGCGCCGGCGTCGCCTCCTTCTCCTCTCTCTGGATCTGTCCTCGCTGCTCCAATCAGACCTCTTTGGTGTTTTAGGGTTTTTCTCTCTCTTCCTCCATGGCATCTTCCGCTGGCACTTCCAATTCTGAAGTTACCTCTGTCAGCTCCAGTGGGTCTGAGCAATCTGTTTTTACTAATTATGTCAATGTGAATTTACCCATTGATAAATTAGATGGAACGAATTATGCAACTTGGGCATCTGATATTAGACTTTGGCTTGAGAGTCAGGGGTATGTTGATCATCTTACTACCAAGGTAGATGATGTTCCTTCCAATGATCGTGTCCGTTGGAAGAAAGTTGATGCTCATATATGTATGGTTCTCAAGAATACCATCCAATCTTCTTTAAAACAAATTTTTCGATCGTATGACACATGTTATGATGTTTGGGAACAAGCCAAATTATTATACACCAATGACACTCAACGTCTTTATGGTGTTTGTTACAATCTTCTTGATGTTATTGCTCCTCGAGATAAGGATCCTGTGGCGGATTATGTGGATTTTCTTCAATGGTATGAGGATCGAAAGCCCTCCAGTTCCACTACTTCTGTTGCCCACACAGGTACATCTTTTGCTGGTCTGACTCACTCTTCTTCTATTGGCCCTTGGGTTCTTGACTCAGGCGCCACCGATCACATCACTGGTAACAAATCCTTATTTTTCTCTTTCACTTCTTCTCATAATTTACCCTCTGTTACAATGGCTAATGGGTCTACAACTTTAGCTCATGGTGTTGGAACGGTTACTCTTTTTCCCTCGTTGTCCATTGATAATGTTTTGTATGTACCCGGGTCCCCCTTTAACTTATTATCCATTAGCCGTCTAACTCGATCTCTTGATTGTGTTATCTCTTTTACCAAAACTTCTGTTTCCCTACAGGACCGGAGCTCGCAAAGAGTGATTGGCACCGGATGTGAGTCACATGGACTTTATTATCTTCAACCTTCTCCACATGTTGGCACGGTTATGGAGTCTCCTTCTCTCCTTCATGCTCGGCTTGGTCACCCCGGTCTGCGCAAATTACAGCAACTTGTTCCCAGCTTATCCCAGTTGTCCAATTTGGTGTGTGAGTCCTGTCGGTTAGGCAAACATAGTCGTACTTCCTTTTCTCGTAGTGTTTCCCAGCGTGCTTCATCCCCCTTTGCCTTAGTTCACTCGACATTTGGGGACCCGGTCGTGTTAAGTATAATTTAGGTTTTCAATATTTTGTTACTTTTATTGATGATTTCTCTCGTTGTACTTGGTTATTTTTAATGAAAAATCGTTCCGAGTTGTTTTCTATATTCCAAAACTTTTATCATGAAATTAAAAATCAATTTGGTGTCTCTATTCAAACTTTTCGAAGTGATAATGGCCGTGAATATCTTTCAAACTCGTTTAAACAATTTATGGCTTCTCATGGCATTCTTCATCAAACTTCCTGTGCTTATACCCCTCAACAAAATGGGGTGGTCGAGCGCAAGAATAGACACCTTATTGAAACAACCCGTACTCTTTTAATTCATGGTGAGGTTCCTCAACATTTTTGGGGTGATGCTGTTCTTACTTCCTGTTATCTTATTAATCGTATGCCCTCTTCGGTTTTAGATAACAAAATTCCCCATTCTATTTTATTTCCTCATGACACTCTCCATCCTTTACCTCTGAAGGTTTTTGGGTCTACCTGTTTTGTCCACAATTTTGATCCTGGTCATGATAAGTTATCTCCTCGATCACACAAATGTGTTTTCTTAGGATTTACTCGATCCCAAAAAGGATACAAGTGTTTTTCTCCTTCTCTTAATCGCTATTTTGTGTCTGCAGATGTCACCTTCAATGAGTTTTCCTTTTACTTTAAGGACCCTTCCCTACCTGCTGAGTCTCCATCTGCTACAGTTCCCATTCCTGTTCTCATTGATCCTTATATTGAGGACCATCCACCATTAGCCCCTCCTCCTCCACCACCCCTTCAGGTTTATAGTCGCAGACCTCGCCCACAACGGACGTCACATGACTCACTCCCAGTGCCAAATACTCGCCTCCTCAGGTTCAGTCCACGAGTCCGACCTTCCTATTGCCCTTTGTAAAGGTACGCGTTCTACTCGTAATCCTTCTCCACATTATACTTGCTTTAAGTTATCATCGAATTTCTTCACCATTTTATACCTGTCTCTCGTCTATTTCTTCTGTGTTTATTCCTAAATGCTGTCTCGAAGCCTTAGCCCACCCTGGTTGGCGTCGGGCCATGCTAGATGAACTCGGTGCTCTTCGGACTAGTGGAACCTGGACGCTTGTCCCATTACCATCTGGAAAATCTGTTGTTGGTTGCGGGTGGGTCTTCGCTATCAAGGTTGGTCCTGATGGTACTATTGATCGCCTCAAAGCTCGCCTTGTAGCCAAAGGCTATACCCAAATTTTTGGGTTGGATTATGGTGATACTTTCTCTCCGAGTGGCAAAGATGGCTTCCGTTTGTTTATTCATTGCCATGGTCGCTATTCAACAATGGCCTCTTTATCAACTCGGATGTCAAAAATGCTTTCTTGAATGGCGATTTGCAAGAAGAGATTTATATGGAGCAACCTCCGGATTTGTTGCTCGGGGGAGTCTTCTGGATTGGTATGTCGTCTTCGCAAATCTTTATATGGCCTAAAACGAGTCTCCTAGGGCCTGGTTTGGAAAATTTAGCGGCGTTGTTCAACAATTTGGCATGACTAGAAGTGAGGCGGACCACTCGGTCTTTTACAGTCACTCGAATCGTTGGATGTATCTATTTGATAGTGTATGTCGATGACATTGTTCTTACAGGTAGTGACCATCATGGCATCTCTCGAGATGAAACAACACCTTTGCCACCATTTTCAAACCAAAGATCTTGGCAAACTCGGATATTTCTTGGGTATTGAGGTAGTACAATCTACCAGATGGCATTGTTATATCTCAAAGAAAGTATGCATTGGATATTTTGGAGGAAGCTGGGTTGATGAATTCAAAGCCTGTTGACACACCCATGGATCCTAATACCAAACTCTTGCCAAATCGGGGGAGCCAATGTCGGATCTCGAACAAGTATAGAAGATTAGTTGGAAAATTAAATTATCTTACAGTTACTTGCCCGACATTTCCTTTGCGGTCGAGTGTGGTGAGTCAATTCCTCAATTCTCCTTGTCAAGATCATTAGAATGCAGTCATCCGTATATTGAAGTACATCAAAAAGTCTCCTGGAAAAGGTTTGGTGTATGACTCCCATAATCATACAAGAGTTGTCTGCTATTCGGATGCTGATTGGGCAGGATCTCCCTCTGATAGAAGATCTACATCTGGGTATTGTGTTTCCATTGGTGGTAACTTGATCTCATGGAAAAGTAAGAAACAAAGTGTTGTGGCAAGATCCAGTGCAGAAGCAGAGTATAGAGCTATGGCCTCAGCTACCTGTGAACTTATTTGGCTCAAGCAATTGCTTAAAGAGCTACAATTTGGAGATGTCACTCAAATGACACTAGTGTGTGACAATCAGGCTGCTCTCCATATAAGCTCTAATCCTGTCTTTCATGAGAGGACTAAACACATTGAGATTGACTGCCATTTTATTCGAGAAAAGATTATGTCTGGAGACATCAAGACTGAGTTCGTTAACTCATGTGATCAATTAGCAGATATTTTCACTAAGTCTTTACGGGGACCTAGGATGGATTATCTTTGTACCAAGCTAGGCACATACGATTTGTATGCTCCAGCTTGAGGGGGAGTGTTAGATATGATTAGATATTAGTTGATATTGTTTGATATTGTTGAGATATTGTTAGATATTGTTAATCACAATATCAAATAATATCTTTTTATTTACCCTATTTGTATTCTGTTACTCTTTTGAGGAGTACCTTTCTTTATTATAAATACACTGCCCTATGTGTGATAAATACATAAGGGAAATTAACCCTATACAGTTTTTCCCTATATTTAACACCTTTTAACTGCAGGTTCCCTAAAATACCATCACATGGTTGTCTTAAAACTCAACATTCTTAACTCTACCTATACTTTCTGATTGTTTTCTATGAAAGAAACCTACGTGATATTTACAACTGACATTGATTATTATATACTTATTTTGGTATTCCTTACATTTACATATTTGTTGAAGGTACAAGGAAAATACTGTAGCACGCAGTTTGACTCTACAGAAGCAAATAAGTCGTTATGCTCCTGTTTCCCTTAGTGCAGAGGTTATAATTTTAATTTTTATTTGTTTTTAGTTCTTATATTTTATTATTGACCTGTATCTGTCTGCTGTTTTGCTGTTTGTCTCCCCCACTCCCTTTTGTCAATTTGGAAACCATACCGCTAAAGTATTATATTTCTAATTTTTTCTGTTTAAATGCAAATGGATCTTATTTTGGGCAAGTTTGGTTAAACTTAGCAAGTGTCTTTGAAATAAGAAAATTTTAAATTAATCACTGATTTAAGAAGCAAATAGGATTTTTTTTTTTTTTTGAGTAAACATAAAAATTCTTATTTTTAAAATAAGCAGATTAGACAAACACATAAAAAAACGCTGAAATCTGTTTATTTAATTTATTTTAAATAATAAGCACAAACAAACTCACTCTTTATATCTAATACTAAACTGGTTTGTTCGAAATGACGGGCTTATCAATATGAAAAAAGTGTAACTGTAATATTTTCAAGTCCGTGTGTTTACTTCCGGATTTTGGTGTATTGCAATGGTTGTTGTGTTAGCTAGTGTTCATCCATCAATTCTGATTTTTTGTACGGGTGTCAAAGCGGGATAACCTGACTCCCATGGGTTAGCTTACCACGGGTTTGTTAAAAATGAGTCAGCTCAACCCGACTTATTTTTTGGTGAACCAAAAGTTTTACAAGTTGACTGGATCTACTACGAGTTGGTGGGTCAGGTGGGTTGACCCACTTAAATATGTGTTTTTTTATAATTATTTTTTATCTTTTTAAATTACTAGAATAGGTAGGTTAGATGGGTTGACTTACTAATATAAGTGGGTTAGGTGAGATTCACTAAAATATTTTTTTCTTCATGGATTTATACTAACATATGGATAGGAAAAATTAGAATATTAAATGGATAGGAAAAATTAAAATATTAAAGATTGAGATAAATGGATCAACCGACCACCAACCCGGCTTAAACCCATTTAACCCACTGTTAAAAATTTTAAACATTTTTCAACTCAATCCGACTTGAACCCATGATGAGATGGGTTGGCTCACAGGTTGAGGCCCATATTGACATCTCTAATATTTTGGCATGGGATCCAATTATGTAAAAATGAACATTGCATTTGATCTCACAAAAATAACATCTAAATTTGACCGTTAGTCAAATGATGATTGAACCTGGAACTAGTTCATTAAGCTGGAGAAAAAAGGTCCTTATAATGCCAATATATTAAAACGGTCTGGTATTTGGTTATGTTCTATTATTTTAATTTTGTTGTTGTTGGAAATTGCACCATTCTGTTGTTTCTCTATTTTTTTCTCGTGGTCTAGTTAGACTATCTTTCTTGAGCTAGTTACAAATTCTATAAATTTAAGGATTCTGTTTTTTCTTGGCAACATGATCTTGATCTTGATCTTGATCTTGATCTTGATCTTGAAGGATAAGGGAAATTCTTCATCACACTGTGCACAGAAATTCCCATATCAAAGTATTAGCAGGAAATGGATGTAGTATTAATTGTCAAATATTGATTTATTGGCTAAGGGAAGAATGGAATATATTATCATTTCATGTAATTGCTAGGAGATGTATGATACTAGCAATTAATTCTTTGGTGCTATACACGAGTGTGATTAGAAAATGAAGGTTTTGGATGAAATTTTATTGCAAATAAATTAATTAAGGTGTTATTTATGAGTGTAAGGAGTTCTGGCAACACTCTCTGTTATACTCTTTTTCTAACACGAGTTAAATTTGTTGGTGGGTCTTACTTCTAAATTAGGAGTGAGACTCATTCAGTGAGAAGTATGACTAACAAAAATGTGATTTCGTATAAATTCCATTCATTAGTCGAGGGAGTCTTAGTGAGTGTTGCTAGCATTTTTCTATGAATGTTGAAGGTAATGATATCATTATTGGCGGAGTTTATCATTCCTTGGATTATTAGTAACATTATTGGTTGAGTTTGTTATAAACGTTGTTGTTCCCGGTTAACAATAAATAAGTTCGATGTTTCATTCTGGCAGCTGTCTGGGCTTACAGATTTGGACAAAGAGGCTCTGGGTTTGGTTGTCAAGGCTGCAGCTGTTATGGATGACATTTTTCATCTACAGGTTGTGTTATTTATAACTGTGTTTGTACTCATTTGTTCTTGTATATTTTCTCTATTTATTTTATGTTATTTCTTTAACATGCACTCTCATACATATGAAATATATAAAATTAATGGTAATTTTGACTTTTAACCTTTTGTCCATGCAAATAATTTTTCATATGCAAGTCATTACGTGTCATGAAGCATGCTTGATACCTAGGTTTTGTTAATCATGTTATGAAATTAGATGGGTAATTTATTTCTTGCGCCAAAAAGCATTATAATTTTTTTTAACTGTGATTCTTAGAGTAGAACCTGGAAGATGGATTTGTTCAGATGATAGTGTTTATTGCTAAATGTTTAATATTTATTCTCCTATCAGTCATGGTACAGTAATCCAGCTCTTAGAGATTGGTTGAAGGAGCATGCTGATACATCAGAGTTAAATAAGTTGAAATGGTCCTATTATCAGATTAACAAGAGCCCATGGTAAGTGTTTTCTTGATAATGTAATCTGCCAACTGAATGGTGTATATAACAGACAGATAGACAAACTTCGGTGTTCTTTTATGCCTGCCTGGGCTTATTTGACTCATTTGCTGCCTTTAGTTTAAGTTTCTCAGCAGAATTTGTTTTCTTTATCCAAGGGTCCAAGATCTGTTTTGACCTGAAATTGCTAGGACCAAATGCCAGATCGATGTGTTCTTGACAGATATATGAACATTCATCTGCCTTGAACACTGCAAATTGTGTTTCATATAATTTTCAGAGTAGAATGGAAGAATCTAATTATTGTAAAAAGACCCTTTTATGTCCAGATATGTTGTATAATTATAATCTCTATTAATTGTTGGTAGGTCTTGCCTTGATGAAGATGAGGCATTTTTGACAACTGCAGATTCAGCAGTAAGGTTGTTCAGTAATGCAACTAGGATAGTAAGAGATTGGAAGGGTGTGGAATATAAAGCAGCATTTCCCATGCTGAAACCTGCTGGTGCTAATTTCTATCCACCAGACATGGACAAAATGGTATTATTACTCCAAGTATATGCTGATAAAAGAATTCATTTCCAAATTTGAAAATGGTGACGCTTTTATCTTTCAGGAGTTTGAATTATGGATGGACAGTCTAGAAAAGGATGAACAGAAAGAGGCAACAGGATTCTTCAGTGTTATTAAAAGGCACAGTGAATTTATTTTAGATTCTCATCAATCTGATAACAAAGCAGGTTCTCATGATCTATATATAATTCCTTACTGTGAAGAGTACCAGTCTCTTCTTGCAAATGCTGCTGATTTATTGCATAAAGCTGGGGACATTACCAACTCTCCAAGGTAATGTTTTCCTCCATATTCTCATTATTGAGCTGTTATCGTTCTGCTTTATGCTAAATGTTAGAAAACATGATTCAGAGGAGGAAATTGGGAGAAAAATATAAAACTAAAAGCTGTCATTGTTCTGCTTTATGACAGCCCCATTAAGCTGTCCTTGTTCTGCTTTATGCTCGGTGATTAATATAAACTAGAGCATTATGAATATTTTCTGTATCTTTTATTATTCTAATCAATGTAATGGGTGTAAGTTGCATATCCTATCAGTATTCTGACACTAAATACTAACAAATATGGGTTAATTCATTCTCTCCTGGCGTAGTTTGAAGAGGCTGCTACATAGCAAGGCTGATGCTTTCCTTTCAAATGATTATTATGACTCAGATATAGCTTGGATGGAATTGGTTAGTCATATCCTGTCATTTATTTTTGTGCTACAACCATTATAAATGAGGTCCTAAACAAAATGGTGAGACTTGCTGCAGAATAATACCGAATATTATCTAGTTTCTCTCTTGTATAATGTTAGATATGATTAGATATTAGTTGATATTATTTGATATTGTTGAGATATTGTTAGATATTGTTAATCACAATATCAAATAATATCTTTTATTTACCCTATTTGTATTCTGTTACTCTTTTGAGGAGTACCTTTCTTTATTATAAATACACTGCCCTATGTGTGGTAAATACACAAGGGAAATTAACCCTATACAGTTTTTCCCTATATTCAACATGGTATCAGAGCCAAAGCCTAATATCTTTCCGGTTATTGTCATGGGCCAAAAGTTTCCCTTTAGTTGGGTCAAAAGTACCCTTTGCCTGGTCCGGTAGGCTTCGTTGGAGGGGGTGTGTTGAAAGTCTCACATCGCCTACCTCATATCATTTGGTATGGTTTAAATACATGTTAGGCTACTCCACATATTGCCAATTGGTTTTATGTTGGAACCTTAACAACCCGTACTCTTTTAATTCATGGTGCGGTTCCTCAACATTTTTGGGGTGATGCTGTTCTTACTGCCTGTTATCTTATTAATCGTATGCCCTCTTCGGTTTTAGATAACAAAATTCCCCATTCTATTTTATTTCCTCATGACACTCTCCATCCTTTACCTCTGAAGGTTTTTGGGTCTACCTGTTTTGTCCACAATTTTGATCCTGGTCATGATAAGTTATCTCCTCGATCACACAAATGTGTTTTCTTAGGATTTACTCGATCCCAAAAAGGATACAAGTGTTTTTCTCCTTCTCTTAATCGCTATTTTGTGTCTGCCGATGTCACCTTCAATGAGTTTTCCTTTTACTTTAAGGACCCTTCCCTACCTGCTGAGTCTCCATCTGCTACAGTTCCCATTCCTGTTCTCATTGATCCTTATATTGAGGACCATCCACCATTAGCCCCTCCTCCTCCACCACCCCTTCAGGTTTATAGTCGCAGACCTCACCCACAACAGACGCCACATGACTCACTCCCAGTGCCAAATACTCGCCTCCTCCGGTTCAGTCCACGAGTCCGACCTTCCTATTGCCCTTCGTAAAGGTACGCGTTCTACTCGTAATCCTTCTCCACATTATACTGCTATTAGTTATCATCGAATTTCTTCACCATTTTATACATGTCTCTCGTCTATTTCTTCCGTGTCTATTCCTAAATCTGTCTCGAAGCCTTAGCCCACCCCGGTTGGCGTCAGGCCATGCTAGATGAACTCGGTGCTCTTCGAGACTAGTGGAACCCGGACGCTTGTCCCATTACCATCTGGAAAATCTGTTGTTGGTTGCGGGTGGGTCTTCGCTATCAAGGTTGGTCCTGATGGTACTATTGATCGCCTCAAAGCTCGCCTTGTAGCCAAAGGCTATACCCAAATTTTTGGGTTGGATTATGGTGATACTTTCTCTCCGAGTGGCAAAGATGGCTTCGTTCGTTTATTCATTGCCATGGCCGCTATTCAACAATGGCCTCTTTATCAACTCGGATGTCAAAAATGCTTTCTTGAATGGCGATTTGCAAGAAGAGATTTATATGGAGCAACCTCCCGGATTTGTTGCTCGGGGGAGTCTTCCGGATTGGTATGTCGTCTTCGCAAATCTTTATATGGCCTAAAACAGTCTCCTAGGGCCTGGTTTGGCAAATTTAGCAGACGTTGTTCAACAATTTGGCATGACTAGAAGTGAGGCGAGACCACTCGGTCTTTTACCGTCACTCGAATGTTGGATGTATCTATTTGATAGTGTATGTCGATGACATTGTTCTTACAGGTAGTGACCATCATGGCATCTCTCGGATGAAACAACACCTTTGCCACCATTTTCAAACCAAAGATCTTGGCAAACTCGGATATTTCTTGGGTACTGAGGTAGCACAATCTACCGATGGCATTGTTATATCTCAAAGAAAGTATGCATTGGATATTTTGGAGGAAACTGGGTTGATGAATTCAAAGCCTGTTGACACACCCATGGATCCTAATACCAAACTCTTGCCAAATCGGGGGGCCAATGTCGGATCCCGAACGAGTATAGAAGATTAGTTGGAAAATTAAATTATCTTACGAGTTACTCGCCCGACATTTCCTTTGCGATCAGTGTGGTGAGTCAATTCCTCAATTCTCCTTGTCAAGATCATTGGAATGCAGTCATCCGTATATTGAAGTACATCAAAAAGTCTCCTGGAAAAGGTTTGGTGTATGACTCCCATAATCATACAAGAGTTGTCTCGCTATTCGGATGCTTGATTGGGCAGGATCTCCCTCCGATAGAAGATCTACATCCGGGTATTGTGTTTCCATTGGTGGTAACTTGATCTCATGGAAAAGTAAGAAACAAAGTGTTGTGGCAAGATCCAGGTGCAGAAGCGAGTATAGAGCTATGGCCTCAGCTACCTGTGAACTTATTTGGCTCAAGCAATTGCTTAAAGAGCTACAATTTGGAGATGTCACTCAAATGACACTAGTGTGTGACAATCAGGCTGCTCTCCATATAAGCTCTAATCCTGTCTTTCATGAGAGGACTAAACACATTGAGATTGACTGCCATTTTATTCGAGAAAAGATTATGTCTGGAGACATCAAGACTGAGTTCGTTAACTCATGTGATCAATTAGCAGATATTTTCACTAAGTCTTTACGGGGACCTAGGATGGATTATCTTTGTACCAAGCTAGGCACATACGATTTGTATGCTCCAGCTTGAGGGGGAGTGTTAGATATGATTAGATATTAGTTGATATTATTTGATATTGTTGAGATATTGTTAGATATTGTTAATCACAATATCAAATAATATCTTTTATTTACCCTATTTGTATTCTGTTACTCTTTTGAGGAGTACCTTTCTTTATTATAAATACACTGCCCTATGTGTGGTAAATACACAAGGGAAATTAACCCTATACAGTTTTTCCCTATATTCAACATATAAAAAAAGAACTTCAGTATTTAAATGTTTTATTTCTAAATACCTATGTAGTTGGACTGTTAACTTCACTAATGCTAACGAGAAAGTTTATTCGAAGTTGAAGAATGCTATTTTTAGCAAGGTTCCCCCAGTTCACATGTCTGTATTCTTAGTCATGCATGAAATGGACACACTACTCTACTTTGATGATAGTTTAGGATATCTCTTAGGAAACAAGAATTGAACAGAAAAAGAAAAGAAATATTTTTATTGAATACAATGAAAATAACAGAAAATAGGAGAGCACTCTCTCCTTCAAGGGTTTCCCCTTCATAAAGGGTTTCTCCTTTCACAAAGGGTTTCTCCTTTCACAAAGAGCTAATGCTCAAGTTATAAAAATATGAACTGCCTTCTGCTATGCTTCTTACCCTATTTATATCTCTACAACACCTTAAGCAACTAACTAACTCATTAATACACTAACTATCTTATTAACTTCTCCTTCACTTTATATCCTAACAATACACCCCACCTAAAACCAACCTTGTCCTCAAGTTTGGAATAGTGGAAGCTTGATCTCATTGCTCATTCTCATTACCATGATCTTCATTTGCCCTTCCTGTTTGCATGTGAGGCTTTTTTGCTACAGGAATGAGAACCAATGGCTATTGCATTCAAAGTCTGGTGGCTTGGGTGGTGGTGGGAATGAGGGTGGATTTTGTATAACAACCTTTGAACCTTCCTTCTGCATAGACTCCATTGCCAAGTTGTGATCCATAGAGGCAATGAAATTTAATATTGTTAAAGGATCACCAAACAAATTAAAATTCCCAAATTCTAATGGCATTGATGTTCCAACCCCCTTTACTATCAAATTTGGGTCCAACAATGATTCTTGATTCTTAATATGGAAATCTGAATTTGGAATAAAATAATGTTTGGTTACATCTCTATCTTCAACTTCCTTTTTGATTAACTCTATGATTTGGTTGTCAAGAAACTGATCTTTGCATTCTTTATGGATGCATCAACATTTTCTTCCATCATGATTTTTACTTCTCTTGCTAATTTCTCTTCATTTTTGGTTTCTTCTTCACTACAAAAGGTGTGATTCTTGATTCCAAGTCTTCTTCTTTACTTCTATTTTTTGATTTCAATAATTGCAATCACCCTTAACTCAAAACTGCCACTCTCTCATGAGTTTCCCCTTCTATCCTTCCATCTAATGTGGGTAGTTCGATCTTTCTTGTCCAAGAATTAGTCTCTATTGTAATTGTTAAGGTTCCAACATAAAACCAATTGGCAATATGTGGAGTAGCCTAACATGTATTTAAACCATACCAAATGATATGAGGTAGGCGATGTGGGACTTTCAACACACCCCCTCCAACGAAGCCCGCCGGACCAGGCAAAGGGTACTTTTTGACCCAACTAAAGGGCAACTTTTGGCCCATGACAATAACCGGAAAGATGTTAGGCTTTGGCTCTGATACCATGTTAAGGTTCTAACATAAAACCAATTGGCAATACGTGGAGTAGCCTAACATGTATTTAAACCATACCAAATTATATGAGGTAGGCGATGTGGGACTTTCAACACACCCCCTCCAACGAAGCCTGCCGGACCAGGCAAAGGGTATTTTTGACCCAACTAAAGGACAACTTTTTGGCCCATGACAATAACCGGAACGATGTTAGGCTTTGGCTCTGATACCATGTTAAGGTTCCAACATAAAACCAATTGGCTATATGTGGAGTAGCCTAACATGTATTTAAACCATACCAAATGATATGAGGTAGGCGATGTGGGACTTTCAACAGTAATGCATTTTGATCCACTTCCCTCTAATCACTTTCAAGAACACTGTGTAAGTCTCCATTATTTTGCTGCATGTTTTAATCTCGGTTTTCTCTTCTTGCTTGATGCTAGTCAATCTTTCAAAGATGAGGCTACCATAGGTATCTTTGAATTTTTTTTATCAAAACTGTTGAAAATGATTCTCAATCTGAATCCGGGTTATCTTAGCACCAATAATTGAACCAATGCATTGCCACACCCTCCATGCTCATGAATGCATGTTACAGCTTATGAAAAGAATCAATTTTTTATACTCAAAATTTTTCAGCCATAGCAATCCAACCAATTGGATATACCCACACAAACGCTGACAGCTTCCCCCAATGGACAAAAGTTGTGTTTCCTCCATCTTTGACATTGGTTTTCCCTCAAAGATTTGGCAGGTCGGACCAATTTGTTAGGAACCAAGGATTGAACAGAAAAAGAAAAGAAATATTTTTATTGAATAGATGAAAATAACAAAAAATAGGAGAGCACTCTCTCCTCCAAGGGTTTCTCCTTTACAAAGGTTTCTCCTTTCACAAAGAGCTAATGCTCAATTTACAAAAATATGAACAGTCTTCTCCTATCCTTCTTACCCTATTTATATGTAAACAAATACCTTGAGCAACTAACTAACTCATTAATATTCTAACTATCTTACTAACTTCTCCTTCACTTTATAACAATATCTATTCCTCTTTTCTCCCATAGTTATTTCCTTTCTCTCCTGTATAGAGTTTGTTTAATTTCCTTTGTGAAACAAAATAGAGAACATCGTGACTTTTCTCTTAACTGCATCTGGTTGACTAAATCCAAAGATTTACCTGAGCACAAGATGATATATTTTTTTTTTTTGATGTGATCAAATACTATAATGTTATATTGTTTTAACTTATTACCAAATTGTTTTTAATAAATGTGGGGACATGGTTCTTTTTTAATTTTTGTCCTGTATATCAACAAGTACCTTGGAAATTTTTGGCAGCTAAAGAAAATGTCAGTTAGGGATCATTTTGAATCTAAATTTGACAAAATAATTTGTTTTATTTGGAGAGAAGGGGAAATAGTAAAAAATTATTGTGAATCTTTGGCTTTTACTTATTATTAAATGGTCTTCATCCAAATTGTGTGTTTTGTATATTTTAACACCCTTCCATCCACACACCAAACCAAATGCGTTCACAGTAACTTCATGCTTCCCATCGATACTTGATGGAACTCAGAATCTGATCATGCAATACGTTAAATGACCATGCACATTCAATCTAAGAAATCCTTATCACTTGAAAATTATGTTTTCATGGATAGGCGTTTTTACTAGTAAGCAATTTGGGCCAAAGAGTCTTTCTCTAAATTATGCATGTTAGTATCCTTATTGTAATGCGTATTTATTGTGATAAATTTTAGGATAAAGATATATTTACTACTTTCTATTTTCTTGCAGGACTCTAAATTCGATGTCACTATTGGGCCATATGAAACTTATGAGGATAAACTTTTTGGATATAAGGTAATTCCAAATGCAGCTTTGGGCAGCATATACAATTAAAGTCCTATGAATATATTAAACTTCGATGGTTTTTTCATGTTGGAACAGTTCTTACTTTTCAAAATGATGCCATATTGAGAGAGAGAGAGAAACAGAGAATGAGAGAGAGATGTATCTTGCAGTATAAAGAGAGAGAAAAGGAAATAAAATAAAGTTTACTCTTAAGACTAATGACAAATAGATACATCAGAAAACAACTTTTACAAAGTTGCTCAGAAGATAATATTAACTATTCTAATACTCCCTCATATGTTACAAATTATATATGTACTAAGTTTGGAACATATAAATTGAATCGAGGTCCTCTCAAAGATTTCGTCAAAATATCTACAAGTTGATCATTATAACAAACCAACTTCGTACAAATTTCCTTGGACAATAACTTTTCTTGAACAAAATGATTGTCAATTTTTGTGTTTGATTCACTCATGAAATACAGGGTTGGAAACAATGCGAAAAGTTGCTTACTTCGAGGTTGGGCTAATTCACTTAGAGAACGATCTTCAATATTGCTTATGATATTTCTAGCTTGGAAAAAGCTGATAACCTTTGTAGAATTGGTTAGCTTATTGCGTGATTGTGCTTTTTGTTTCTAGATAGTAAACTTATATCTTTTCTTAAAAATTGATAGCAAAGAGGTTTTCCTTGTAGCTTTTGCTTGTTCATCTTGGATGAAAAATTGTTGTTCTCTTGGTAACAATTGGTCCATTACAATTGGCAGTATTGGATGCACGCTTCTTCTTCATAAATTCTTGTATAGTCATGAAGATTTGTGTATAATTCGCCTTTAGTAAACAACCGAATTATATGGCCTGTGCACAAACTTCACAAGATGATTAAAGTACATAAACATATAATATTTGTTATCATTAAAACTTAGGGCAGTAGCCTAACATATCTAGATTCTAACCAATTGACTTCCATTTATCTTTGTCCCAGGTGGAAGATGAACTAATTTGCATGTGCTATTATGTTCAAGAACTTGAACTTCAACAATCATGACTGATCACAATTTAGTATGATAAGTGCTTCATTTACATTTTTACAATTCACAATAGAAGAGACGAATGAGATAAATGAAAAATAGAAAAGAGACAATCAATGATAACTTAGAAAATTGTAAATAGGATGAAGATTGCGAGTAGAACAAATAGGCATGTAGGAACAATAGGAAACCTTGGATCCATAGTGTTGAATATAGTGAAAACTAGGTACAGGGTTAATCTTCCTTGTATGTAAAATACACATAGGATAATATATTTATAATGAAGAGTAATACAAGGAAATGTGACAAATACACATAAATATGTTAATTATAAGATATTGTGACTAACAATATCTAACACATAGGATAAGCTTCTAAAGTGAGAAAATTAAGGGGAAGAAATGGAAGAGAACTAGGATGTAAAAGGTTGACATCAAAAACACCTGATTCAATTATTTATGGACTTTAACTATTCCTGGATTGTGATATGGTAGTTATTGATAAATTGGGGTTTGTAAAAGGTTGTGTTATGTTGGTGGATTTTAATCTCAAATTTCTTGATATTCTTTATTAGAAAACTTTGGTTCGACCATTTTAGATTTAAACCTATTGACTTTCTAATCAGGAAAGCCATGCAGAGAGTAACAATTCTCTTGAATATGATTCATTCTTTTACAATATGAGCATTGAGAACATCTTCGACAACCACATCCTCCTCTATTGTCATGATCTCCCTTTTCATGAGTAGATACCATGAACAAACACTTCTAGATTCATGAAGATTGCTACTTTTAAGGGTTAGGACATAGAAATTTTGTTAAGCTTTCCATTGATGGAATTTTTTGATTGGTTAAGATTTGATCCCGAATATGATGAAAATCTAGATTCATGGCATGAAAGATCATAAGCATATATAACTTGTTCAACTTCTTAATTTATTATATTAAATCAACTTCTAAGAACTTCTTTTAACATCTCAACAGCAGATTGACCTTCAATGATGAAAGATGTTATGTCATGATTTGTTTGTTTTAAGAGATACAAGGTTATGGGAAAAATAATAAATCTGTGAGAAATCAAATAGTATTTTAGGAAAGAATAAATAAGGAAATTTGTATATTTCCTTGTAATCTGTACAAATTTGAATAATTAGGAACAATCCCATAAATCAAGGGATCCTAGCATAAAATAGAGTTATTATATTTCCTAAAATAGTTTAGGTCTCTTGTATATATCTTATATCATCTCTTTGTATTGATATAATAAAATATCATATTTCAGCTTAATCTATTTTTCTCAGATGGTATCGAGCTTCCGATCTAGGAAGCTCTGTCTGCGCTCAATAAACCCTAAGACGGCAGCCTGCATTGCTCGCTGCATATTTTGTAACCCTAAGATGGCAGCCTGCATTGCTCGCTGCATTTTTCTTAACCCTAAGACGGCAGCCTACATTGCTGTTGCATTTTTTAATCCTAAGACGACGACCTGCATTGCTGCCGCATTTTTCATAATCCTAAGACGACAACCTGCATTGTTGTTGCATCGCACCTTTTGCTATAATGTCAAGGGAAGAGGAGATAGAAAGGGTGAAAACCATTCTTAGTAAGTCGGAAAAACCTACAGGTATGTGTTCTTTGGCATACTCGGGTAAGTTTCCACCTTCTTTTGGATTAAATGTCTCGGATACGCCTTTTAACCACTATTGGATATTGGACTTTGGAGTCACAGATCACATGACACCATTAGCCAAACACTTCTCCACATATTCCCCATGTCCCAAGCAACAAGAAAATTGCCACAGCGAGATGGAACACCTATAACTGCAGTTGGTCAAGGAAATATCCAAATCAATCCTTTAATAACCTTAAAAGACGTTCTCCATGTCCCAAAGTTGTCCACGAACCTAGTGTCTATACAAAAACTTATAAAGGATTTGTCATGTAAAGTTGTTTTTTCCAACGATCATTGTGTATTTCAGGATAAGGATTCGGGGAGGATGATTGGACATGCTAGAGAATGGAATGACCTTTATTATCTCGAAGATCCAAGTCTGCCCAGCAAGAATAGAATCTCTCACTCCTTCATATCCGAATCCTTGATGACCAACGAGAGAAAAATCATGCTTTATCATTGTCGGTTGGGACATCCCTCTTTTGGAGTGATCAAAATTATATTTCCCTCTCTGTTTACCAAGTTAGATGTTGAGAGTCTTCATTGTGAGGTGTGTTAACTTGCTAAGCACAAACGTATATCTTTTCCAATAAGTAATAGAATTAACAATTTCTCTTTTTATCTTGTTCATACTGATGTATGGGGACCTTCTAATATTCCAAATGTGTCTGGTACTCGATGGTTTGTCACCTTTATAGATGACTGTACAAGGGTCACTTGGGTTTTCCTACTTAAACAAAAATCGAAGTCGGTTCTGTCTTCCTAAACTTCCACTCCATGATAAAAAATCAGTTTGGTGTTAATATTAAGAGGCTTAGGTCGGATAATGCCAAAGATTACTTCAATCATGTCCTTAATTCTTTTTGTCAAAAAGAAGGTATAATTCATGAGTCCTCTTGTGTCAAAACACCACAACGTAATGGGGTCGCAAAGAGGAAAAATGGACATCTATTAAATCAGACTCGGGCATTGTTGTTCCAAAAAAGTGTCCCAAAAAATTTCTAGGGGGAAGTCTGTCCTTACGACGAACATACCTTATCAATAGACTACCCTCTAGAGTCTTAGGATCAAAAAGCCCTATGGAAGTTTTGTCGTCTTTCTATCCAAACTTGTCTACTACAAATAATCTTAAACCAAGAGTTTTTGGGTGCATCTCATATGTCCATATTCATAGTACGAGACGGGGGAAAACTTGATCCTAGAGCCTTAAAGTGTGTCTTTGTTGGTTACTCACCCACTCAAAAAGGGTATAAATGCTACCACCCCCCATCCAAAAAATTCTTTGTGTCTAGGGATGTTACCTTCAATGAACAAGAGGGCTATTTCCATCAACCTTATCTTTAAGGGGAGAGTTTCGGGGAAGATAAGGAAAGTAGTGATTCTGGTTTTCCCATTCTTCCGGACTTGACATTTGAACCTAAACGAAATCATATTGAAAGTAGTAATTCTGGTTTTCCCATTCTTCCGGACTTGATATTTGAACCTAAACAAGATCAAATTGAAGATCAAATTGAAGTTGTAACAAATGAAATAAGTCAAGGAATTGGTCAAGCAAAGGAAGTTGGTCAAGAAAGTGAAATTAATTGTGAAGCTGATCAAGAAGATGTTGAAACTGGAAAATTTGGTAAGAAGCTCGGTGTACTCAAGGAAGACTAAGGCCATTCCAGGATCAAGCCATGTTCAAGAATCCAACTCGACTCCACAAAAAGAGGTAACAATTTTTTCTCCAGTATGTGCGAGGTTGAAATTGAAACCCAAAATGATCCCGACCTCCCAATTGCCATTAGAAAAGGAACAAGAAAATGCACCACACAGACCACTCTACCCTCTCTCAAATTACCTGTCCTTTAAAAATTTCTCTCCTACCCATAAAACCTTCCTAGTAAACCTAAACACCGTACTTCTACCTAATACCCTACCCGAGGCATTGTCGACAGTAAAATGGAGGCAAGCCATGGATGAAGAGATGGAGGCATTGGAGAAGAACAACACTTGGGAGTTAGTCACCTTACCAATAGGAAAGAGGCCAGTTGGATGTAAATGGGTCTATACAGTGAAATACAAGGCTGATGGATCAATTGAGAGATATAAGGCAAGACTAGTTGCCAAAGGGTTCACCCAAACCTATGGAGTTGATTATTTGGAGACCTTTGCTCCGGTTGCCAAAATGAACACAATTAGGGTGATATTGTCCCTTGCTGCCAATTATGGTTGGAACTTGGAACAATTTGATGTTAAGAATGCTTTCCTACATGGAGACCTTGAAGAAGAAATCTATATGGAGATACCTCCGGGATATGGTTTGTGTTAAGGTTCCAACATAAAACCAATTGGCAATATGTGGAGTAGCCTAACATGTATTTAAACCATACCAAATGATATGAGGTAGGCGATGTGGGACTTTCAACACACCCCCTCCAACGAAGCCTGTCGGACCAGGCAAAGGGTACTTTTGACCCAACTAAAGGGCAACTTTTGGCCCATGACAATAACCGGAAAGATGTTAGGCTTTGGCTTTGATACCATGTTAAGGTTCCAACATAAAACCAATTGGCAATATGTGGAGTAACCTAACATGTATTTAAACCATACCAAATGATATGAGGTAGGCGATGTGGGACTTTCAACAGTTTGGCAGGTTTACTAAAGTTATGACAGGTCTGGGTTACAAACAAAGCCAAGGGGACCATACTTTGTTTTTTAAACATTCCAAGTCAGGGGGAGTAACAATATTATTGGTGTATGTGGATGACATAATATTAACTGGAGATAATAAAGAAGAGCAACAATTATTGAGTCAATGCTTAGGCAAGGAATTTGAGATCAAGACTGTGGGAAAACTAAAATATTTTTTGGGAATTGAAGTTGCCCACTCCGAGAAAGGGATATTTATATCTCAGCAGAAATACATCACTAATTTGCTCAAGGAAACTGGCAAGGCAGCTTGCAAACCTGCTAGTACCCCATTAGAACCAAACCTAAAGCTTGGAAATGCAGAAGAAGATGTTGCTGTTGAAAAAGGTATGTACCAAAGATTAGTGGGCAGACTTATATATTTGTCACATACCAGGCCAGATATTGCCTATGCAGTGAGTTTAATTAGCCAATTTATGCATAGCCCAAAGGAGACCCATTTACAAGCTGCCCACAGAATTTTACAGTACCTTAAAGGAACTCCAGGAAGAGGGATTCTATTCAAAAGGAATGGTAATGTGAAGCTTGAAGCCTATACTGATGCCGATTATGCAGGGTCAATTGTGGATAGGAGGTCAACTACAGGATATTGCACCTTTCTTGGAGGAAATCTTGTGACTTGGAGAAGCAAAAAGCGGGGTGTAGTGGCTCTGGTCCAGATGCTTGAAGCAGAATTCCGAGCCATGGCACAAGGTATATGTGAGTTGCTATGGCTTAAAATCATCTTAGAAGACTTGAGGATAAAGTGGGAAGAACCTATGAAGCTCTATTGTGATAATAAGTCAGCAATCAGTATAGCCCACAACCCAAGTGCAGCATGATAGAACAAAGCATATTGAAGTAGACAGACACTTCATCAAAGAAAAGCTTGATAGTGGCTTGATATGCACTCCATATGTGTCCTCTCAAGACCAAATTGCAGACATTTTTACCAAGGGACTGGACTGCCATAATTTTGAGAAGATTGTATCCAAGCTGGGAATGGAAAACATCTATTCACCAGCTTGAGGGGGAGTGTGAGAAATCAAATAGTATTTTAGGAAAGAATAAATAAGGAAATTTGTATATTTCCTTGTAATCTGTCATGCATTTGAGTAATTAGGAACAATCCCATAAATCAAGGGATCCTAGCATAAAATAGAGTTATTATATTTCCTAAAATAGTTTAGGTCTCTTGTATATATCTTATATCATCTCTTTGTATTGATATAATAAAATATCATATTTCAGTTAATCTATTTTTCTCAGAAAATCCATTGTATGTAATTTTTTGCAAAATTACTTTCAACCTTCTTCCATAAGGATTCACACGTTTCAAATGTTTTGAGGGTTCTTAAGTATTGGGTTCCAAATATTACCACAATAGAGTACAAAGTTGAAAATCCAGCTTTTTATTGTTCAACATTTTCTATTGATATTGCACTATTATTCTTTTCCAAGTGATCTTGGAAACCTTGGCCAAGAAACCAAAGCTCAATAGATGCAGATCAAGATAGTTAATTTTTGCCATTAAGCTTTTTTGATGTAATTGTGGCAGACCTAGAAAAGGAGTGAGCAGGCCTGAAAGGCTTATATGGAGGATGAAAGGGTAAAACGATAGCCCAGAAGGTCTTCAAGAGGGCCTGCAGTTCAACTAGAAGTTGAACAACAAAAGAGGGTTTGACCCACTTGATACCAACTTGAACAAGAATATATTTTAAAATGTAATTGAGAAATGTCACTTAGATCTCTCTTCAAATTCATATATATATATATATATATACATGTAAGTTTAGGGATTAGGATTAAGGGTAAAGAGAGAAAAAGAAACAAAAAAAAGTTCATCCCTAGGCCTTGGATACAATCTATCACTTATGCACCCCATGACCGTTTCAGTTTCTACATGAGATCAAAACAGTGTAGGATCGGGGGAATCACTGTCCAAGATCAGAAAAAGTGCAAATTAGCGTGTTGGGTTGCGATTTAGTCTTTTAAAAGTTTATACTATCTTTCTGATAAAATGTATACAACAAAAAACAACTTCTACAAAGTCGCTTAAAAGATAGTAAACAAACACTATCCTTACACTATTTAATGAAATTGTTTGACAATGGCCATAATATTTTTTTCATTTATAAAATTTCAAATTTAGATTTGAAGATCTGTGTTCTGGGTTTATGGCCTTGCTTGTCGAAGGAAAAATTGTGTTAATTACCAAGAATGTCTGTATTTAATGTCATATTTTATAACACATAATTTATGTGGTTGCATTCCTTGTATTCTCATAGGTTCTTCATAGTTTGAACTATTCCTGCATAATTTGAGATTGACTGGATGATTCCATATAGAGAAAATATTAGTACAACCATATGTGAAATATGTTTCAGTGACAGTTGTCATTTCACATATCCCATTCATTATTTGACAATAGTAACACTTGGAAGAATAACGATGAATAAAATATATGGTCTGGAAAGGTGCTTTGCGGTAAGCATAAAATAACATTTATTGGTCAGAGAGATTAATAGACCTAGTTCAGGTGCAATAAAGTTTGAAGCATATCGGTGAAATCATCTATTGAATATGGATGCCTTGTTCTGGTTTGAATCTCTAAATTCTTTACACCATCACAAATAAAAAAAATATAAATTATGTGACAGTCAAAATTTACTGGAAATTTACCAGCATTATCCCTCTTGAAAAGACATATGACACTGCCTTTGAATTAATGACTCAATAATTGCTTTGCAATTCTTTTAGGCTACCTTTGAAGCATACGTTGGAATCAGGGACGATGAAGCATCAGCTCAATTGAAACTCTTTGGTGATAATCTGCAGGTACTTAACTTGAAGCATTTCATTTTAAATTTGTTGGTTTTTATTTTTTCTAAATCAAGTGTATTTGACATCTCAATTCTCAAATACTTCTACCTCTTAAGCTTCTGGAGCAAAATCTCCCTATGGACAGTGCATACAAATCAAAAGATGTGAAGGCAGCACCTATCCGTGTTATCCAACTTCTATATAATGCAGGGGTGAGTGTTAGGAATATTTGAATATTGTTTGGGTCTTTGTCTGTCTCTGTGTGTGTATAATGAAAGTAAGGAAAGATGTCTCTGAGTTCTTAGTTTTGAATTTGACAGAAATTGTGCAGTTCTTGTTGAATTTTAATGGGTTAATAACACAGTCCATAATATATGGCTTAAGAAGTTATGATGCTTGGCAAGTTTTCCGTATCCTTTCTAATAATATCTGAAAGGCATTCTCAATTGTAATGCAATAATTTATGCTTAAAACTTCAAACTGGAAATTTTACACTAATGAATTATTTCAGGATGTCAAGGGACCACAAACTCTTGCTTTCAATCTACCAAATGACGAGTGTATTGTGAAAGACCGGGGATCATCAATGGTCATGCTTAAGAATGTTTCAGAGGCCAAGTAAAGTTTCTGACAATAAAATTTCTAGTTTCTTGAAGTTACAAGTTACAATCGTGAATTGGTCATTTCCATGACATCTTTTTCTAAATGTATTTCCATTAACAGGTTCAAGCATATTCTTCTTCCTATAGCTGCTGCCTGTGTAGCAGAGGAGCAACAAGAACATGTAGATTTTGAATCATTCTTCACTTTCACAATTTGCCATGAATGCTGCCATGGAATTGGACCGCATACCATAATACTTCCAAATGGCCAAAAATCTACTGTCAGATTGGTCAGTTACATATACCTCATTTGAGCAATTTCTTTGATTGCTAAATTTCTATAGTAAACTTACTGACAGATTGGCCAGAATAATATCTGTTAAGGTTCCAACATAAAACCAATTGGCTATATGTGGAGTAGCCTAACATGTATTTAAACTATACCAAATGACATGGGATAGACGATGTGGGACTTTCAACACACCCTCTCCAACAAAGCCTGCCGGACCAGGCAAAGGGTACTTTTGACCCAACTAAAGGGCAACTTTTGGCCCATGACAATAATCGGAAAGATGTTAGGCTTTGGCTCTGATACCATCTGAAAAATTAGATTAACTGAAATATGATTTTTTTTTATTTTAATACAAAGAGATGATATAAGATATATACAGGAGACCTAAGCTATTTTAGGAAATATAATAACTTTATTTTATGCTAGGATCACTTGATTTATGGGATTGTTCCTAATTATTCAAATCATGACAGATTACAAGGAAATATACAAATTTCCCGATTTATTCTTTCCTAAAATACTATTTGATTTCCCACACTCCCCCTCAAGCTGGTGAATAGATGTTTTCCATTCCCAGCTTGGATACAATCTTCTCAAAATTATGGCAGCCCAGTCCCTTGGTAAGAATGTCTGCAATTTGGTCATGAGAGGACACATATGGAGTGCATATCAAGCCACTATCAAGCTTTTCTTTGATGAAGTGTCTGTCTACTTCAATATGCTTTGTTCTATCATGCTGCACCGGGTTGTGGGCTATACCGATTGCTGACTTATTATCACAATAGAGCTTCATAGGTTCTTCCCACTTTATCCTCAAATCTTCTAAGATGATTTTAAGCCATAACAACTCACATACACCTTGTGCCATGGCTCGAATTCTACTTCAAAGACTGGACCGAGCCACTACACCTCGCTTTTTGCTTCTCCAAGTCACAAGATTTCCTCCAAGAAAGGTGCAATATCCCGTAGTTGACCTCCTATCCACAATTGACCCCGCACAATCAGCATCGATATAGGCTTCAAGCTTCACATTACCATTCCTTTTGAATAGAATCCCTCTTCCCGGAGTTCCTCTATGGTACTGTAAAATTCTGTGGGCAGCTTGTAAATAGGTCTCCTTTGGGCTATGCATAAATTGGCTAATTAAACTCACTGCATAGGCAATATCTGGCCTGGTATGCGACAAATATATAAGTCTGTCCACTAATCTTTGGTACATATCTTTTTCAACAGCAACATCTTCTGCATTTCCAAGCTTTAGGTTTGGTTCTAATGGGGTACTAGCAGGTTTGCAAGCTGCCTTTCCAGTTTCCTTGAGCAAATCAGTGATGTATTTCTGCTGAGATATAAATATCCCTTTCTCGGAGTGGGCAACTTCAATTCCCAAAAAATATTTTAGTTTTCCCAAGGTCTTGATCTCAAATTCCTTGCCTAAGCATTGACTCAATAATTGTTGCTCTTCTTTATTATCTCCAGTTAATGTCATCCACATACACCAATAATATTGTTACTCCCCCTCACTTGGAATGTTTAAAAAACAAAGTATGGTCCCCTTGGCTTTGTTTGTAACCCAAACCTGTCATAACTTTAGGGGACTGTTTTAACCCATATAATGCTGTTTTCAACTTGCAAACAGTGTTGGCAGCAACATCTTTACCATATCCCGGAGGTATCTCCATATAAATTTTTTCTTCAAGGTTTCCATGTAGGAAAGCATTCTTAACATCAAATTGTTCCAAGTTCCAATCATAATTGGCAGCAAGGGATAATATCACCCTAACTGTGTTCATTTTGGCAACCGGAGCAAAGGTCTCCAAATAATCAATTCCATAGGTTTGGGTGAACCCTTTGGGTGAACACTTTAAGGCTCTAGGATCAAGTTTCCCCCTATCTGTACTATGAATATGAACATATGAGATGCATCAAAAAACTTTTGGTTTAAGATTATTTGTAGTAGACAAGTTTGGATAGAAAGACGACAAAGCTTCCATAGGGCTTTTTGATCCTAAGACTCTAGAGGGTAGTCTATTGATAAGGTATGTTGCTGTAAGGATAGCTTCCCCCGAAAATTTTTTGGGACACTTTTTTGGAACAACAATGCCCGAGTTTGATTTAATAGATGTCCATTTTTCCTCTTTGCGACCCCATTCAATTGTGGTGTTTTGACACAAGAGGACTCATGAATTATACCTTCTTTTTGACAAAAAGAATTAAGGACATGATTGAAGTAATCTTTGACATTATCTGACCTAAGCCTCTTAATATTAACACCGAACTGATTTTTTATCGTGGAGTGGAAGTTTAGGAAGACAGAACTGACTTCTGATTTTTGTTTAAGTAAGAAAACCCAAGTGACCCTTGTACAGTCATCTATAAAGGTGACAAACTATCGAGTACCAGACACATTTGGAATATTAGAAGGTCCCCATATATCAGTATGAACAAGATAAAAAGGGAAATTGCTAATTCTATTACTTATTGGAAAAGATATACGCTTGTGCTTAGCAAGTTCACACACCTCACAATGAAGACTCTCAATATCTAACTTGGTAAACAGAGAGGGAAACATAATTTTGATCACTCCAAAAGAGGGGGATGTCCCAACCGACAATGATAAAGCATGATTTTTTCTCTATTGCTCATCAAGGATTCAAATATGAAGGAGTGAGAGATTCTATTCTTGCTGGGCAGACTTGGATCTTCGAGATAATAAAGGTCATTCCATTCTCTAGCATGTCCAATCATCCTCCCCGAATCCTTGTCCTGAAATACACAATGATCGTTGAAAAAAACAACTTTACATGACAAATCCTTTATAAGTTTTTGTATAGACACTAGGTTCGTGGAGAGCTTTGGGACATGGAGAACATCTTTTAAGGTTATTAAATGATTGATTCGGATATTTCCTTGACCAGCTGCAGTTATAAGGGTTCCATCTGCTGTGGCAATTTTCTTGTTGCTAGGACATGGGGAATATGTGGAGAAGTGTTTGGCTAATGGTGTCATGTAATCTGTGGCTCCAGAGTCCAATATCCAATAATGGTTAAAAGGCGTATCTGAGACATTTAATCCAAAAGAAGGTGGAAACTTACCTGAGTATGCCAATGAACACATACCTGTAGGTTTTTCCAGCTTACTAAGAACGGTTTTCCAGCAAAAAGGTGCGATGCAACAGCAATGCAGGCTGTCGTCTTAGGATTAAGAAAAATGCAGCAGCAATGCAGGCTGTCGTCTTAGGGTTAAGAAATATGCAGCAGCAATGCAGGCTGCCGTCTTAGGGTTTATCGCGCGCAGACAGAGCTTCCTAGATCGGAAGCTCTGATACCATGTTAAGGTTCCAACATAAAACCAATTGGCTATATGTGGAGTAGCCTAACATGTATTTAAACCATACCAAATGACATGAGATAGGCGAGGTGGGACTTTCAACAATATCATTTTCATATTATTATTATTATTACAGTTACTTAATAAGATTTTCCTTGGATATGATGCTATAAAGATAGCATTTTAATCTTACTGTTTTTAGGACTAAACTTGGTAATGCTGGACCATTAGGCAAGTGTGAGAAAACGCAAGGTAGCATAGGGATGAAATAGTGTGTGGGTGTGAGAGGGGGAGAATAGTACATACTACTATTGTCACTCCATATAATTGTTAAAATATTGTAAATAATTGAAGAGTAATAATATCTTGCATGTTGATAAAATTCTTTACTGAGATAGCAAGAAAAGGTAAATCTTTATTGCTTAATAGGGAATATCTCCCTATGAGGGAGATATGACATCCAGATATTTTGAGAGGTCTGGTCCACTCACAACTTTCTAATCCTGAAAAGTCACCTTATCCCATCAAACCCCTTTTATAGTAAGTAATCCTAACCAGGTTAGCACTACAACATATATCAATCATATGCGACATTCTTAATATATTTAAAAGAGAAAAGAAGTACAAAAAGTGGGGATCAAACCAAAACCCATGAAGAATCTCAAATGTTCTCTACAAAAATTAGAGACAATGCCAGGAGGCATTCCATCTTGCCAAGTAAATGTTCATAGAATTGACAATAGGTTCAGTAAGCCAGGAATCAGTCCAGAAATTAATATTATCAGTCTTGTTTGCTAATTTTGTCATTTCAACCCTTCTATATTCAGTAATCCTTGGATACTATCAATCAAGTAATGCGATGCATCTTAAGCCTAGGAAAATATTATCCTGCGTATACTTCATTCCACCAATCTATTTTTTATATAATTATATTTGTGATATCTATCCTTTTGATCCAGGAATTACAAGAACTTCACTCAGCTCTGGAAGAAGCAAAAGCTGATATAGTTGGCCTTTGGGCATTGAGGTTTTTAATCTCCCAGGTTAGATATTATACCCTTTTATTCTCACAGGAAGATCAGGAGTCATCCTAACTATGCATTCAATATCTTTGAATATCTATGAAACAAACCCCCTGGAAAATCCATGTCAGACAATAGTTCTTGCATTATATTCTTATGTTGTACTTAAGCGAGGTGGACCGTCTATAAACTTATTGAGCACAAATTTACACTTCTCACTTTCTTGTTGTAAACATCCAAGTTGGGACTTGGTAGGACAACCGGATGTTCTACAAGTGCAAATTTACTCAACTGTTGGGCAACTTTATAATTAACATATTTAGTTAACATCAAGCATTATCTATGCTTTGCACATTTTTAGAAATATTAATTATGCTTTATGCAGCTGTCGTCATCACTTGGTAGCTAAGTTGTTTCAGTGTTATGTTTTGTATTTGTAGAGAGACGTCTTTGTTTTGGGGCTTACAACTGATGCTAATGTCATTGATTTTCTCTATAATTTTACCAGGATTTTCTTTCTGAAAGTTTATTGAAGTCAATGTATGTTTCTTTTCTTGCTGGATGCTTCCGTTCAGTACGTTTTGGTTTAGAGGAAGCTCATGGGTGCGCTGCTAGCTTTACATTCTTGTTTCGTTGTTTGTTATTGTGATGCAATTTTAACATCTAAATTACTGCATATTGTCAGAAAAGGACAAGCATTGCAGTTCAACTGGTTATACGAGAAAGGAGCCTTTGTCTGGAATTCTGAAAGCAAAATTTCGGTTGATTTTACCAAGGTATTATTGCTTCAAAATTAGTGTTTCTATGGCCGTCCCCTCCATCTTTAGTTTGTTAGACCCTAAGAGGGTGATATTAATAAAGTTTTTCTTTCTCAAGATTGAAGAAGCAGTTGAAAGCTTGAGTAGGGAGATACTCACCATACAAGCCAAAGGTGATAAAGAGGCTGCTGGTTTACTTCTCCAGAAATACTGTGTGTTGACCGAACCACTGAAAGTTGCTCTAAAAAACTTGGAAAATATTCAGGTATGAACCGACGACAGTACTATGATAGTTGCACTGTTTTGAAAACCAAAGCAGATTATTGGTTCAATTGGTGATTGGTGACTGGTCTGGTAACTTAAAAGAAATCCCGCATTCAAAATTGGCGAGATCTGGTCAAAAACTGATGCAGAACCAAATTTTATTTTTATTTATTTATTTTTAATTTAATCTAAAATATCAGTAAGAAAGATAAAAGTATATGTTTAAGATAAGTATCAATTATTTTTTCAACTAGTAGTAATTTTTATCTTATAGAACATATAGTTTAGTCATTTATATTAATCTACAATATTTTAGAAGATGATTTCTGATTTATATTATTTTATTACTAAAAATATGATATAGTACTAAAGTATAAATTTAAGGCTTAATTTCACTATTAGCTCCCATAATTTCATTAATGTTCAATTTGGTTTCGATAACAATTTAATAGCACAGTTGGTCTTTCAGTTTCTAAATTTAAGCACTATTTAACATTAATATATGATCTAATTGCTAATAACTATTGAAGTATTTTCACTAATGACAGGTGTTAAAGCTTACTACTAAGAATTGTTATTAGTGTTATAAGTAATTAAAACTATTATTATGGACTAACACATTATTAAACCTTTAATCATTGTATTGATTAGAATAATTACCAGTACTGTTTTGAAAAGATTGGTTAGACTTGAAATAGATAATTGGAAAATAAAGAAATGTTTTTTTGAGAGCTTGAAATTATTATCTTGTGTTCTCTTATTTATAGGAGATAAAGATACAATTAATAGAGAGAAATGATTAAACCTAGAGAAGATAAACAGATGCATTCTAGGAACTAGGTCTATAGTTAGATACAACTAATCTCATAAATGCTCAACAAGATACAACTAATCTAATAAATACTCAGCACTTTCCCTCAAGCTGGAGCATACAAATTGAATGTACCAAGCTTGGAACAAATGAATTCCATTCGAGGTCCTCTCAAAGATTTTGTTAATGCGTATGTAAGTTGATCATTGGAACCAACAAACTCAGTACAAATTTCTTTAGTCAACAACTTCTCCCGAATAAAGTGACAGTCAATCTCAATATGCTTAGTCCTCTCATGAAATATTGGGTTGGAAAAAATGTGGAGAGCAGCTTGATTATCACAATACATCTTCATAGATTGAATCTCACAGAAGTTCAGTTCTTGCAAGAATTGTTTTACCCATATAAGTTCACAAGTGAGAGACGCCATTGTCCTATATTCAGCTTCAGTAGATGATCGGGCAACAACGTTTTGCATTTTGCTTTTCCATGAAATGATATTACCTTCAAAGAAAACACAGTAGCCTGTAATGGAATGCCTGTCCATAGGAGATCTAGCGCAGTCAGCATCACAGTACCCAAAAATTTGGGTATTTCCCTTATCTTCATATAACAAACCTTATCCAGGAGCTCTTTTAATGTATCTTAGGATTAGAATGATAGCATTCCAATGATCCACACAAGGGGCTTGCATAAATTGGTTGACAACACTAACTGCAAAAGACAAATCAGATCTAGTAATAGTCAAATAAATAAGTTTTCTAACCAGTCTTCTATATCTTTCTGGGTCAGAGAAAGCTTCACCCTGTCCTGCCATTAACTTCAAATTTGGATCCATAGGGCTGTCCACAGGTTTGCAATCAATCATACTTCCTTTGAGAGATGACAACACCTTCTCTTGATTGAGCTACTTCAATACCCAAGAAATGTTTTAGATTTCCAAGATCCTTGATCTGGAAATGACTACACAAGTGCTCTTTTAGCTGAGATATTCTAGCAGCATCATTCCATGTGATGACAATATCAATATCATCAACGTACACAATTAAATAAACATGTTTGCCAGGGGCAGTGTGACAATAAACCCCTGAATGATCTGCTACGTTGCGTTTTAATCCAAAAGCTTGAACAATAGAGCTGAATTTTCCAAATCAAGCACGTGGAGACTGTTTTAGGCCATAGAAAGATCGACGTAATTTACAAACCAAACCAGACTCCCCCTGAGCAACAAATCCAGGAGGTTGCTCCATGTAAACTTCTTCTAAGTCACTGTGCAAAAAAGCACTTTTAATATCCAATTGAAGATGCCAATGACGAATGGCGGCCATGGCAAGGAACGGGCAGAAAGTGGTCATTTTGGCTACAGTGGTCATTTTGGCTACATGAGAAAAAGTATCACAATAATCAAGTCCATACTGTTTTCTTTCCCGAAGGGAGAGGAACCAGCTCCCATGTTTTGCTGTGATCAAGAGCCTACATTTCAGAAATCATGGCTTGTCGCCATCCAGGATGATCAAGTGCTTCGACCACATTTTTGGGGATCGTAATAGAGGATACAAAGGAAATAAAAGAATAATAGGAAGGAGACAATCTATGATAGCTAAGAAAATTGTAAATGGGAGGAGGATTACGACTAGAACGAGTACCTTTTGCGAATGGCAATGGGCCAACTGGAGTCATCGTTATCAGGAGCTGTGGTATTAGAAGATGATTGAGAAGGACCTGTTATGGATGACTCATCTTGGGGAATGGGATTGTTCACCTGGTTCCTGCGTTGATAGGTGATGATAGGCTGTGATGACGATTCTAGAGTATTTTGGTTGAGATTTGGGGTGTCAGAAATAGGAGGTACAAATGATTCAACTAAGAGGACAGGAAAAACATGTTGGACAGAATCAATATCCTGCATAGAATAAGGGAAGAAGGAGGATGATTCAAAAAAAGTGACATTAGCAGACATGTAGTATCTCTTGGTTTCAAAAGAATAACACCGATATCCTTTTTGAAGATGAGAATTCTCAAGAAGACACATTTGATAGCTCTAGCTAAGAGTTTATCTAAGTTAGGAGACATATCATGAACAAAACATATACATCCAAATACCCTAGGAGAAACATGAAAAATTGGTTCCTTTGGGAATAGAATAGAGTGTGGAACTTTATTGTCAAGTGAAGAAGATGACATTCTATTAATGAGAAAGCATGCAGTTAGAATAGCATCTCCGCAATGATGAATAGGCATATTGGCAATAAGGTACAAGCAATTTCAACCAAATGTCTATTTTTCTGTTTTGCTATACCATTTTGCTGTGGTGTGTGAGGACACGTGGACTGGTGTAAAATGTCTTGAGAATTTAGGACATTAGAGAAATCATTAGAAAAGTACTCTTTGGCATTATCACTCCATAAAACTTTGATTACTTTTCCAAATTGAGTTTTGACTTCATTAAGGAAAGACTTAAAGATAGACAATAGTTCAGAGCGATCTTTCATTAGATAAACCCAAGTACATCTAGAAAACTCATCAATAAAAGTAACAAAATATCTAAAACTAAAAGATGAAACAGGACTAGGTGCCCAGATATCTGAATGAACAATACTAAAAGAAGAATCACATCTAGATTCAGAATGATTTGGAAAGGATGACTTGGTATGTTTCCCTAGTTGACATGATTCACATTCAAAAGTTTGAAGGTTCTGAAGTTCAGGAACCATTTTTTTTAGTTTTGCCAAATGAGGATGCCCTAATCGCTCATGTAATAGTTTTGGGGATAAGGATGTAACACAAGATACAGATGAATTAGTCCTAAGGTAGTATAAGCCTCCAAATTCATGTCTTTCTCCAATCAGTCGACTCGTACCACGTTCCTGGATAACAAAATAATTGGCACTAAAGGTTACTTAGCAATTCAATGATTTGGTTAATTGGCTTACAAAAACAAGACTGAATGAAAAAGAAGGAACACAAATAACATTTTGAAGGTTTAAAGAAGGAGAGATGGATACTTGACCAATTCCTTTAGAGGCTACTTTAAATCCATTGGCTAAAGATATGAGATGAGAGGTTTTAGGAAATGAAAGAGAGGAGAATAAAGAGGTATTACCAGATATGTGGTCAGAAACACTTGAGTCAATAATCCACGGATTTTGACTTTCCACAGATTGCGAAATGCAAGCGGTTGACAAATTTGGAGTTGTAGATGCTTGAGCCAGATTGGTTGATTTCATCCTTAAATATTCTTGATACTCTTCATGAGAGAACTTGGGCTCATCAACTTCAGATTTTGAGGTATTGGCTGTCTTATTAGGAAAGCCGTGTAAAGCAAAGCAATTTTCCTTAGTATGACCCATTCTTTTGCAATGAGAGCATTGAAGACGTCCTTTACCACCATGTCCTCTATTACTGTGATTACCTCTTCCATGAGCAGAAATCATGGCGGAAGATTCAGTAAGTTCCTGACTGTTTTGGCTTTTGATAGATGGAACACGAAGTAGCCTTGTGATTAAATTTTCCATAGAAGGAACTTCTTGTCCAGTTAAAATCTGGTATCTAACATGATTAAATTCTGGATTCATAGCCCTAAGAATCATTACCATATAGAGTTTATCCAACTTTGTCTTTCTTTCCTCTATTGACTCTACCTCCAAAAACATTTTTAATTCTTCAACTGCTGATTGAGTTTCAGCAACAAAGGACATCATGTTATCTAGAAAATTAGATCAAATGAAATCTTATTTTATATTTTAATACAAAGAGATCATACAATATATATACAGGAGACCTAAGCTATTTTAGGAAATATAATAACTCTATTTTATTCTAGGATCCCTTGATTTATGAGATTGTTCAAATCTGTATAGATTACAAATTTCCTAATTTATTCTTTCCTAAAATACTATTTGATTTCTCAAACTCCCTCTCAAGCTGGTGAATAGGTGTTTTCCATTCCTAACTTGGATACAATCTTTTCAAAATTGTGGCAGCCCAGTCCTTTGGTAAGAATGTTGCAATTTGATCTTGCGAGGACACATATGGAGTGCATATCAAGCCACTATCAAGCTTTTCTTTGATGAAGTGTCTGTCTACTTCAATATGTTTTGTTCTATCATGCTGCATTGGGTTGTGGACTATGCTGATTACTAACTTATTATGACAATAGAGCTTCATAGGTTCTTTCCATTTTATCCTCAAGTCTTCTAAGATGATTTTAAGCCATAGCAACTCACATATACCTTGTGTCATGGCTCGGAATTCCGCTTCAGCACTGGACCGAGCCACTACACCCTGCTTTTTGCTTCTCCAAGTCACAAGATTTCCTCTAAGAAAGGTGCAATATCCTGTAGTTGCCCTCCTATCCACAATTGATCCTGCATTATCAACATCGGTATAGGCTTCAAGCTTCACATTACCATTCCTTTTGAATAGAATCCCTCTTCCTAGAGTTCCTTTAAGGTACTGTAAAATTTTGTGGGTTGCTTGTAAATGGGTCTCCTTTGGGTTATGCATAAATTGACTAATTAAACTCACTGCATAGGCAATATCTGACCTGATATGTGACAAATATATAAGTTTGCCCACTAATCGCTGGTACATATCTTTTTCAATAGCAACATCTTCTGCATTTCCAAGCTTTAGGTTTGGTTCTAATGGGGTACTAGCAGGTTTGCAAGCTGCCTTGCCAGTTTCCTTGAGCAAATCAGTGATGTATTTTTGCTGGAATATAAATATCCCTTTCTTGGAGTGAACAACTTCAATTCCCAAAAAATATTTTAGTTTTCCCAAGGTCTTGATCTCAAATTCCTTGCCTAAGCATTGACTCAACAATTGCTGCTCTTCTTTATTATCTCCAATTAATATTATGTCATCCACATACACCAATAATATTGTTACCCCCCCTGACTTGGAATGTTTAAAGAACAAAGTATGGTCCCCTTGGCTTTGTTTGTAACCCAGACCTGTCATAACTTTAGTAAACCTGCCAAACCATGCACGGGGGGACTGTTTTAGCCCATATAATGCCTTTTTCAACTTGCAAATAGTGTTGACAACAACATCTCTACCATATCCCGAAGGTATCTCCATATAAATTTCTTCTTCAAGGTCTCCATGTAGGAAAATATTCTTAACATCAAATTGTTCCAAGTTCCAATCATAATTGGCAGCAAGGGACAATATCACCCTAACTGTGTTCATTTTGGCAACCGGAGCAAAGGTCTCCAAATAATCAACTCCATAGGTTTGGGTGAACCCTTTGGCAACTAGTCCTGTTTTATATCTCTTAATTGATCCATCAGCCTTGTATTTCACTGTATAGACCCACTTACATCCAATTGGCCTCTTTCATATTGGTAAGGTGACTAACTCCCAGGTGTTGTTCTTCTCCAATGCCTCCATCTCTACATCCATGGCTTGCCTCCATTTTCTGTCAGACAATGCCTCATGTAGGGTATTAGGTCGAAGTGCAGTGTTTAGGTTTACTAGATCGGAAGCTCTGATACCATCTGGAAAATTAGATTAAATGAAATCTTATTTTATATTTTAATACAAAGAGATCATACAAGATATATACAGGAGACCTAAGCTATTTTAGGAAATATAATAACTCTATTTTATTCTAGGATCTCTTGATTTATGGGATTGTTCCTAATTGTTCAAATCTGTACAGATTACAAATTTTCTAATTTATTTTTTCCTAATATACTATTTGATTTCTCACATGTTATTATCCTCTTGCTTAAGGGAGACTAGTCTATTAGCAGAATCATAGAGTCATTGAATATCATTAGCAAAGATATTTTAAGCCTTGTTCCAGAAGAAATTACATGTCTTGAAGGATCGAAGAGTGCTCAAAATATTTGGTTCAACAGATTGCCATAATAGTGCACAAAGTTGATAATCCAGTTTCTTCCATTGAGGAGCCTGATCTGCTGGTTTTGTACTTCAGTCTTCTTCTAGATGATCATGGACCCCTTGTCCCAGAAACCAAAGCTCAACAGAGGAGGCCCAAGACAAATAATTTTTCCCATTTGATTTTTCCGTGGTTATAGTAGGAGTCCGAAAAAAGATACAGACGCAGGTCCTGACATTTTTCAGGAAACAAGAGAGGACCTATAATCTATTGCAAAACTCTATGTTGTATATGGAAGCAGAGAGAGGCAGAGAGAAGACCGAGTGGCTCCTTGCTTGAACACAGAACCACCAATGTTCTGTGACAGTGAACACGAAACAAAGGGCAGATCCGGCTTCAGGGCGACGAGGCAAGCGAGATGGTGGTGGTCTAGAGCAAAACAGCCACCGGGAGGGCGGCGTGTGAAGCTCACGTGCGGAGGAAGCCATGGAAGAAGGTGGCACGTGGCAGCGCGTTAGGCAGAGACGGAGGAAGCGACCACTAGGGTTGGGTCACGCTCCTCGAGGCGATCCTAACCCAAGTGTTAGAGAGTGAAACAGAGCCAGAGAATGACGGTGCCAGCGGCGGACGACGGCGAGCAGTGATTAACACCTGAGAAAAAGAAGAGACAAGCAGAGTGGGATGAACCCACTTTGATACCAACTTGAAATAGATAATAGGAAAATAAAAAAATGTTTTTGAGAGCTTGAAATCATTCTCTTGTGTTCTCTTATTTATAGGAAATAAAGATACAGATTCTGAGATACAATTAATAAAGAGAAATGATTAAACCTAGAGAAGATAAACATATACATTCTAAGAACTAGGTCTATAGTTAGATACAATTAAAGGTCTATAGTTAGATATAACTAATCTCATAAATGTTCAACAAGATACCACTAATCTAATAAATACTCAACAGTTGTGTGATAAGATGACGAGTACATTGTACGGAGGCTTTGTTTCAACATAACAGTTTTTCACTCTACAAAACGCCAATAAGTACTCTAAATTAGCATTGACTTATGACACATTTTCAAAACACTTGAAGTCTATTCCTTTTAAATATTTTGAATGTCATCTAAGACCATTTAAAATTATTAAAAATATTTTAGCTTTTCACTTTGTAACTCATTTTTAACGTTGATGAAGCTGCTACCTTTTAAGTGTTTTTGTTGTTTTACTTTCAATTAAACCATATTCAATTGTAGAGAAACATTTGAGCATCTCACTTGGGGACACGGCTGAATTGTGCCTATAACTGCATATATGTTTTCATCCTCTTATAACTTGTCCGTTATGCATTATATTGTGAATAAGGACAGTTAACATCTACCAGCTTAAATATAATTTGCTATTGTCGTACGATATGCGTAGCAGGCCTTGTCTTGACTTAAAGTATGTAAGAAAAAGAAAATCTGCGAGGACCTGGAAATTAAATTACAAATGCTAAATTGATTTGATTGTATTATTTCAATCTCTTATAATTATTTTTTGTCAGAGACTCTTAATTTGCTCATATCGTCTGAATGTGCACAACTCATTTCATTTGGGATACATTTCCTGTGTCTGAAGTCTTCAAAGACATTATATTTTCATACATACTGTGATTTTAAAATATTACAAAAACTAATTAGGTATTAACCTATTGTGTACCCCAGGTTCCTGTTGATGTAACACCTACCTTTCCCATTGCCAGCAAAATACTACAATGAAGGCAAGAGAAGCAATGTGCAAAAATTTCCATGCTACCCATCTTTGTGTGCAGCCAGGAAAGAAATGATGTCATCTCTTTGAGCTAGTTGTTACCATTGAATGATGGAATACTTGTTTCTTTGGGATTTGCTGCTTACCGTTCATTGATTCAAAGAAGAAAGGAGTTTAGACGTAATGTTGCTATTATGCTAATGATGAAGGACCCAACTTATACTAAATCGTTTAATTCCGAAGTTTTGATACCATTTTGTTGATGGTCCCTTGTCGATAAGGACACGGTGAAAGGTTTCATTGTAAACCTTATATAGGGCTAATATATATTTTGATCTTCCAATAGAGCAATATCTCACATATTGCATCCGAAAAATAAACTAAGGCAAGCAAGAAGCAATATCTTATTGGTAACAGGAAGACAGGAGAAATGAAAAAAGAGGCGAAAGAACTACGAAGTGTGATGGAAGCAAGTAAAAGTGGTGTCCCAAAGGTGATAAGAGCACGCTCATTCCTCTTAAAATCAATATTATTGAGGTGTTGTTAACTAGCTATGGGCATCTTTAACAAAATGATTTCAATTGGAGATCTTAGATAATTTTTACAGACGCAGGATATAAGATGTGTTAAAATTTTAAATAATTTATTAGGACACACAAGAAAGTGTAATTTAATGTTTTAAAAATATATTTAAAAATATTAATTAACTTTTAATTATTAAAAATTAAATTACCAAACAACAAATAAAAATATTAATAATTATATTTTAATTAACAAAGATAAAATTAATATATTAATAATAAAAATATTAGATATACTAATAATAATAATAAAAATGTAAGCATTGATAGTTGATATGTTTTCATCATTGTTATTAATGAAATATTCTCAAATATATTTTATCAATTCTGGTTTAAGTTTTTGATAAATGTCTCTTATATGCATATAATGGCTTGTGCTTATAATGTCTTGTTTGTAAGATAAAGGTCTCTTAATATGCATATAATGTCTTGTTTGTAAGTATATAGGGAAGTTAGGAAGATCACCTGTGTCAATATTTGAGATATTTTCATAAATATAATTATAATGAATATTAATATTTCTATAGAATGTATCTCATTCATTTTCAATAATCACATATAATTACGTAATGGATCATATACAATTGTAAATTGAGATTTTAGCACTCTAAATGCTTTTTCAACATCTTTTCTTTTGCTTTTTGAATTTTGCAAATAACTTTATTTTTCTCCTTATGGATTAAGATGATTTTTACAAATATTGCCTAATCAAGATAATGCCATTTACAAGATAATATTCCTTATTACATGAGATTTTATTAATTGTAAGACCATTAAATAGATTTAATACATTAATATCATTGTTCTATAGTGTAACTCCAAAATATATATATACCAAATTTACAAGTCCTGTGAAATCCTACCATGCAATTAGACAATTTTCCATTTCCAATATATACAATTAATCAAACCTAACATACTTGGAAACCCAAATGTTTCTCCAATTTGTAGTAGGCGATTAGCATCATTATCATTTTTGTTGCAATGCACTTTTCAAATGGTGATAAACCTTTTTTGCCAACTGCTGAAAATATGGATTATGATTACTAAGAGAATCTATAATTTGAAGAAACAATTGCTTCTGCATTTGAAACCTTTGAGAAAACTGAATGTTTGTGTATCCAATAAAGTTGTCAAGTATGATCATTTTCGCGATTGCGATTTATGATTGTTCTTCTTTGTGTGTATGTCTTTATGAATTACATAACATCAAAACCAACAACTAGTTTCACAATAACTAGTTTTATTCATAATAACACGACAACTAATTAAAACTAACTTAAAACTTAATGACTTGTAACTAAACTAATGCATAACATTATTACATATCAAACTTTCCCATAATGTAATCATTCATGACTTCGTATTTCTTGTGTTGATCTTCAAACAATGTGTTTTTCAGTAGAATTTTGTACATCACCGTTATATTTTTCATCAGTTATGTCTAGAATTCTTTTGTTCATGGTAGTTTTTTTCTCTAATTGTAGCTTCATGCTTGTCAAGCCAATTGTTGGTGTAGGTGTTGCAACTCTTTTTCCCTTCATCTCCTTCTTAAAAGCCTTTCGTATCATTTGACGATCAATTCATGATGATGTGTCATCACTACAAATCTCAATTCCTATTTTCGTTCCTCTTAGAAGCTTTTTTGTTTTTTCTTTTTTTTTTTTCTTTTACTGATTTCTTTGTGTTGATCTAACCATTTAGGTTGATCTCTCAACAGTCACCATGCATGCTCCGACGTAAAATCAGATTCTTGATTTTAAGTTTATTTAAAATTTTTAAGATCTATATAGCCAGAGATGTCAACCTGCAAAGGAAGGGGAAATAAAACTCAGAATTCATCTAGAAAATTATTGAAGTATGACGCTATCTTGGGCAAATTTTATCCACAGACTAAAACTGAATAATTATCACCAGGAAATCATGCAACATTTAAGTCAATACCAAGCTAATTTTATATATAATCGGAAATCTCTTAATAAACACAAGAAAAACCTTATTTATAAGACAAATCACGTCAGTATCTAAAAAGAGTTGCATACTGAATAAGTCCAACTCGAGGCAAAAATCAACAAGAATGAGTCATCAAGTATATGACTGAGTCTTGCATGCAACAACAAGTAAACCACTAGTGGAAAAATAGCTTTCTATGACGGGTTTTTATCACGGTCGTAATCCACCCGTCATAGTATGTGGCGCGGTGGCAATTTTGTAATAAAATCATAAACTTTCTATGTCGGGTAAGTTTTAACCGACATAGTAAGTGGAAAGGTCACTTTCTACGTCGGTTAAAATTTACCCGACATAGAAAGTTAACTTTCTATGTCGGGTAACATTTACCCGACGTAGAAAATGAACTTTCTATGTCGGGTAAATTTTAACCGACGTAGAAAGTGTCTTTGATGACGGGTGTTAGGGCAACCGACATAGTATCTTCTGTTTTGCCCGCACTCCATTTCTTTTCATCACTTCCCCCCCACTCCATTTCATTTCATCACTTCCCCCCATAGCAGAGCTCCCCTGTACGTTTCTCCCTACGCTCCATTTCCTTTCATCAGTTCACCCATACCAGAGCTCCCCCGTTCGCTTGTATATGTTTCTCCGCACCCACATTTGCTCGTCACGCCACCTGCCAACGCTTCGTGCCGCCTGCCGCTACTCGGTGCCCGTCGCCTTGGATACGTTTCTCCCCACCCAGCTCCGCACGTCACGCCACCTGCCACCTCCGTAGGTCTTCAAGAGGTAAGTTTTCGTGCTTGCTTTAGCCAATGTAGGTTTCCAGTATTGAATCTAGTAAGTAATAATGCTGTCAAGAGAGGGAAACATCACGGGTGCCTTTAGCTAATTTAGAGATGTATTGTAAGTAGTTTAGTCATTTGAATGTGTTTCTGTCGGCATTCTTTCGTGATTTTGATTTTGAACATTAGATTTGTATTATAATGTAGTTATTTTGAGAGTGGAGTTGGATTTCGTGTAGGCATTATAATGTAGTTATTTCGTGTTTCTGTAGCTAATTTGATTTTGAAAATTAGATTTGTAACAATGGATCGGAGTTGGATCAATTACAGACGAACAACAAATGAATATGAGAGTGGAGTAGAACAATTCCTTGAATTTGCTAAGATGAATGTTCCGGATAATGATGGAAGATTCTATTGCCCTTGTGTTAACTGCTTGAATGAGCGAAGATTATCGACTGAAGTTATTCGGGAACATGTTCTTTGTGATGATTTCCTAAAGAGTTACATAAAGTGGACATGGCATGGTGAATTATTAAACATGCCAAGTGTAGAAGACAAAGAAGAAGTTGATCTAGAGATGGATGATCAGCTGGAGGAAATGATTCGTGAGCTTGGACAAGATGCCTTCCAACACACACATGTGTACGAGAAGTTGTCCAATGATGCAAAAGAGCCTTTGTATACAAATTTTACTAAGTTCACACGATTGTCGGCGGTACTAAAATTGTTCAATGTGAAGGCAAAGAATGGGTGGACTGATAAAAGTTTCACAGAATTGCTTGAGTTGTTGAGTGACATGCTCCCTGAAGGTAACACATTGCCAACCCGCAATTATGATGCTAAGAAGATATTATGTCCAATGGGTATGGAGTACCAAAAAATTCATGCATGTCCGAATGATTGTGTGTTGTACAGGAAAGAATTTGAGAACTGTCACGAATGTCCACAATGCGGGGAATCACGATACAAGAAGAAGGATGGTGATTCTGACAATGATGTTATGAAGGGTACCCGGCAAAAGTGTTATGGTATCTTCCCATTGTTCCAAGGTTGAAACGATTGTTCACTAATGGAAATGATGCAAAGCTCACTAGATGGCATGCGAGATAGTCGTATTAAAGATGGTCGGTTGAGGCATCCAGACGAGATGGATTGCAATGGAAAAAAATTGATTCCATCTTCCAGAATTTTGGTAATGATCCAAGAAACATTAGGTTTGGACTTGCTACGGATGGAATGAATCCATATGGAAATTTAAGCGAGTAAACATAGTTCATGGCCTGTGGTGTTAGTTATTTACAACTTACCTCCGTGGTTGTGTATGAAACGTAAGTACTTGATGCTATCTTTGATGATCTAGGGTCCCGGACAACCTGGAAATGACATTGATGTTTTTTAAGCCCATTGGTTGAAGAGTTGAAGATGTTGTGGGAGGAAGGTGTTGATGTGTTTGATGGGTACACAGGTGACTTATTCAAGTTGCGTGCAATGTTATTTTGTACAATTAATGACTTTCCGAGCATATGGTAATTTGAGTGGCTACAGCACAAAGGGGCATAAAGCTTGCCCGATATGTGAAGAAGACACATGTCACTATCAACTACAACATGGAAGGAAAACGAGTGTACCTTGGACACCGAAGATTTCTTCCTTCAAACCATTCATATCGTAAATTAAAAAAATCATTTAACGGGTGTCAAGAAAATGATGCAGCCCCAACACCTTTAAGTGGGGAAGAAGTATATCAACGAGTAAGTGCAATTTCGTGTGAGTTTGGAAAGACGCAAAAGAAAGCCACAGGTATATGGAAGAAAATGTCAATCCTTTTTGTTCTTCCATATTGGAGGGTTCTTGATGTGAGGCATTGTATAGATGTCATGCATGTAGAGAAAAATGTGTGTGACAAGTATCATCGGAACGCTCCTTAACATTCAAGGAAAAACAAAAGATGGTGTCAATGCTCGTTTGGACATGGTTGAAATGGGTATAAGAGAACAATTAGCTCCTCAACCTCATGGTAACCGAACATACTTGCCTCCGAGCATGTCACACACTTGTCTAAAAAAGAGAAAAAAAGTTTTTGTGAGTTTTTACGAGGTGTGAAGGTTCCATTTGGTTACTCTTCCAATGTGAAGAGACTTGTATCTATGAAAGATCTCAAATTGCTTGGGTTAAAATCTCATGATTGTCATGTATTGATGCAACAACTTCTACCTGTGGCTATTCGAGGTATCTTACCGAGACAATGTTAGATATTCCTTAACTCGATTATGCTTTTTTTTAATGCCATATGTAGTAAAGTTATGGACCCGGATGTTTTGGATCAGTTAGAGAATGAGGCTGCAGTAATATTATGTCAATTTGAGATGTACTTTCCTCCATCATTTTTTGATATTATGGTTCACTTGATTGTTCATCTAGCCAGGGAAGTTAGAATCTGTGGTCCGAGTTTTCTTACGATGGATGTACCCTTTTGAGCGATACATGAAAATATTAAAAGGGTATGTGAAGAACCAATATCGTCCCGAAGCATCAATTGTTCAAAGATATATTGCAGAGGAAGCTATTGAGTTTTGCACAAACTACTTATCGAAGTTGAAGCTATAGGGTTACCTAAGACTCGTTACCATGGAATAGGTCTTGGTAGAGGAACTCGAGGTGCAAAAGTTGTGACAATGTGTCGAGATGAAGTACTTCAAGCGCATTTGTACATCTTGAATAACGGTGAAGAAGTCATCCCCTACTTAAGTGCTCATAAAGAGATTGTGAAGCGAAATAATCCACGTATGCCTAAAAAGTGGGTGATCACTGAACA
Organism: Sphenostylis stenocarpa; assembly: GCA_963425845.1. Taxonomy (NCBI): domain Eukaryota; kingdom Viridiplantae; phylum Streptophyta; class Magnoliopsida; order Fabales; family Fabaceae; genus Sphenostylis; species Sphenostylis stenocarpa. Next base: position 94,130,702 of record OY731403.1, on the reverse strand, counting down.
CAACAAGAGCTTTTTGAAGTGGTTTAAACAACAAGTTGAAGGTGACAATACAGCTTCGATACACTAAAGTGGCTAGCATGTGAGCCAAACTTTGATGTGATATGTTGGGGTGGGTATGATATAAATAACTATTCATTTTATACAAAGGGAGAAGATGAAATAAGCACAATGCAAAATAGTGGAGTCATGGTGGTGGTCGAATCAATGCATTTCTCGAGTTCAAAGGATAAATATCCGATAAGGGCGTCAATGGGCTACTTTGGTGTAATTGAAGAGATTTGGGTAATAGATTACACGATATTCGAGTACCTATTTTTAAATGCAAGTGGGTTGATTTTAATACCGGCATCTTCACCGATGATCTTGGATTTACCTTGGTTAACCTTGAAAATACTCGTTATACCGAAGAACCATTTATCATGGCATCTCGGGCAAAACAAGTGTTTTATGTCACTGATCCCGCTAACAAAGGATGGTCGATGGTTCTACAAGGAAAACCCATGTATACTTCTGATGAGAATGATGAATTAGTACTTGATATACCCGAGACACCATGTTTCTCTTCAAATATGCCAAACTTGAGTGTTAATGTAGAAATAGATGATGTGCATGCCATCCGTTATGACCATATGGAAGGATTTTGGGAGAATGCTCCAACTTGATAGGAAATTTAAGCATTCAATCTTCATAGGAAATTTAACTTGTAACAATTTAGATAGAATTGATTTAAGTTAGGAAATTTACATTCGTTTAAGTAAATGAACTGTCTGGAACTCGGATCTGTCCGTACATATATTCATTTCAATGTGTTTCATATGTACATATCTGTCTAGTACCTGGATATATATCTGTAGCAAATTTATATATGAACTGTGCATATCTGTTTGTACTAGATATGTGGTTATTTGTCTGGAACTGTGATGAATAGGCAGGTCTACTCGAAGAAAGGTAGCATCTCGTAAATAAAATGCAGGTATTTTAAAAAAATAACACTTTCTACGTCGGCTATGTCATTAGCCGACGTAGAAAGTACTTTCTATGTCGGTTATAATTTTAACCGACATAGAAAGTAAGACTTTCTATGTCGGTTATAAGTGTTAACCGACATAGAAAGTATATGACCGATCAGAACCAGTTATGACCGATCAGAATAACTCATACAAAAAATAAGACTTTCTACGTCGGTTCCCTGACTAACCGACGTAGAAAGTCTTTCTGTGACCGATCAGAACCTGTTATGATCGATCAAGATAGCTCTATGACCGATCATAACCAGTTTGACCGATCATAATAGCTCAAAGAAAGTAAGGCTTTCTACGTCGGTTCCTATTAACCGACGTAGAAAGTCTTACTTTCTACGTCGGTTATTAGGAACCGACGTAGAAAGCCTTACTTTCTATGACCCCCGTATCTATGTCGCCGCTTTAACCGACGTCGAAAGCCCATTTTAACCGATGTAAAAAGCCTTTTCTGCAGTAGTGAACAACTCAGTAAGTACCTTACCAGTGACAAGCAAAACCTTAAAAAGATAGTTTTAACTGATATGTTTTCGAATAAATCGATTAAAACCATTTAAAATATTTGTTGAATATGTTTTAATCAATACATCTTCGAAATATTCAATTATTTTCATTAAAAGAGTATTTGAAAATCTTCTGTCAATATTTTAACTGATATAGATTTGAAATAATCGATTAAAATCACTTAAGATGTTTTGAAAACTGTTTTGACAATATTTTAATCAATATAACTTTGAAATAATCGATTAAAACCACTTGAAGTGTGTTTTAATCGATGTAATCTCGAAATAATCGATCAGAATAATTTGAGATGTTTTGAAATATGTTCTATTAGTATTTTAATCGATGTAAAATCGAATTAATCGATTAAAATAACTTAACAGACTTTTTACTAAGTGTTTTAATCGATTAAAACTTGTTATTATTAGTTAAAATCACTTAGAAAGTTTTGTGAAAGGTTTTGGAAGAATATTAATCGATTAAACTGAAAAATAATCGATTAAAACAACTTAAGGGACTTTTGTTAATTATTTTAATCGATTGAAACGTTGTCGCATCAGTTAAAATAAATCTAGAAAATGATCAAGAACATTTTAACAGATTAAAAGATGTTTTAACCAATTAATCAAACAATTATAATCGATTAAAAAAATGTTTTAACAGATTAATTAAACCAGGAGTTGAAAAATAACTCTATATAAATAAAATTGCTTCAACGTTTTAACATACATCTTTGAGCAATCAATCATGCAATCATAAGAGCTATTCTCAAGAAAGAATCACCCAAGTTTTGTAGAGGTTTTCAAAGTTCTTTCTTGAGACAATTTTTGTTTTCTTTTGGTGAAGAAACTCATACTACAGGAGCTGCATAATCGGGTTTGAGTGTTCTGATTTCTTCTTTGTTTTCTGTAAATATTTTTTGTATTGTGAGTGTCTAGAATTGTTGGGCACGGTTTCTGTGACTGGAATTTGGTTGCAGGTTTGTACAAGAATTGAAATTTGGTTCTTGGTGAAGGTTTAGGTGCAAGAACTGGAATTTGGTTCTTCGGTTAGATTGAGTGTTTTGTGATTTGGAATTGTAATATGTAAAACATTCAATCTAGTGGAACTCAGCTGAAATTTGGCTGAGAACTGGATGTATTCCTGTGGTTTGGGTGAACAAGTATAAATCTTGGTTGTATTTCTCTAAACCTTACTTTAATTTTGCTGCTGCTCTATATTGAATTGCTTGTTTTTCTTGATTCAAAAAGTGATCAGAATTCAAATTCTTTGAAATAGATAATCTGTATCAAGAAAGTGAAAAAATCTTTCAAAGATCAATTCACTCCCCTCTTGATCTCAGTCTCTTTTTCTAACAATTGGTATCAAGAGCAGGGTCTTGAAAATCAGTGAAGACTTTCGGTCCAAATCTTTTCATGGCTGAAATTAAATTACCTTTTTTGAGGGTGTTTCTATTAATAGACCTCCACTATTTTGTGGTACAGATTATCCATTTTGGAAGATAAGGATGAAGATCTTTATTGAATCTATTGATAGAAATGTTTGGGATGTAATTGTTAATGGTCCATTAATTACAGAAAAAGAATGGTCAAACTTAAATGATGAAGAGAAAAGAAAAGTTCGAAGTGATTGTAATTCTAAGAACATAATTACTTCTGCACTTAACATGGATGAATTTTTAAGGGTATCTCAATGCAAATCTGCCAAGGAAATGTGGGAGGTTCTTGAGGTTACTCATGAGGGAACTGCTGATGTGAAAAGAGCTAGGAAGCATACTCTCATAAGAGAATATGAGCTGTTTAAGATGCAAATAAGAGAAATCATTTCCGATGTGCAGAAACGCTTTACTGACATCATTAATCATCTAATGGGCTTAGGTAAGACTTTTCATAAAGAGGAATTGAATATAAAAGTTTTGAAATGTCTTGACAGGTCATGGCAACCTAAGGTCACAACAATATCAGAGTCAAAAGACTTGTCGATCATGACAACAACCTCTTTATTTGGCAAACTCAGAGAGCATGAGATAGAAATTAACAGATTCAATGAGCAAGCAATCTCTGAAAAGAAAGGGAAAAACATAGCTCTCAAAGCTGAAGAAAAATATCAAGAATCAGAAGAAGAAAGTGAGAATCTTGGACTGTTGGTCAAAAAGTTCAACATATTTCTCAAAAGAAAGATACAAGATAAAGAAAAACACAAAAGGTATGAAAAGAAATCTGATTCTTTTATTTATAAATGATATGGTTGTGGTAAGCAGGGTCATGTAAAGATGGAATGTCCTGAAAAGAACAAGAAAGAAGAAAAGATCAAAAGAAGAGCATACATAGCATGGGATGACAATGATACCTCATCAACAAAAAATTCTGATGATGAAGAAGCTAATTTGTGTCTAATGGCTAACCAGAATTATCAAACCAGCAATGTAAGTTCTAACTCTTCTTCTAATTTCATGAATTATAACTCACTGCAAGAAGCATTTAATGAAATGCATGAAAAAACCAAGAAACTTAAAAATTAAAATGATAGACTAAAAGGCATGAATAACTAGCTTGAAAATAGAGTTGATTCTCTTGAAAAGAAAATTCTCGAAGATGAAACTGATCTTGGTTATCCGAAATTAATTCATGATAATTCTGATTGTATGTGTAACATGATCAAACCTTGTAAAGAATGTCCAGATTTACAAAAGAAAATTGAATATCTTTTACAAACTGTTTCAAAGTTTACACATGGAAAAACCAATCTTGATGTTCTTTTTGGTTCACAAAAACTTATTTTTGATAAAACTGGTATTGGTTTTAAATCAAGCTTAAAAACCAGAAAAATTGCATATAGAAAATCGTACTCATCATCTTTCATTAAATGTTTTTATTGTATGAAAAGAGGTTATTTTGTCAAATTTTGTAGAATCAAGAAATTTTCTATTCTAAAAGGAAGAATGAAGTGGATTCCCAAGAATTCATTTCAAATAACCTGATTGGACCCTATAATCTTAAAAAGGGTACCAGATTATGCTAAATTTATTTTGCAAGAACAAAAATCTGGAGATCCTTTGGTACCTGATCAACAAATATAAATTCTAGATTCATGGACTGATTATTTTAATTGATATAAAACTGTTTTAGTTTATTAAAATCACTTACAGAGAATTTCAGAAAAGTTATCCGTACTATTTTAATCAATTATTCTACAAATTAATCGATTAAAATGTTCTTAGGATTTCAATATAAACTTACCATCTCTGTTTTAATCTATTAAAAAGGATTTACATCAGTTAAAATCATTAAAAAGCTAAATTTAATCGATTCTTTTTCATTTTAATTGATTAAAATTCTGTTGTTATTTCACTAAACTTACCCAATACAAAAATAATTGATTCTTTTTTATTTTAATCGATTATTACACTGTTGCTATTTCACACCTAATATTCTAGATCAATTAATTGATTAATTTGTTGGTTAATCGATTAATTCGTTCTTAAAAATTGATTTAATATTGTTTAATTAAAGAAATTTGAGCAAATAAAGATTTAATTTTTCAAGATTCACTGTTTTTCACTTTTGTAAAAAGCATTTACTTGTCTTGTTTGACCAAGTCAATACATATCCAAAGAACAATTTAGCTGATGTACCCACTGTCCAAAGCATGCACCTCTACCTTTGGTCAAGGGAACACATTCAATTAAAGTTGAAACACTGCAGTTTCTGTTATTTGGACTTCAAAAATGTGAAATCCGAAACTCATCAAAGGATAACCAGGTTCTGCATATTTGAACATTTTTTTCTTTTATTCAGTATCCCTTCTTCTCTCTTCTCTCGCTCTCATATTTTGTATCAACCAAATCTCTTCTCAAATTTCTACCACCAAAATGTTTAAAAGATCAAAATCGGGCAGAAAGAAATAAAAGGGGGAGTCATCCTCTGCTGCTGGCAACGCTAGTGGACACGTTGAAGCATGGTTCAATGGAGACATTGACACGATGAACAACTTCATTTCAAACTTTAGCCAAAAGCAACTGGCGATTCCTAAATACATTAAGTTTGCATGGTTGGATGAAGAAGGCTTTACCTCACTAAGAAGAAAATTGAAAAGACAAAAGTTGAAGACTTTTTTGGAGTACACCGGCAATATCCAGCCTGATCTTGTGAGAGTCTTCTATGCCAACCTCGCGGTCAGTGGTTCCACATTAAGGTCTCAAGTCAAAGGTATAAATTTGGTGATCACCCCTGAAGTATGGGAAGAACTGGTCGGTCTTTATGATGTTGGTGTAAAGGTATCTAGAGGTAACATTGTAGAGTTACCAGATTTTAACAAAATTTAATTTTTTCGCACCTGTCTTAAAAACCAAAATGATTCTGTAAGAAATCTTAATACTGGGAAGATGGAGCTTGAACCAAGAATTCTTGCCTTCATCATTGCCTGTATGCTTACTCCAAGGGGGAGTAATCATGCTTTAGTCAATGAGGGTGATTTAACTCTCATGTACTGCCTTGAAAATAATATCCGTGTAAACTAGATTTTTGTTATCAAGGATCACATGATAAAAGCAAAAAGATTGGTTGATTACAAACTTCTATATGCTATGTTGATTAATCAATTTTTTAGGAACTTTGCAGTAGATCTTGCACGAGAATATGTGGAGACTCCAAAGGACTCCAACAGTATTGATGATTCGACTTTGCGAAAGATGGGATTTATCAAAATTGATAGAGAGTGGATCTCAAAGATTGATGCTGGGATGTCCGAAGATGACGATGAAGATGAAGAAGAAGCTGATCAAGATCAAATTACTTCTTCTCCGGCTGCTGAGGTTCTTGAGTCCACTGGTGGTCAATCCTCTTATGAGAACATGGAAATCATACCTTACATAGAACAACCTAACTATGGGACTCCACTCTCAAAGTTTGAGCAGACTATGCTTTCCCAAATGAATACACTGCAAGAAAACCAAAGAAAGCATATGCAAATGTCTTATCAGCATTTCCAGCAAACCAACATTCAATTCACCAACCTAGGAAACCAAATTGCGGATCTTTATACCAAAATGGAGGATATGCAGCTGAATCAAGGAAATTGGGACGACTAATCTCATCAAGAAGGGTCCTTTCTATCATAAGCTTTTTCTGTTTTTTTTATTTAATGTTTTTCTTTTATTTGATGTTTTGTCTATGTCTTTATTTGGTCTGTATAATTAACTGATCTTTGACCAGAAATACTACCTGAACTACCTTTAATATGATGATGGTGTTTTGAAAGCAAAAACTGAGCTAGAGACTTTAGATAAATCAAATAATACATATTCTGATAGTTTTAGCTGATATAAAATCATTTTAATCGATTAATTCCATTCACAAACATATTCACATAGACAATCTGTACTGTTTTAATCGATTATTTCGAACTTTAATCGATTAAATTCATTTACAAAAAAATTCACCTAGGCTATATGTTATGTTTTAAATCGATTACTTTGTGAATTAATCGATTAAAAGTTCTAGGATGTGGAATTGTATTGATTAAAAGTGATTTACATTAATTAAATTCACTAAATGTGTTATTATATTCTGTTATTGTGCAATTTTTCCACCAATTCTTGGTCTGTCAAAATTCATTAGCAGTATGATCTCTGATTTTTCTTAACATCATATAATTATTGGATTTTAGCATACTTGACTTGACTTTAAAGTTTTTGCAAATTTTCTCATAAGAGCTAAACAAAATAGCCAAATATATTCACAAAACCTCTTGCTTGTAATCATTTTTATAAAATTCAAACTGAATTAGGCATTTTAGATACATCAAAACATCACTTAATTTTTGTTTCTGAGTATTTTAATTGATAAAAATCAACTTTAATCGGTTAAAATTACTCATTACTGTGTTAATCGATTAAAACTTCATTTGTATCAATTAAATCCATTAAGAGGATCGATTTAATCGATTATGTCCTGTTTTTAATCGATTATTATTCTGCAAAACAAATTAAAGGCTTTAGTTAATGGTTGTTTTTGTAAACGTGCTACTAAAGCAAGACTCCCTTATCTTTACACGTATTAATTGTGTTCATTACAAACATGTTAAGGAAGATAAGATTGAATCAACTTTAATTGTTCTTGATAGAATAATATATTAAAAAAAAACATATGATTTCTCTCTGGTCTTTCATATTTGTTTTGATCTGAATGCATCTCAAATATTTTACATGTTTGTTATCTACATTGTTCCTCCTTATTTTTTATGAATTCAAAGGGGGAGAAATGATTAATATTGAATACTGACTAATCTATATATCCAAGTTATTTCTTTTGCAGATCAAGATCTTTCAAAGAGATGTTTGTCTTCATCAAATAGGGGGAGACTGAAAGTAATGAAGATCTTATTGGATCATTTGATAAAATGAAGATCTTGTGGATTTGATGAAGTCAAAGGTTGCTTGGGTTTAAGGGTAGAATGATTAGTGAGTCATCATCAATATCAGTGGTATTCATTCATATCTCTCTGTTGCATGAGGTTTCATCATTTGAAAGAATCCAAAAATGCCTCTTAAGATGTTCTTAATCTGTTAAAAACCAAAGTAATCAGTTAAATTGTTCTTAAAAAATAGTTTTAACTGATATGTTTTCGAATTAATCGATTAAAACCATTTAAAACATTTGTTGAAGCTATTTTAATCGATACATCGTCAAAATAATCGATTATTTTCATTGAAGAAGTATTTGAAAACCTTCTGCCAGTATTTTAACTGATATACATTCAAAATAATCTATTAAAATCACTTAAGATGTTTTGAAAAGTGTTCTGGCAGTATTTTAATCGATATAACTTCGAAATAATCGATTAAAACCACTTGAAGTGTTTTTTAATTGATGTAACCTCGAAATAATCGATCAGAATAACTTAGAATGATTTGAAAGATGTTCTGTCAATATTTTAATCGATGTAAAATCGAATTAATCGATTAAAACAACTTAAGAGACTTTTTTCTAAGTGTTTTAATCGATTAAAACTTGTTGTTATTAGTTAATATCACTTAGAAAGTTTTGTGAAAGGTTTTAACAAAATATTAATCAATTAAACTATGAAATAATCGATTAAAACAACTTAAGGGACTTTTTGAATGGTTTTAACTGATATGTTTTCGAATTAATCAATTAAAACTATTTAACACATTTTTTGAAGCTGTTTTAATTGATACATCTTCAAAATAATCGATTATTTTCATTAAAGGAGTCTTTGAAAACCTTCTACCAATATTTTAACTAATATAGATTCAAAATAATCGATTAAAATCACTTAAGATGTTTTGAAAAGTGATCTGACAATATATTTTAATCGATATAACTTCGAAATAATCGATTAAAACCACTTGAAATGTTTTTTAATCGATGTAATCTCGAAATAATTGATCGAATAACTTGAGATGTTTTGAAAGATATTCTATTAGTATTTTAATTGATGTAAAATCGAATTAATCGATTAAAACAACTTTAGAGACTTTTTACTTAGTGTTTTAATCGATTAAAACTTGTTGTTATCAGTTAAAATCACTTAGAAAGTTTTGTGAAAGGTTTTGGCAGAATATTAATCAAATAAACTGCGAAATAATCTATTAAAACAACTTAAGGTACTTTTTGTTAATTGTTTTAATCGATTGAAATGTTGTCACATCAGTTCAAATAAATCTGGAAAATGATCAAGAACATTTTAACAGATTAAAAGATGTTTTAACCGATTAATCAAAGAATTATAATCGATTAAAAGAACATTTTAATAAATTAATTAAACCAACAGTTGAAAAATAACTCTATATAAACAGAATTGCTTCAACATTTTAACATACATCTTGGAGCAATCAATCAAGCAATCATAAGAGCTATTTTCAAGAAAGAATCGTGCAAGTTTTGTAGAGGTTTTCAAAGTTCTTTCTTGAGACAATTTTTGTTTTCTTTTAGTGAAGAAACTCATACTGCAGGAGCTACATAATCGGGTTTGAATGTTCTAATTTCTGCTCTTTTGTTTTTTTCTTTATTGTGAGTGTCTAGAATTGTTGGGCACGGTTTCTGTGACTGGAATTTGGATGCAGGTTTGTACAAGAACTGGAATTTAGTTCTTGGTGAAGGTTTAGGAGCAAGAACTGGAATTTGGTTCTTGGGTTAGATTGAGTGTTGTGTGATTTGGAATTGTATTCTGTAAAACATTCAATCTAGTAGAACTCAGCTGGAATTTGGCTGAGAACTGGATGTAGCCCTGTGGTTTGGGTGAACCAGTATAAATCTTGGTTGTATTTCTCTAAACCTTACTCTAATTTTGTTGCTTCTCTATATTGAATTGCTTGTTTTTCTTGATTCAAAAAGTGATCAGAATTCAAATTCTTTGAAATAGATAATCTGTATCAAGAAAGTGCAAAAATCTTTTATAAGATCAATTCACCCCCCTCTTGATCTCAGCCTCTTTTTCTAACAGGTGATAACACAAGAAACCTTTTTTTTTTAAGATTATACAAAATAATTTTGAATAAAAAAGGATAATTTGGGGATTGAATTGTTCTTTGTTTTGATTACTTTTCTTTCTCTTTTTTTCCTTCGTTCTTTTTTTTTCCTAGATTTTGTATTAGATTTTAGAGGTATTACAAAGATGGAGAGATAACTCTTAAAAATGTTATAATACAAATATTAAACTACATTAATACAATTAAATATTCTTAAGAGGTATTCAATTTACATTTAATCTCTATTAGACACTATCGCCATCGTCAAAAGAGGCGGTTAGAGCGACGCGATGATTTTTTATGACTCTCATTTTCTTAAAAAGTGTTCAACGCTTTTAGGTTGTCCGATAATCGGGCTAAACCTAGAATTGAGGTTTTCGTAAATAGGTTCTATGGAGTTGCCACAAGTGTTTTAACCTTAAACACTGAAAAAGCAAAAAGGTGTTGGTTTTAGAAAAAACCAACTTTGGCCATTATAACTAGATTTGGATAAGGGAGTTAGTTACGTGTGGGGAAGGTGTTAGGCACCCCATAATGCCCCTTTCGGGTTCCTTATGATGGACTAATTTATAAAATAAAGACTGAAAGAAACTATGCCTTTACCCTATTTATTTATCTACTGGCAGAATTTAAATGTCTACATGGTCCTAGTTATCTAATGCATACAAGGAAAGCAATAAAAGAAAATAGTAAAAGAGAGAGAATAGGGAAAAGAACCTCTGAAGCGAACTTTCTATTAACTCTTCAAACTTGAGGACACTTTTTGGCAATCCCCTCGCTCTACAAGCATGCTCCTCACCAGTGAAAGAGAAAAATACCCTTCTACCGAGTGCTGGATGTCTCAAAAGGAGACTTCCTTAACCGATTTCTACCTTAAACAAAAATAGAAAAGTTTACTCGAACTCTGGAAAGTGCTCAGAGTTATCCCAAAGTCTTAGGAAAGCTTCTAGGATGAGAGAAGGGTGTGAGGGTGTATGAAATGAGGGAAGGGGAGACTCCTATTTATAGAAAATTGCGACAGTCAGGCTGGGATGGCCGTTTGTCAGGTGAGAAGGCTGTCTAGGATTTCGAGATGGCCGTTTGGCCTTCTAACATGTGAGACGACTGTTTAGGATTTCGAGTGGCCGTCTCACCCTCAAAGAAAAGCGAGACTTGCCATCTTGAGCCATTTTCATATTTTCCTATTTTTTTCTTGTTTTTTGCGTACAGAAAGCCCTCCTATCCTTACACGAAGCCTAGTGAATACGACTATGGGCCCAATGAAGCCTTGTCCATCTTCGAACGGAGGATTTCTGACTTTATTGAGAAGCCGGACAAGATTTGGGGTCTACAGCTGCCCCCCCTTCACTCGACCAATTGACTATGGGCTAAAGTGCCGTAAAATCGATTGGCGGGTGAAGGAGTTAACCCTCTTGGCCGGTTGTCCTATGGATGCTCCTCTTGTTGTGGTAGCTAACCCTTTGGATGATGAATGTAGTCTGATACTGTCTTCAGGATGCTTCGTTGCTATAGAGGATGACCCTTCGGGCGATATGTGTGAGGCTTCAGGATGCTCCTTTGACGCGGTAGCTGACCCTTCGACTGATGAATGAAGATTTTCCCTCGAGATGCTCCTTTGGTGCAGTAGCTGATCCCTTGGGTTGTATGTATGATTTGTGTCTTTCAGATACTCCTTTGCAATGAAGCTGATCGTTCTGACGATGCGTGTAAATCCCGCCTTTAGAATACTCCTTTGCAACGGAGCTGATCCTTCGGGCGATGAAGGTGGATTGTGTCTTCCGGATACTCCTTTGCAACAGAGCTGATCCTTCGAATGATGTACGAAAATCTTGCCTTCAGGATACTCCTTTGCTGTGGAGCTGATACTTCTGACGATGGATATGAAGATATTGTCTTCAGGATACCCCTTTGTAACGGAGCTGATCCTACAGAAAGTGGTGGCAGCTTACTGCTCTTGCTCATGCGCTGAATCACGAGGAGTGGTTTTTGATAATATATTTTTTGGCTTTCCTATGTAGCCATCCGATTTGTCGATTTCTGGGGATTCTTTGCTTGTAGACATCCAACTTGCTGGTTGCTAGGGATTTTTGATAATTGCCTCTTATGTGGGCATGAATCCATTGGGGATTTTCTGATTTTGATGGTGCCTCTGAGTAGGCAGATGCTTCATCGGAAGTGAAGGCTTTCAGTTTGTATTGCTTTGCCTCTTAGTAGGCTGATATTCCCTTTAGGGATGTTGGCTCTATGCTTGGCAGGTTTTGCCTATGTATAGGCAAACGACTTGTTGAGGATATGTCTTTGACGAATGCCTTTGTAATAGGCTCACTAGGGAGTTTGTTCTTTCTTTTTTTTGGTTGATCCACCTAGGACTTGGTTGACTTCCCGGGGGTCAAATTTTGGTTGCCTTCTGGGGAATGGAGTTTTGGCTCCTTGATTGTATTGGTGATAGGATTTTGCCTAGGGCGTACCTTAGCGAATGTGGACCCTATCATTTGCCTAAGATGCCCTTTACGGATTTTCATCCTGGCGGGTCTTGAGCAATGTCTTCAAGCATAATACTTCTTCACCGCATCGAAATTGACTGGGTGTCGAAGTTTTTCTCTGTCCATGTTGGTGAGGATAAGTGCTCCTCCTGAGAAGGCTCACTTGACCATAAAGGGCCCTTCATAGTTTGCCGCCCATTTTCCTATTTTATCCTTTTGGGTCAAAAGTAATTTCTTTATCACTAAATCCCCTCATGATAAGTGTGCGGGTGAACCTTTTTTTCGTAAGCCCTTTTGATCTTCTTTTGGTAGGCTTGTTCGTGACATATGGCATCCAGTCATTTTTCATCGATTAGGTTTAACTGATGGTACCGAGTTTGGGCCCATTCTGCTTTTGTCAAATTTTCTTCCATAATAACTCGCAGGGAGGGTATTTCGACTTCTACTAGAAGTACGACCTCCATGCTATATACAAGGGAATATGGAGTAGCTCCTGTGGAGGTTCGTAAGGAAGTCCGATATCCGTGAAGGGCAAAGGGCAACATTTCATGCCAATCTTTATATCTTAGCACCATCTTCTGGATGATTTTATTAATGTTCTTATTGGATGCCTCTACTGCACCGTTCATTTTGGTTCGGTATGGAGAGGAATTATGATGTTGAATTTTGAAATCTTGGCATAATTCTTCCATCATCTTATTATCAGATTGGTCCCATTGTCAGTAATGAGACGATGAGGGATGTCATACCGACACAGGATATTTTTCTTGACGAAGGTGGTCACCACTTTCTTGGTCACATGTGCGTAGGACGCCGCTTCTACCCATTTGGTCGGCATAAATTTGACATTTGTGACAATTTTTTGCGTATTGATGACAATCACCTTCCATCATGGACCAGAAGTGTCCTGCCCTTAGGATTTTCTTTGCCATGACATGCCTTGGTGCGTGGGTTCCGAAGACTCCTTCATGAACCTCTTTAATTAGGTTTTGAGCTTCTTCGTGGTCCACACACCTTAGTAAGCTGGAGTCAATACTTTTCTTGTAGAGGGTTTCTCCGATCAGCACGAATCCTACGACCCTCCTCCGAATGGTCCTTCTATCATTATTGTTAATTCCCTCGGGATATTCACCCTCATGAGGTATCACTTGATGTCATGATACCAAGGGAATTTGTCTTCCTCGCTGGTTACTGCCATGAAAAAAGCTTGTTTGTCGTGTAGTTTAATCTGGATAATCGGTATCTCATGTTCTTGATCTAAGGCTGTAGACCCCAAATCTTGCCCGGCCTCAAAATAAAGAACAGAAGACCTCCTATTCGAAGATGGACAGTGCCTAAAAAGCCACTATGAGAGACTATTAGGCCCCATATTAGAGTAGGAAGGATTTTCTGTACAAAAAATAAGGATTTCCACCTTCAGGGGTCGAGACCACCGTCTCGTTTTTCGGGATTGCCGTCTCGACCAATGGCAAGTCAAGACCACCGTCTCGTTTGGCGAGACGGCCGTCTCGCCACTCACCATTGGCGAGACCCCCCTCCCCTTTGGCGAGATGACCCTCTCGCCATTTGACAAGTCGATATCGCCGTCTTGCCAAACGAGACGGCGGTCTCGCCACTTATCAAAGTCGAGACCGCTGTTCTGAATGGCGAGACCGCCGTCTCGACCTTGCCAGGTGAGACGGCCGTCTCGACCTGACAGGCGCAAATCCCTATAAATAGGGAGTGCTCTCCCCTTCATTTCCCACAACTCTTCCACCTTTCCTCCTGCAATTTCTTAAAATTCTTCTTTTAGAGCCCCTCCGAAGCATTTCGGAAGTTTCTGAGTGTTTTAAGACAGTTTTTATAGCGTTTTCAAGAGAGAATTCGACGTTGTAAGAGCGAAGGGCTGCCAAAACGCACCTTATTTTTTTACGAGAATTAATCAAAGCTTGCTCCGGAGGTTTCTTCACTCTCTCCCTCTCTTTTATTGTTTTTTTTATTTATATTAAATTGTGCAATAGCTACTAGGGCCATGTAGTCATTATTTTAATTTCGTAAATAAAAGGGTAAAAACGTCATTTCAAAACTTTATTTATAAAATAACTAGCCTGCCATAGGGAACCCGGAAGGGGCATCGTAAGGGAGTTGATACCTCCCATACACGTAACTAACTCCCTTACCCAACTCTGGTTTTAACGACAAAAGTTGGTTTTTCTAAGAAACCAACGCCTTTTTCTCGCCTTTTTTGATGTTTCTGGTAAAAACATCGGTGGTGACTGCATAAGAACCCTTTCAAATTTGTTCTTAGGTCAGCCCGGTTATCGCACGATTTAAGAACACCCTTTCAAAAACCTCGCCCTTAGGTTCAGCCCGATTATCGGACAACCTAAAGGCGTTGTAACTCCACCCATAATTAAACGCGAAAAATGGAAAGTCGGAACCATCGTGTCGCTCCGACCGCCTCTTTTGACGGTGGCGACAGATGGCGACTCCACTGGGGAAGCCTAGAGAGTTGATCCCATTTAGTGATGGGCCAGTTTAATAAATAAACTTAGAAATTTCGCTTTTACCCTACCTTGTATTATAACATGCTTTAATTGCTTGGCTTTAATAACTGTTGTTTGTTTATTTTACGCAATTGTTTGAAAGAAAAACTATACACAAACCTTTGCATACAACAGTTCCCTCTATACCCGGGGGCAAGTGAGAAATCCATAGGGAGTGGGTGGCAGGTACGGTTTGTCGTAGTGAGGGCCATGTGCCCATCGGTATGATCGGAAACCACCGCTCAAGGTGATAACCTTCCTCTTTTGGCACAAAGACTGACTATGACCTTAGTGCTAGGCATGGTCGGAAGGCTGGAGAGTGGGGACCTTATAATGGGGGCACCTTGGGGGCCTAAGCCTTGGTGAGAACAGTTAGAACCTACCCTTGCCAATGCACTTTTCTGCAGGAAAACCCTACCTCGTGATTAAAACGAGTTCTCACGTGTTCGTGGATGAGTGAATTGCGTGTGCATTTATTTGTTGCATTTGATTGCATAGCATAACCAAACAACAGATAAAAATAGAAAAATATCACAAAAGAAAAATATCTTTTACAATAAACGCCCTTATCTCGGACAGTTTGCCTTTTAGCTAGCCTGGTTTTTAGGTTCTTTGTAAGCTAAGTAGCCACGCAGTCCGACAGAAGAGATAAGGGACGCTAATATTATTCTTTCACAATAAACCATTTTATCTTGGACAATCTGCCTTTTAGCTAACCTGGCTTCAGGTTCTTTTTAAGCTAAGTTGCCACGCAGTCGGACAAAAGAGATAAAAGGCTCTAAAACAAAAATAAAATCAAATAAAGACCCAAATCAAATAAATAGGACCTTGTTCATAAACATTAAAATTCATAAATCATCCATATAGGTAGTTTATTTTTCTAAAAATAAATATACAAATACCATCATACATCATGTAGAAATAAAACATAATAAATAGGAAAAACAAACACTCGCATGCATACCCACAATAAGCATCATGTTCATAAGACATGCATTTTGGTTTTTAGAAAATGGAGGGGACTAGTAGATGATTGAAGAAAGTGAACATTCCCCGGTACCATACTGAGAAGCTGGAACGACTTTACACGATAATGCCACTAGAGGTCCGCTCCGACTTCAAAAAATCCTATGGACGGATTCTCGACCTATTGAAGATCTGTGTCGATTCCATTTTTATCAGGGTTCTAGTTCATTTCTGGAACTCTAGTCTGCATTGCTTTGAATTCCCACAGTTTGATATGGTGCCTACTTTGGAGGAGTATGAGATTATGCTAAAATGGCCCAAATCAACCGGGGTTCATATTCGCCATGAGGCATATATTTCTGCAGCACAAGTCATTGCCATCATCCGGTTTCCATTCCGGCAGACTACCCTGATAGAGAAAGGGAATATCCAGGATTGGAAAGTCTCAATGTTAGAAGACCATCTGTTCTCTTTGGTCGAAAGGGCAGAATGGGCTGCTTTGAACAAAACCCTGGCTTTAATCATATTTGGAACAATCTTGTTTCCCTTCCATATCAACACAGTAGACCAAGTCGTCATGGACGCCTTCTTCGCCTGGGACATGAACTCGAAGAGTCCCTTGCCCACACTTCTTGCCAACACCTTGCTCTCAGTGGAATTTTGTCACCAAAAGCAAGGAAAAACACTCTGATGTTGCTCTTCACTACTATTCGTGTGGGGTATCACGCATTTCTACACCTCTAGTCACATGGGGATGTTCCCCGACCCTTTGAGAAGCTGCTCCAAAATCCCACTCCACCGACGTCTAACCTTAGAGTGGAAGGTCGAGTTGGAACAATGGGATGCCAACCAATTATCTTGGGTCTGCCCTTGGTTCCGACCCAGCCCAGTCCTTATCAAATGTGGGGATTATCCGAGCATACCGTTGGTAGGACTCAGGGGTTGCATAGCCTATTCGCCAAGAATAGCTATGAGACAACTCATGAGGACCCAAACTGCAATATCCTGAGAGGATCTCGGAGGACTGTGTTTCTTCGGAGACCCATGCACTGATGCTAACTCACTGGCTGTGCAAAGAGCATGGGAGAAACCAATCTTTATGGGAGATAGAGAGCTAGGAAAAGCTCGAGTAGCTATCTCCAGTAACTATGAGGAATGGAGATGAAAAAGAGGGATGTCACAACCATCCACCTCACTTGTTACACGTTCAAACAGTGAAGAGCTGCAAACCCAAGTCGATGCCTTGACCTAGAGGATAGAAATCATGGGAGCCCAGATGAGGGCCCTCGAAGAAAGAGAGCAAGAATCTATCCTCACCATAGATGGTCTACAGAGGCAATGCAAGAAAAAGGATCATGAAATAGAGCGCCTCAAGGATCAGTGTGTTGATTCTAATGAGCAAGCTATCCGAGCATCCAAAGCTGCTAGAACCAGCTCAGATAGCCAACTTCAAGAAATAGCCACCAAATCAGCACGCCTTGAGGCCGAATGTGAAAAACAGGCTCAGACGATCAAGGATTTGCTACAAGACCTCACAAGGACTCGGTCAGAAATATGCCAAGAGCGAGAGGCCAACCAAAGACTCATCAGAAGTCTCACTGAGCTACGCTGCAAGGAAAGGGACGGGCTAGCTCAGTATGGTCAAGTACTGCAAGAAAAGGACTGAGCCCTTGCAAAACTCAACGAACTACAAGCCTTGGTTGTCCATCAAGAAGCGAAGATCAAAGAGGCTCAAAAGTATAGTGAAGATATGAGCCAGGCAGTCCAGAAGCAAACCGAAGTGCTCGCTCATCACGTCCTGGAAGCCGAAAGGGAATTACATAGAGATCAAGACCCGCCTGTGGGTTTCTTTAGGCTTTTCCGTTTCTGTCAAAAGTTACTTCGTAGTATGGAATAGGGGAATGTACACTTTCTACGAGTAAATGAAATTTCTTTATTCAACAATTGTCTACTTGCATACATATCATTCATTTGCATATTTAATTTCCCCTCCTTCATTTTTAATAAATAAGACAATAAAAAGGAAGGATTAACTGACACGTCTTCCAAATCAGAAGAATGGAGAGAAAGTCGCTTTTAATCAAGCTCTCCCCAACGGTCGATCCACCATAAGAGGATAATAAGCATCGGCCGTTGGTCCTCAAAATCAATAAGGAAGAGGGGGCAAGGACGCCCGTGCGACTATTTATGCCACGTCCTTTCCCTTACGAATCAAATAAAGTTGTACCGTAGAGATACTAAGAATCTTCACCAATAAAGGAGGATATCTCCAATATAGCCGGCATAGGGGGCATGATCAGAAGTGGAAGGATCTACTCCCCCAAGGAGTTACAAGAGGATGTCCCTAAGAATAAAGGGAAAAATAAACAGATCGAGGAAAAAGAAGGAAAAGAATCCAAGGAGGAGACCGACGAATTACTCCAATTCATAAGGCAAAGCGAGTATTCCATTATTGACCAACTCAATCATACACCTGCAAAGATAACTTTGTTATCTCTAATGATGAGCTCAGAACCACATAGAAACGCCTTGATGAAGGTCTTGAGCGAAGCGCATGTACCTTATAATATATCCCAAGAAAAAGTTGAGAGGATCGTCGGTCACATTACGGCAAGCGATAACCTCACCTTCACAAAGGAAGAACTCCCCCTCGAGGGGTCAAGCCACAACAAGCCCTTGCACATTTCTGTCAAGTGCAAGGAGTACCTCATTGCTAAAGTTCTTGTGGATAACGGGTCATCCTTGAACGTGATGCCCAAGTGCACATTGGACAAGTTGACTATCCAAGGAACCCGTCTGCGCCCAAGCAGCACTATCGTTCGAACCTTCAACGAATCCAAGCGAGAAGTAGTGGGGGAAGTCAATCTGCCAATCCAAGTCGGACCCACTGTCTTCAACGTCAATTTTCATGTAATGGACATTACTCTGGCATATAGTTGTCTCCTCGGAAGACCTTGGATTCATGACGCTAAGGCAGTACCTTCAACGCTCCACCAGAAAGTCAAGTTTATAGTGGACAACAAACTGGTCACGGTCCAAGAAGAAGACAATATCCAAATCAGTGGGTTGTCTACCCAACCTTATGTGGATGTGGCTGAAGAGGCCCTTGAAACATCCTTTCAAGCACTCCAAATTGCCAGTATAGAGAGACTTCCCAATAATACGAAGGTAGCCCACATGATGATGAGGCATGGTTACCATCCTGGTCAAGGAATGGAGGCAGATTCCCAAGGAATGAGGGAACCCCCAGAATTCAAAGATAACCCCTTTAAGTATGGCCTAGGATATGACCCTACAAAGGGCTGAGCAGAAAGAGGAAAAGGGAATTCTCCCCTCCGTGCACTCAAGCAGATTTTCAGAAGCGGAGGGATGCAAGCGTCAAGAGCCATCCTGGTCATTAGGAGATCTTTTTCTTTGCTTAAGGGATGCAAACCCAGTGATTGTTAGAGATTATCCCCCAGGGCTTGCCCGACCCCTAGGCATTTTTGGGCACATATTCCCTTATTAATTAATAAAGAATACATTTTGTACTATCTACTTCTCTTCTTGCTATTTCATGTCTAGACCTCATAATAACCTTGTCTAAACAAACAAAAGAAAGGAAGAATAAAAGCGCGTCCAGATAATCAAAATGTGCCATTGTCATAATAATCAAGCTGGTTGATTAGAAGCCCAAAATAAGGTTTTACCTCACCATAAATAAAGTCGTGTTTCGCCAATATTGTGTAAAAACAAAAAAGAAAAAGAAAAAGCCCATAGAAGCCAAAGGCCAAAAGAAAATGGCAAAATACTCGGTAGGAAACCCACTAAGGGGGCTACGCAAAAGATAGGGTTAACCCGTTAGGACACTCGAACAAAAATAAAGGGTAGCCTAGGAAAAAGTTAGGGTTACAAAATAAAGTCCGCTAGGATTCCCTAAACAGAAAAGAAAAAGGAAGGAACCTAGACAAAAGATAGGACCAAAACACAATATCCTAGTTCGAAAACCCAAAGGACGGTCTAGGGAAATCAATCAGCCATAAAAAGCAATGGAAATAGGCTAAGGCGCAAATCCGCAAAGAAAAATGTTTGCTTAGACAAAAGCTTAAACACTCAGGCCTAACCTTAGCCAGCCATTCTTACAAAATCTTTTCTGAATAAAATCAACCGTCTAAAACACAAGCCGTTGAATTTATCCTCTACTTCTTTTCTCTTGACCCTCACAACATTATTCTAACAATTAGTTTGGGAATGAGGAGGCGTATAATCAACAAGAGGATTGAAATCTCTAAAGCAAAAAAAAAGGGCACCAATGTGACAAAGAGTGCTCTCCAAAAAAAAAAAAAGAAGAAAAAAGAGAAAGTCATTCTTCGGCCACGCTAAGTCCGGAACAACATGAAAGAATACAGCTAAGAAAAAAAGATCAGAGGGCACCCGTCTCTACAAGACACACCAGTTAATCATTCTGAAAAACTAATGAAATAGACATTATAGGACATCAAACCTGAAACATTGCATGCATAAAATGTTTTTGAACAAGGTCCTATTCTCTTAAAAAAAAAAAAAAGAAGAAGCTAAATTCGAGACCATCGTCCCAACCTTCGAGACCGTCGTCTCGCTTTGGACGAAAACGAGACCGCCATCTCGAAGTTCCAGATGGCGTTCCCGAGTCCCGCAAATTCGAGACGGCGATCCCGACTTGCAGCGAGATTTCTATAAATAGGGGCCTTTGGGGAGGGGGGGGGGGGTTTCAAGCATCCTTTCCTGCACTCCTACATACCTTTCTTCTATATTTGAGCACTTTCTCACCAAAATGCATAAAGGCAAAACTTCCAGAAAGAGGGGAAGGGGTTCTGGCCCAAGTGCTTCGGCCGTCCCAATCTCGTCGGACCCGACCCGGCTCTCACCCCAGCATTAGGCCCGCCAAGAGCACATCCAGGGGTATGCATGGCATCCCATGCTGAAGCTGGACTTCCACATACTCGCAGGTTTGGATGGGAGGATGACGTGCAGGCCTACTTCGACAACATCGGGTGGGGCTTCCTCCTCCATTCTCCCCCCACCCACATCTACCTGCAGGCGGTGATGGAGTTCCTTGCCTCCATCACGTACTTTGAGCTCCCCACGATGATATCGAGTCTCCTACCAGTCAAGATGGTGTCCTACTACATGAATGGGTCGTACCAGACGACGACCCTAGACGAATTCAATGTGTCTATCGGCTTCGTCTGGCCCAAAGACATCCTGACCCAGGAGTACCGAGGGGCCATCTGCGAGCGGCCTCCTACCCTCACAGCCGGTGAGATGTGGGAAGATCTCACCGGGATGCGCATCCTGCCGTCCTTGCTGAAAGGGTCTGCACTCACTCCCACTCTTCGCATCTGCCACAAGCTGCTGGTAGGAACTCTCCACGGGCGAAAGGAGAGTCAGGGGAAGGTTACCTACCCAGATCTCTTCGCCCTCCGCTGCATGAGCCAAGGGCGCCAGTGCAATCCCGGTTACTTCTTCGTGAAGGCCCTCAAAGATTTTGGGTGACGCCCTGTGGGAGCCATCCTTATGGCTCCCCTCATCACCGCACTGGCAGAAAAATGGGGGTGCAGTGGCAGAGAGAGCATCTCCTCCGATCTTCGACCTGAGTCTATCAACGGGTTCGTGCTTGTTAGCATGGGGATGCTGATCCGTCAAGGGTCCCGGTTGGTCCTCCACCCCTCGCTAGCCATGACTCTAGACCTCTAGGACTTGGTGGCGATGCAAGACCTCCCGACACCCCCAGAGTTCCAGCAACAACAACAACAACATCAACAACAACAACAACAGTATGGGGACGACTTTGCTGGCATCAACCTCAACATCTATAGCTTGCGCCAGCAATTCGACCAGATGTCCCTAAGGCAGGATGTCTTCGAGACGCGAATGGAGACCTTCAGCTAGGTACAAGAAGGGATGAGACAAGACCTGACACTGCTCCGACAAGAACATCTCGACTCAGTCCGAAGCCAGGCAGAGTTTCAGAGACATATGTATCAGCAGTTCCCTCCTCTCGGATCGTCTCCCGGCTCGAGCCCACCGTCTTAGGATGTTACCCCAAAAATAATTGCTGTAATAAAACTTTATCATAAATAAAATTCCTTTCATTCATTTTTTCTCTTTTTTCAAAAAAATTCAGCATAACAAAAAGAAATTAAAAAAGTAAATAGACTTACGCTTAGTCCCGAAAAAGCTAAGATCAGAAATCGCGAGAAAAAAGATGAAATTGTGGAAAAAGGCAGGATTAAAAACCAAAACAAAAGCCAAGACAAATTGGCAAGTCAACCACATTGACCAAGAATTTCTCGACAACCAGCAAAAGTCGAACTACAAAGTAAGACTCCCCGGCAACACCGGGTGACTACTCCAGAAGAGTCAAAAACAAATATCAAAAAGCAAGAGAAAGCATCCTTCAAACATCGGCGCATGAGCTATAGAGCAGTAAGCCGCCACCACCACGAGTCCTACGAAGTGGACTATACCAGCCTGATGGGGGGTTCATACCCATCAACTTGCGCATGAAGTGCACCTGATCGGCGCATGAGCTACAGAGCAGTAAGCCGCCACCACCACCAGTCCTACGAAGTGGACTGTACCAGCCTGATGGGGGGGGGGTTCATACCCATCAACTTGCGCACGAAGTGCACCTGATCGGTGCATAAGCTACAGAGCAGTAAGCCGCCACCACCACCAGTCCTACAAAGTGGACTGTACCAACTTGATGGGGGGTTCATACCCATCAACTTATGCATGAAGTGCACCTGATCGGCGCATGAGCTACAGAGCAATAAGCCGCCACCACCACCAGTCCTATGAAGTGGATTGTACCAGCCTAATGGGGGGTTCATACCCATCAACTTGCGCACAAAGTGCACCTGATCGGCGCATGAGCTACAGAGCAGTAAGCTGCCACCACCACCAGTCCTACGAAGTGGAGTGTACCAGCCTGATGGGGGGTTTATACCCATCAACCGAAGGATCGGCTACCGTTAGAAGGAGTATCCTGAGGTTCTACCATGTGTTAACCAAAGGGATCAGCTACCGTTAGAAGGAGCATCTTGGAGGCGCATAATGCATTTTTCCCCAGAGGATCAGCCAACGCAAGACGGAGCATCCGAAGGACAACCGGGCAAGAGGGTTAACTCCTTCACCCTCCAGCCGATCTTCTTGGCACAACAGGCCAACAGTCGGCTAGTCAGGTGAAGGGGGGGAGGGCAGCTATAGACCCCAAATCTTGCCCGGCCTCAAAATAAAGAAAGAAGACCTCCTATTTGAAGATGGACAGAGCCTAAAAAGCCACTAAGAGAGACTATTAGGCCCCATATTAGAGTAGGAAGGATTTTCTGTACAAAAAATAAGGATTTTCACCTTCAGGGGTCGAGACCGTCGTCTCGACCAATGGCAAGTCGAGACGGCCGTCTCGTTTGGCAAGTCGAGACGGCCGTCTCGTTTGGCAAGTCGAGACGGCCGTCTCGTTTGGCGAGACGGCCGTCTCGCCACTCACCATTGGCGAGACCCCCCTCCCGTTTGGCGAGACGACCCTCTCACCATTTGACAAGTCGATACCGCCGTCTCGTCACTTTTCAAAGTCGAGACCGCCATCTCAACCTAACAGGTACAAATCCCTATAAATAGGGAGCGCTCTCCCCTTCATTTCACACAGCTCTTCCACCTTTCCTCCTGCAATTTCTTAAAATTTTTCTTTTAGAGCCCCTCCGAAGCATTTCCGGAGTTTCTGAGTGTTTTAAGAGAGTTTTTATAGCATTTTCAAGAGAGAATTCGACGTTGTAAGAGCGAAGGACTGCCATAATGCACCCTATTTTTTTACGAGAATTAATCAAAGCTTGCTCCGGAGGTTTCTTCACTCTCTCCCTCTCTTTTATCGTCTTTTTTATTTATATTAAATTGTGCAATAACTACTAGGGCCATGTAGTCATTATTTTAATTCCGCTAATAAAAGCGTAAAAGTCTCATTTCAAAAGTTTATTTATAAAATAAATGGCCTGTCATAGGGAACCCGAAAGGGGCGTCGTAAGGGAGTTGATACCTCCCTTACACGTAACTAACTCCCTTACCCAACTCTAGTTTTAACGACCGGAGTTGGTTTTTCTAAGAAACCAACGCCTTTTTCTCCCCTTTTTTGATGTTTCTGGTAAAAATATCGGTGACGACTCCATAAGAACCCTTTCAAATTTGTTCTTAGGTAAGCCCGGTTATCGCACGATTTAAGAACACCCTTTCGAAAACCTCGCCCTTAGGTTCAGCCCGGTTATCGGACAACCTAAAGGCGTTGTAACTCCACCCATAATTAAACGCAAAAAATGGAAAGTTGGAACCATCACGTCGCTCTGACCGCCTCTTTTGCCGGCGGCGACAAAGGCGAACATGGATGATAAAGTAGTGAGGGCATCTGCAAACTGATTGTCTTCCCGGGGGATGTACTCGAAAATGATGTTTTCCATCCTCGAAATCATATTATGAATGTGCTCTAGATATGGGATCAATTTGGAGTTTCTGGTTTCCCATTCACCCTTGAGTTCGTAGATAACAAGGGATGAGTCACCGAAAACTTTGAGCTTGGTTACCCTATGACCTAGAGCTACTTGTATTCCCAAGGCGTAGGCTTCATATTCAGCCATATTATTGGTGCATTTGAAGTTTAGCCTGGCGGTCACAGGGATGTACCTTTTCTCAGGGTATATTAAAAAAACTCCTATCTTGTGTCCAAGCATATTCGAGGCTCCATCGAAGAACATGGTCTATGCATCATCTTTGGGTTCTTCATGTTGGATATGCATGATATGCTCATCTGGAGAGTCGTCTTGTAGGGATTGATATTTGTCTATTGATCCATGTGCTAGGTAGTCTGCTAGAGGACTACCCTTGATAGCTTTTTCAGTGACATGGACGATGTCGAATTCGGATAGAAGCACTTGCCATCTTGCTATCCTTCCGGTCAAGACGGTACTTTTGAACAAATATTTGATTGGATCCATCCTGGAAACCAACCAAGTCATATTTCTAACCATATATTGCCGGAGACGTTGAGTTGCCCACACCAATGCACAATTGTAGACCCCAAATCTTGTCTGGCCTCTCAATAAAGGTCAGAGATCCTCCGTTCGAAGATGAACAAGGCATCATTGGGACCCTAGTAATGTTCACTAGGCTCCATGTGAGGATAGGAGAGCTTTCTGGACTCAAAAAATAAGAAAAAGGTAAGAAAATGATGTTAGGGGGTTTGGGATGACCATCCCAAATCCCAGACGGCCATCCCAGCCCAGACGGCCGTCCCGAGGTCCTGGTAGCGAAAAAACTACAAATAGGGGCCTCATTTGCAACTTTTACACACACCTCACTCCTCTCTTCTCTCCCTCTTTCGAATGATCTCTCTGATTGCCTATAAGGTAACAATCGGATAAGGAAGTTTCTTCCGGCATTCGATTCTTCTTAGAATTTTTGTAGTGTCTTTGTAGTGCGAGGGATTGCCAAAACGCATCCTCACAGTTGAAGATTTGTAATAAAAAGCTTGCTACGGAGATTCTTTTCACTTCTCTTCTCTTTTATTGCTTTATTTACTGCTTTATGTATGCAATAGAAAATAGAATCATGTAGATAGCCATTTTTTAATATTGTATAATAAAATAGGGTAATAGCGTAATTTCTCTTAATCTTTACTTTACGAATTAATCTGTCATAGGGAACCCGGAAGGGGTGTCGTGGGGGTGCTAACACCTTCCCAACGCATAACTAACTCTCTTACCTAACTCTGGTTATAATTGTTAGGATCGAGCGCTTACCACTAGGCCAAAAGTTATAGCAATTAGTCAGAGCGCAACTCTTTTTACTTTAACAGCCCAAGCACCATCATTCGATCGTGACTCGACCCACCTGGCCTTCGCCACAGGACAATTGATGCTACCTGCAACAATCTCCCCCTCAGCAATTGTCCTACAAGGTATCCCATTATTGGATTGTGACTCGGCCCACCCGGCCTCCGCCACGAGACAATTGTGCAACCCGCAACAATCTCCCCCCCAACAATTGCCCACCAGGAATCAAACTCGTGACCTTGGCTCTGATACCAATTGTTAGGATCGAGCGCTTACCACTAGGCCAAAAGCTATAGCCATTAGTCAGAGCGCAACTCTTTTTACTTTAACAACCCAAGCACCACGATTCGATCGTGACTCGGCCCATCTGGCCTTCGCCACAGGACAATTGATGCTACCTGCAACAATAATGGCCAAGTTTGGTGTTTCTTAAAATCAACGCCTTTTTATCCTTTTCCAATGTTTATGGTCAAAACATTGGTGGTGACTCCATAAGAACCCTTTTACGAAAACCTTGCTTTTATTAGAGGATAGTTCAGTTGTTGAGCACCTCGGGAGAAATGAACACATTTCTAAATAAACGCGAGTCTAAACCATCTTTTCGCGACCGCTCGCATAAACGTTCGAGATGTCCCTAGATGTCGGAACGGACGGCGGCGACAGATGGCGACTGCACTGGAGAAGCTAGAGAGTTGATCCCATTTAGTGACGGATAAATTCAAACTAAGTAAAGATTTGAAATTACGCCTTTACCCTTGTTTGTATGTTTTATTATATGGCTTTAATAACTACTGTATGACTATTTTCTGCAAATTGTCTGAAATACAAACTGTACATAAAAGCCCTTGCACACAACAGTCCCTCTATACCCGGGGGCAAGAGTGAATACCTATAGGGAGTGGGTGGCAAATACGACCGGCTTGTTGGCACACGGGGCTACAACCGTTGTCGGAAAACCACCAACTCAAGGTGATAACTCTCTTCTTTTGGTCCAAGGATGTCGACACGGAGTTCCGTGCATGATCCGAAGACTGAGAGATTGAGAGGTCCCTATAATGGGGGCACCTTGGGGACCTTTGGCCTTGGTGAGAACAGTTTAGAACTGCCTTAACCAAGCACATTTTTGTAGGAAAACCCTACCTCATGATTAAATAAGCATGGCTCTGCTCGTGGATGAGTGAATTGTGTGTGCATTCATTTGCTGCATTTGTATTGATGCATTGGCATAGGGTAATCATACAATAGACAAAAAATAACAAAATTATAAAATACCATAAAAATGATAAGAATTAACCAACTTTATCTCGGACAATCTTCATTTAAGCTAGCCTGATTTCAGGTTCTTTGTAAGATAAGTAGCCACGTTGACCAACAGAAGAGATAAATGGTTATAAAAAATATAAAAAACAAATTAAAACAATAAAAATACCTCTTACAATAAAAAGATTATTGGCAAAGTTGTATCATTCATACAAAATCATTTCATAAGAAAAAAACCAAGAGAGAAAATAAATGCAACATGCATACACATCATTTTAATAAACCTCCAAAAAAATGGGTCTTAGGAGCGAATTTTGGGAAAATTACTGGGTCAAATCCCCTTTGGGAATTTGCAAACTGCTTCTTCACCTTTTTCTCTTCGTTTTGATATGTTGTGCATCCAAATCGGACATGCCAATCAAAAGTTATCCCACTTTCAATATTTGCTGTCATAAAAAGTATTTTTGTAGTGCATGCATAAACACATTCATTCTACGATGCATTAGATATCTTTAGATAATAGTAAAAGAGACCCAAGTGTGTTTATAACCTTCCTAGAAGAGATAAGTGCGCTAAGGTATGATGGTAACCTTTTGAAAAAAGGGAACCATCACATCAAGGTGGGTATGGTACTCCTTAAAACATAAGCTTTTAGGAAAACACCAAAGCTATGGTCTAAGACATATCTATCCCACACTGATCATTCATAATAAAAAAAAACAATAATAAAAATCTTTAAATCATTTAGAAAGTGGTTAGTCTTCCACCTGTTCTCACTCGTGCTCAAAAAGCCAAGAAGATGGAGCAATTAGAGGAGCAGAACCGTATGCTCACCGCTGAGCTTAATGTCATAAAGGAACAAATAACGCAGTTGACGAAGCTAATGTATCAGCAATGCTTCCACAATAGGGTCTTTGAGCAACGAATTTTTGCCCTAAAAGAGAAATTAAGGGCATTAGAGGGATACAACTTTGATGTAAAGGAGGTAACTGATGTACGCCTTGTCGAAAATACTCGATTCCCTCCCAAGTTTAAGAAATCTCACATATCATTCAAGAAGTCCTTTGGCAAGAAGAAAGAGGGGAGCGTAAATGCCATCAACCTCACTAGCCCTTCTTCCTTTTCACAACCATCTAGACAGTCACGCAGATAGGAGAAGAAATTCACTCCCATTCCAACCTCCTATGGAAGTTTGCTGCCAGAATTGATAAAGGACAATCTCCTAGCATATGTCCCTCCAAAGAAGATGGATCCACCCTACCCCGAATGGTACAAACCTAATGAGAACTATGATTACCATTCAGGCGCTCCTGGGAATTCTGTGGAGAATTGCATGGCCTTGAAGTTTAAGGTCCAAGATTTGTTGAATGCTGGGTCACCTTCAATGATCCCGATGTGAATATCAAGCCTTTATCACAACCAGAACAGTGAGCCTAGGTAGAGAAGACCAGCTGATTAGGGCTCCTCATTAAAAAAAATATAAAAAAAAAATAAAAAATAAAAAAAAGCTTCCAGTGCATCTCTCGCGGTTCTTGTCCGTAGCTGTGAGATCTTTTGATTAAAAGGTCTCTGTATATATTTCTCTTTTCATCAATACAACGAGGCATTTTTCATAATATTCATATTCTTTTCATTCTTTTCTCTCTCACTCCAAAATAATTAAATAAAATCTAAACCCAAATAAGGACCATATAAACAGTCATGTCTGTGATTGAAAACTCTCTGCGGGATCTGAAAGCCGAAGGTGAATGGATTGAGTCATACAGTGAGGAGGGGACCATTTCCCCAGACATGAAAAGACTGTTGGAAAAAAGAAGCTCAATTGATACAACCCCATCAGAAAAAATTTAGGCCATCAATTTGGGACAAGGAGATAATAAGAAAGAAGTAAACATCGGTACCCAAATTGATTATGTCAGGGAAGGGGCAATAACACCTTTGCGTTTATTCATGCCTCGTTTTTTCCCTTATACATCGGATAAAGTTGTACTATGGAGATACATAGAAGAATCGTCTGTCAATGAATATATTTCTAATATAGCCGGCATTGGCAGCACGACGAGAAGCGAAAGAATTTATTCCCCCAAGGAGCTACAAGATAATGCTCCTAAAAACAAATGAAAATATAAAGAAACCGAAGAGGAAAAGGAAAAAAGAATCCAAGGGGAAGATTAAGTAGACCTTGGATTCACGGTGCTAGGACAGTTTCTTCAATGCTCCACCGAAAAATCAAATTCGTGGTAGGTGACAAGTTGATCATGGTTCAAGCTAAAGTCTACATTCGAATCAGCGAGCCGTCCACCATACCTTAAATGGATGAGACTGAAGAGGACATTTGAAAATATGGAAAGACTTCCTAGCAATTTAAAAGTGGCCCATATAATGAAGAGATATGGATACAGCCCAGACAAGGGCTTGGAAAGGATGCTCAAGGAATAAGAGAGCCACCAGATTTTAAGGATAACCCTTTAAAGTACAACCCTACAAAAGATCAAGCCGTACGAGGAAAAAAGAAGTCTCCCCTCCATACCTTAAAGACGATCTTCCGAAAGGGAGGGATATTAGCATCAAGGGTAGTGTTAGTCATTAGATGTCCTTCTTCCGATTTTAAGGGATGTAAACCCAATGACTATTAGAGATCACTGCTCAGAGTGTGCCCGACCCCTGGGCATCTTTAGGGCACGCATTTCCCTTTGAATTACAAAACAATGCTATTCTTACTATCTGCTTCTCTTCTTGCTAATCATATCTATACCCCATAAATAACCATGTTTAGACAAACGTTTTGTTCCAAAATACGTCAAAATAATCAAAACGCCATAGACAAAATGAAGCCAAAGTTAACATAATTGATTAGCTAGAGACATGAAGAAGAAAATCGTGTTTTGACAATGTTTTGAGAAAAGAAATTATTATTAAAAGAAGCCCGTCAAGGTCAAAGGCCAAGACAAAAAGATAAAAGGCCAAAATCCTAGGCTGAAAACCCAAAAGGGCGGACTAGGAAAGTTAATCAGTCATAAATAGGCGCCATAAAGTAATCAGTTGAAGACGCCACCTCATTAAAACAAAACGTTTGTTTAAAATAGCCTAAACACCGACCAACCTTGGCTAGCCATTCTTACATAAACTATTATTTCATAAAAAATCTCACTAAAACACAAGCCTTTGCAATAAATCCCTTTCTTTCTATTCTCTTGACCCTTCACCATAAAGCATTCAAGTAATTGACTGGGAAATGTGGAAATATAGTGATCAATAGGAGGATTGAAATTCCTAAGGAAAGGAAGAGGGGCATTGATATGGCAGTTGCTCTACATTCAAAATGATTACTCTTCGGTTATAGCAAAGTCCGAGACGGCAAATCGGTACAGCTAATCATGTTGACAAAAGCAATGGATGATGGAAGCAAAATTAATAGAAGCCGAACGGGTTCAAAGCCGATATGACCAGCTAAACCTTATTGAAGAAAAACGACTGAATGTTATATGTCATGAGCAAGCCTATCAAAGGAAAATAAAAAAGACTTACAAAAAAAACCCTCATATTTACCATAAGAAGGATTTAATGGTAAATAAGTTGCTTCCGGCCCAGAAGAATAAAATTGGAAAATGGGCAGCAAATGAAGGACCCTTTGTGGTCAAACGAGCTTTCTCGGGAGGAGCTGTTATCCTTGCCGATATGAATGGAAAAGAACTTCGATACCTAATCAACTCTGATACGATAAAGAAGTATTATGCTTGAAGATATTGCTCAAGACCCATCAAGAATGAAAATCCGCAAAGGACATTCCTGGGCAAAAGATAGGGTTCATATTCCTTGCTAGGACACGTCCTAGGCAAAAAGTAGAGGTAAAAAAAAACAAACTAAGAGCAATGGTTACTTCAGTCAAAAACCGAAAAGGCGGCTAAGGTAACATTCTTCCAGAAGCAAGCAGTTTGCATAGTCTTCACTCTGCTCAGGAATCTCAACTGAAGCAATTAGGAGAACTAGGGGGCAGATATCATAAGACATGACTGTTTAAGCCTATACAGTATAGCCAACCCTGACCACCCATTCTTCTAAATACCCTTGAAATCCTTCTATAAAAGAAATAAACTTTTGCTCATTTATCAATAAAATTCCCTTTCATTTCCTTTCTCTTGACCAAATATTATGGAAATTCCTCTTTATTGATAAATCATAAATATGTGCAAAGACCTTAAACAAAGATCAAGCATGCATCTAAAAAAAAAAGAGGAAGCATAAAAATATATAAATAAGAAAAGAATAAATGCCTGCTAGGATATTCTTAGGTAAAAATTAGGGTAGCCTGCTAGATCAGAAACCCCAAAAGAACGGTCTAGGCAAAAGATAAGGCAAAAGCCACCTAAGATATTCTAGGAAAAAAGTTAAGGCAGCCCGCTAGATCGAAAACCCATAAAGGGAGGTCTAGGAAAAAGATAGGGCTAAAACCAAAAGATGAATAAAAGAGGAGCCCATCATCATGGTCATAAAGGAGGAGCCCATCGGCGTATTCATAAGAAGCCAACGGGAGAAGGCCAGTTACTTTCTAAGTGCATCAAAAATAAATAAATAAATAAATAAATAAATAAATAAATAGATTGCATCTAGAACATCCACACACAAAGTAGTTGCACAAAACGACTTTGTCAAAATCAAGAAAAAAAATAATTTTCTTTAAATAAGAATAATAAACATGCATATAAGGAGGCTAGGCTCCATACTTGTGATTGAAAATAGGAGGTGTTAGAACTGAATCTCCAAATAAAAGTTTCCCTCAAGAAAAGAAAGGCTAAATCAAAACCACTCCAGCAAAATAAAGAGCGTCGGAAAATTTAAAAGCTCCGACCACCTTCCACTCAATAAAAAGGAAGTCATCAATATAGAAAAGTCAACGGAAAGGCTTGATCATCCCCAAGCGGATCCTTGCTTACTCCAGAGGCAAAACAAAAATATTACCTCACGACTCAGCTTCGCCACCACATGAGTCATCGAGTACATGTTAGAATCGCGCAGCGGAATGTTCGCGTCGTCGGACAAAAACCAAGAGGGGGGGTGAATTGGTTTCTTAATAAAAATTAGGTTTTCAAAATTTTCCCCAAATTTTACCGATTAAAAACTATGTAAATGTAAATAGAGAAAGGGATAGAGTCTTACACAGGAAATTTATACTTGGTTCGGATCAAAAGACCCTACGTCCGATTGCTAATCACTCAAACAGAGGATTAACGCCTGTCACTATAAACAAAGTTATTACAAACAATTTACAATGGAAGAGATAAAGTAAAGATAACACCTCTCTTGAAATCCACAAGAGATGAAGAACAACTTTCCCCGAGACGACGACAACACACAATCCACTAAGAACTCCACTTAGTGATTCTTATCGCTTCTAGCCCACACCAGGTTCAGAAAGCCCCTTTTTCTTGCAATAAACAGTTCTCTAGCACTCACAACACTTAACTTTTGTATGAAAAAGGTTGTTCTCTTTTCTGAGTGCCATAGAAGAGTTTAAGTAGAGAAATTAGGGTTTGGGAATTGGGATTTTCGGAATTAGGGTTCTTGGGAAAAGGGTTTTCGAAAATAGGTTTGATTTGAAGTTAAAAATCAAAATCTGACTGAAATAATCGATTAAAAGAAGTATTAATCGATTAAAACAGAGGCAAATATCAACAGAACCCAAACCTCTCTATTTTAATCGATTAAAAGGTGGTTTAATCGATTAAACCGCCTGATAATCGATTAAA
Organism: Sphenostylis stenocarpa; assembly: GCA_963425845.1. Taxonomy (NCBI): domain Eukaryota; kingdom Viridiplantae; phylum Streptophyta; class Magnoliopsida; order Fabales; family Fabaceae; genus Sphenostylis; species Sphenostylis stenocarpa. The sequence continues at coordinate 94,097,871 of OY731403.1, read as the reverse complement.
AGTTGGTTTAATCGATTAAACCAGTGAGTTGTTACAGAAAATGATTTTTCTCACTGTTTTAATCGATTATTTCCCTATTTAATCGATTAAAGCCGAGCCTGGATGATAAATATGAGCTTTTTGAAGCTTCTAAGGTGCAGACTATGTACCAACTATCTTAAACTCTAATATTACATACTCAATCTAATTGAAACATAGTTATTACAATACAGAACAAGTCTTCAACACTCTAATTCTTTGTGTTCTTGAATCATCATCAAAATCAACAATCTTTATGTCCATCAAGTGCAACACCAAGTCCTTGAATGTTCAACAATCTCCCCCTTTTTGAAGATGATCAAAATTATCTTTTAAAGCCTTATAATAACCTGTTTTGTCTGTCATACTAACAAACACATTAAACATACCAGATAATATTTAAATTCAATTCACAAGAGGCTTTAAATATTTCTCCCCCTATTTTGATTATGATAAAAAATAACTCTGCAATAACAATCATAAGAGCTCCACCTCAAAATATGCATAAGTTGGAGATAACTCCCCCTCAACCAAAGCATTAAAGAAACATCATATTTTATTGCAGAAACAATCATTCATTACAATAACAAGAGAAAATAACAAAAAGAAAATAATCAACCAAATTTAAAATTCTGCACTATCATCATCATTAAAGTGTGCATCAAATCTATTTTCTAAACGGCACACTTTATCATCTACATCAGATATACGGCGAATTATTTCCTCATGCCCTACTCCTGAAAGAGTGAAGAATGATTGCATCCTCTGATTCATGTTAGATAACATGTCTTCCATGGATTGTCGGGTTTCATGATGAGTAGAGGAAGTTCCAACACTTTGGATTTGGTCAGAGGGAAACTCAGCAGCTGGAGGCATATCTTCATTAGAATCTTCATTAGCATCACCTTGATTAGGAACGTCATCTTTGTGAACATAAATATCATTGACACACACCATTCGGAGTTGAATCAATGTGCTGTCCAACATGCGGTTCAAGTTATTTGTTCTAACTGCTTGTTCACCTTCAACATTCACTCCTTTATATTCAAGAATACGAGAGACAAGTAAAGCATATGGAATTTTGAATGTGGGATGACGTTTTGCTTTTAACATGGTCATTGTGACAAGAACACCCCAATCTAAAGGTTCATTATTCATTATGGCATGAATAATTCTAAGATCAATTGAAGAACATTGGGCATGATTTGTAGCTCGAGGACATAGGATCCAAACAATTAGATGGAGAATCATGCGTTCCTCCTTCTTTAAAGGTCCAACATGAAGGAGACGCCCAATCTCCATGGAGGGATTTCGCAGAAAAGAACGGTAAGCTAAGAACCTGTCAAAATCATCTAGCTCACCATAAATGTTAATATCATCTTCTCTAATTGGAAAGTGAGCGACGTTTTCCCAAATATCATCATCAAGAATAATTGTAACCCCTTTTACATGAGACGTAGCAATTTGATCTCTAAATTTGAATCTAGAGTAGAATACCCTAACAAGGTCAGGATAATACGTACCTTGCATTTGGATGAAGGGAAGAACTCCTTGAATTTGAAGAAGGTTGGGAAAATTGAATCCCCTATTGATGAATTGCTCACCAATAAGAAACTTGGGAGAAATAATAGCCCGTTCTTTCCAGTAGGTCAGAAATTCTTGTTGGCCATCTGTATCAGAAATCCATCCTTCTACGGAATTAGGACGGGGTCGAGATGAGGGTGCAAATCTTCTTCTAGTAGGGATCTTAGCACGAGAAGATGAGGCCATTGAAAGATTAGAGGAATAACAAGAAGATTTAGAAAGCTAAGTGTAGTGAGAAGAGGGCAAGATAGCTAGAATAAGGCAAGATAGCTTGATTTCAAGAGATAGAAGTGAGTAGAAGTGAAATGAAGGTCCCTATTTATAACCAAGCATCTCCAACGTTCATATGGAAGGGAATAATGGTCAAAATATCCGTTGGCAACGGCTAGGAAACAAACTTGGTCGGATTTAATCGATTAACATTCAAATTAATCGATTAAATCACTTCTAGACCCGTTTAATCGATTATTTTGGGCTGTTAATCGATTATTACTGGTTTTAATCGATTAATGGACGAATTAATCGATTATTCCAGAGAGGAATACCCTGTTTTAAGTGTTTTGGATGCAAATAATCGATTATTACTCCAATTAATCGATTATTCCAGAGAGGAATGCCCTGTTTTGAGTGTTTTAACACATGATAACCTATGAACATCCTACATAATGAATTATAACATTACAACCATCCAAAAACAGTCAAATTAAGCAGAATTTAAGCTATTTCTAATATCCCTAAGTCTCTTCTAAGATCATAGAATCTATCCTTGGGTAGAGGCTTAGTAAAAATATCTGCTAATTGATGTTTGGTATCTACATACTCTATTTTACAGTTTCCTTTGCTGATATGATCTCTCAAAAAGTGATGTCTTATTTCTATATGTTTAGTTCTAGAGTGCATTACTGGATTCTTAGTAAGATTTATTGCACTCGTATTATCACACATCAACGGAATGTCATTTAAAAAGATACTATAATCTTCTAACTGTTGTTTCATCCACAGAATTTGAGCACAACAACTACCAGCTGCAATATATTCAACTTCAGTGGTAGATAAAGCAACACATGCCTATTTCTTAGAATGCCAGGATATTAAGGATGAACCTAACAAATGACATGTCCCACTAGTACTTTTCCTATCAATTTTACATCCACCATAATCAGCATCAGAATATCCTATTAAACTCATACAAGCATCAGACGGATACCACAAACCAAAACCAGTAGTTCCTTTTAAGTATTTTAAAATATGTTTCACTGTAATTAGATGAGATTCTTTAGGACAAGCCTGAAATCTAGCACACACACAGACATAATGCATAATATCAGGTTTACTTGCAGTTAAGAATAACACTGATCCTATCATACCTCTATACATAGTTTGATTAACTTCCAAACCTGATTCATCCTTATCTAGATAGCATGAAGTTCCCATGGGTGTGTTAGCTTACTTTGAGGTGTCCATTCCAAACTTTTTAAGGATCTCTTTGCAGTATTTGGTTTGAGAGATGAAAATGCCATCTTTAAGTTGCTTCCTCCTGACAATAGCCTTTTGCAACAAGTCTAGCTTTATTCTTTGTTATGTTCCCATCTTCATCAAGTTTATTTCTAAACACCCATTTGGTTCCAATAACTTGATGTGATTCTTCCCTTGGGATTAATTCCCAGACTTGATTCCTTTCAAATTGGTTAAGTTCTTCTTGCATGGCTATGCACCATTGGTCATCTTTAAGTGCTTCCTCAACATTCTTGGGTTCAATCTGTGACACAAAAGCTACAGACATACAAAAATTAGTCATGTTTCTAGTTCTTACCCCTTTTGAGATATGACCAATGATATTGTCCATTGAGAGTCCTCTAGGTGATTGCCATTCTTTTACTAATTCAGGCGTTTGAGAAGGCTCATTTTCTTCCAAATATAATTCATCAAGAGCCTCTCTTATATATTTATCATCACCTGCAATTTCTTTATTTGACTCAAGAGGATTTCCCCCAAGGTCTACAATCTCATCAAAGGTAACATGTATAGATTCTTCTATATTTAAAGTTCTTCTATTGAATACCCTGTAAGCCTTACTAGTTAATGAATAACCTAAGAAAATGCCCTCATCGACTTTAGAGTCAAATTTTCCTAAGTTATCTTTTCCATTATTCAACACAAAGCACTTACATCCAAAAAATTTCAAATGAGGTTTTCTACCATTAAACAATTCATAGGGAGTTGATTTTATAATTGACCTAATGAGCATTCTATTTAAAACATACTAAATGATCAATTTTCTTTGAATAAATACAAGAGACAAACAATTCATTTAACTATAGGAACCCAAATATATTTTCCTTTAGGAACACCAAAATGTTTAATTTTACATCTATTTGAGGTATGACCATGTTTCATACAATAAAAGCATGCATTTGATGTAGCTTTAGAATAAGATGCATTTCTTACAAAACATGCTCTAGTTCCTTTTTCTACCCATACTCTTTTATTTTTCCTTTTAGACTTTTTCAAAGGAACTTGTTGATTTACACTATTTTGAGCATACACCATTTCATGCTTCTTAAGATCATCTATTTCCTTTTCGGCTTTGTCTAGAAAATGATTAAGAATATCTATGTCATATTCATGCTCTTTACAATTTGCACATGCTAGGTTCTTATCATTTTCCTCATCTAAACATACAATTTTCGTTTCTAAGGACTCCTTTTCTTCTAAACATGTGATTTTCATTTTTAAGGAGTCTATTTCCTTTTCGGATCTATTTAAGTTCTTCTTTACAACTTTATATTCATTTTTCAAATTCTTAAAAGCACTAAACAATTCATTATAAGCATTTTGCAATTCATCATAGTTATTATCCTCATCACTAGAAGATGTGTCGGAATCACTTACCTCAAAATCGGAAGAAATGTTGTCATTTTCCATTAAGCAAATATTTGCTTCTACTTCCGAGTCACTTGATTCCGAACTTGAATCGTTGTTATCCCAAGCAATATAGGCTTTCTTCTTGAAGACCTTTTTGCCTTTGAATTCATCATTCTTCTTATTTGGACATTCGGTCTTTACATGTCCTGCTTCACCACAACCATAGCATTTTATATTTACAGAAGAATTTTCCCTTACCTTTCCTTTACCTTTGAAGGGATGTCTTCCTTTGGCTTTCATGAATTTGGTAAACTTCTTTATCATAAGACTCAACTCTTCTTCTTCATCGTTTGAGTCTTCTTCTTCCCTTTTATTTTTACCTTTGGAGATTTCGGTTTTGAAGGCTAGATTTTTCTTTTGAAATTGTCCTTCTTCATCATTTAGCCTACCAAGCTCAAGCTCATGCTCTCTTAGCTTTCCGAATAACGCCGCCATAGACATAGTGGCAAGATTTTGTGACTCCGAGATGGCCGTCAGCTTAGGTTTCCATTTCCTATCCAAAGATTTCAAAATTTTAACATTCAATTCATCAACGTCAAAGATTTTACCTAGTCCGGTGAAATGGTTCACGATATGAGTGAAACGCTTTTGTACGTCAAAGATCGTTTCGCCTAGTTGCATCCGGAACATCTCGTATTCTTGGATTAGAGAATTTTTGCGTGCTCTTTTAACGTCGTCAGTACCTTCGTGGGTCACTCTAAGCATTTCCCACATTTCCTGTGCACTTTTACAAACAGAAATTCTATAAAACTCGTCAAGGGTTAGAGCAGATGAAATTATATTTCTAGCCCTAACGTCAAATTGTGATTTTCTGTTTTCTTCTGCAGTCCATCTAGAAAAAGGTTTAAGAACGTCAACACCGTTCTCTGTAACTTTAGGAACAAATGGACCGTTTAAAATAGCATCCCAAACGCCTCTATCAACAGACTCTAAAAATATTTGCATACGTACCTTCCAGAAAGGATAATTTTGACCCGCAAAAAGTGGGGGTTTGTTGATAGACGCACCTTCGGCAAAAGTTTGATTTTGTCTGGCCATTTTCGAAAATTTGAATGACTATCAAAGCAAGCTCTGATACCACTTGTTAGAATCGCGCAGCGGAATGTTCGCGTGGTCGGACAAAAACCAAGAGGGGGGTGAATTGGTTTCTTAATAAAAATTAGGTTTTCAAAATTTTCCCCAAATTTTACCGATTAAAAACTGTGTAAATGTAAATAGAGAAAGGGATAGAGTCTTACACAGGAAATTTATACTGGTTCGGATCAAAAGACCCTACGTCCAGTTGCTAATCACTCAAACAGAGGATTAACGCTATCACTATAAACAAAGTTATTACAAACAATTTACAATGGAAGAGATAAAGTAAAGATAACACCTCTCTTGAAATCCACAAGAGATGAAGAACAACTTTCCCCAGAGACAGCACAACACACAATCCACTAAGAACTCCACTTAGTGATTCTTATCGCTTCTAGCCCACACCAGGTTCAGAAAGCCCCTTTTTCTTGCAACAAACAGTTCTCTGGCACTCACAACACTTAACTTTTGTATGAAAAAGGTTGTTCTCTTTTCTGAGTGCCATAGAAGAGTTTAAGTAGAGAAATTAGGGTTTGGGAATTGGGATTTTCGGAATTAGGGTTCTTGGGAAAAGGGTTTTCGAAAATAGGTTTGATTTGAAGTTAAAAATCAAAATCTGACTGAAATAATCGATTAAAAGAAGTATTAATCGATTAAAACAGAGACAAATATCAACAGAACCCAAACCTCTCTATTTTAATCGATTAAAAGATGGTTTAATCGATTAAACCGCCTGATAATCGATTAAAAGTTGGTTTAATCGATTAAACCAGTGAGTTGTTACAGAAAATGATTTTTCTCACTGTTTTAATCGATTATTTCCCTATTTAATCGATTAAAGCCGAGCCTGGATGATAAATATGAGCTTTTTGAAGCTTCTAAGGTGCAGACTATGTACCGGCTATCTTAAACTCTAATATTACAGACTCAATCCAATTGAAACAGAGTTATTACAATACAGAACAAGTCTTCAACACTCTAATTCTTTGTGTTCTTGAATCATCATCAAAATCAACAATCTTTATGTCCATCAAGTGCAACACCAAGTCCTTGAATGTTCAACAGTACATTCATCCAGAATCTCCGCTACTTCCCCAAAGGAGAATAAGGACTACACAAAGATCAACCAAAGAAGATATGGAGTCAAAATCTCCATATCCCCAAGGGTTCAACAAAATAAGAAAGAAAAACCTTTCATTCCCCAATAGAGGCCACAATAGAAAAAGGCTGAAAAAAAATCCCCAAGTAGAGCATCTCAGAAAAATCTACAAAACGAGGAAAACAAGAAAATTCCCATCCTCCAGTTCAATAAAGAGCTTCACAAAGCCAGGAGCTAAGACTCCATCATAATAAAAAATCAAATCAAAGTTGGATCCCCAAGAAGCCAACAAACTCCTTGGTGGATTGCCAAAAAAGAAAAAGAAGAAAATCTTTCATCCCTAGCGGATACTTAAAAAAGAAGAAAAAACCTGCGTGCATAAAAGAAATTAAAATGTAAAAAGGCACACGCATTATCCAAAAAGCCAAATTTCAAAATCACGAAAAAGAAGAAGATAAAATCGTGATAAAAAGGCAAAAATTTAAATTATTAAACCCATTCCACAACGGAATAAGAGCATCGGCAAAGCCAGCCAAAACTAACAGCATCCAACAAGGAGTCAAAAAACTCCAAATCCCCGGGAAGGCAATCAATTCCCTGGTGGATCATCAGAAAGAAAAAAACCTATCCCCAGTGAGCCTATCAGCAAAGGCAAAATTACAAATCTAGATCCTCAAGAAGTTAATTGCTTATGAATATATAGGCAAGACCTGGCAAGCAAAAGAGCCAATATCCCTAAAAAGGGAAATCAACCTATGCAAGAGGCAATACAAGCCCAAAGCATAAAGCCTTCATCAGTGAAGCATCTGCCTACATAAGAGGCACAATAAGCAAAAATAAAAAATCCCCAATGGATTTCTACCTAAATAATAGGCAACCAACAAATCATCACCGACAATCAACATGTCGGATGGCTAAAAAGCCAAAAACAAAAAAATCCCCAGCAAGACCGGATGGCTAAACAGAAAAGCCAAAACAAAGAATCCCTGGCAAGACTGGATGACTAAAACAGAAAAGTAAAAAATAAAACTAATCACTCCCCATGGAATGGGCGCATGATCAGAAATAGTAAGCCGCCAACACAGCTTAAATCAGATGAGGGTTGGTACTCATCAACCATAGGATTAACTACCAAAAGGGGCATCCTGAGAGTCTAGCAAACGCGGACTCGAACCTAGTGGGGGAAAGTACCCACAAGAATCTAGCAAATGCGGATTCATACCTAGTGGGGGTAAGTACCCACAAGAGCTTAGCAAATGCGGGCTCGTACCGTGTGAGGGTAAGTACTCACAAAGAGTTTAGCAAACGCGGACTCGAACCTAGTGGGGGAAAGTACCCACAAGAATCTAGCGAATGCGGATTCATACTTGGTGGGGGTAAGTACCCACAAGAGCTTAGAAAACGTGGGCTCGTACCGTGTGAGGGTAAGTACTCATAGAGATTTTAGCAAATGCGGACTCGAACCTAGTGGGGGAAAGTACCCACAAGAATCTAGCAAATGCGGATTCATACCTGGTGGGGGTAAGTACCCACAAGAGCTTAGCAAACGCGGGCTCGTACTGTGTGAGGGTAAGTACTCACAGAGACTTTAACAAACGCGGACTCGAACCTAGTGGGGGAAAGTACCCATAAGAATCTAGCAAATGCGGATTCATACCTGGTGGGGGTAAGTACTCACAAGAGCTTAGCAAACGCGGGCTCGTACCATGTGAGGGTAAGTACTCATAGAGAGTTTAGTAAACGTGGACTCGAACCTAGTGGGGGAAAGTACCCACAAGAATCTAGCAAATGTGGATTCATACCTGGTGGGAGTAAGTACCCACAGGAGCTTAGCAAACGCGGGCTCGTACCGTGTGAGGGTAAGTACTCACATAGAGTTTAACAAATGCAGACTCGTACCTAGTGGGGGTAGGTACCCACAAGAGCCTTGCAGAACGGGGCTCGATAAGAGTTTAGCAAACGCGGACTCATACCTGGTGAGGGTAAGTACTCACTAGAATCTAGCAAATGCAGATTCATACCTGGTGGGGGTAGGTACCCACAAGAGCTTAACAAATGCAGGCTCGTACCTGGTGAGGGTAAGTATTCACTAGAATCTAGCAAACACAGATTCATACCTGGTGGGGGTAGGTACCCATAAGAGCTTAGCAAATGCAGGCTCGTACCTAGTGAGGGTAAGTACTCACAAGAATCTAACAAATGCGGATTTGTACCAGGTGAGACTAAGTATTCACAAGAGTTTAGCAAGCGCGGACTCGAACCTGGTGGGGGTTTGTACTCACAAGAGCCTTATAGAAGGAGGTTCGGACCAGATGAGGGTTCATTCTCATCAAACCAGATAGGGGTTGGTACCTATCAAAACTATTCATCACTCAAAGGATCGGCTACCTCACCGAAGGAGCATCCTGCAGACCGAAGGATCGACTACCTCACCGAAGGAGCATCTTGCAAATCAAAGGATCGGCTTCCTCACCAAAGGAGCATCCTACAAACTGAAGGATCGACTTCCTCACCAAAGGAGCATCTTGCAAATCAAAGGATTGACTCCCTCACCAAAGGAGCATCCTGCAAATCAAAGGATCGACTTCCTGACCAAAGGAGCATCTTACAAACTGAAGGATCGGCTACCTCTCCGAAGGAGCATCCTACAAATCAAAGGATCGACTTCCTCACCAAAGGAGCATCCTACAAACCGAAGGATCGGCTACCTCACCGAAGGAGCATCCTGCAAATCAAAGGATCGGCTTCCTCATGGAAGGAGCATCCTGCGAATCAAAGGATCGGCTTCCTCACCAAAGGAGCATCCTACAAACTAAAGGATCGGCTACCTCTCCGAAGGAGCATCCTGCAAATCAAAGGATCAGCTTGCTCACCAAAGGAGCATCCTACGAACCAAAGGATCGGCTACCTCTCCAAAGGAGCATCCTGCAAACCTAAGGATCGGCTACCTCAGCGAAGGAGCATCCTGCAAATCGAGTAATCGGCTACTTCATTGAAGAAGCATCCTGAGGTTTCCCACTCGTCAGCTACGGGATCGGATACCGCATCAAAAAGAGCATCTCAAAGCTACAACAACTAGATGTGGGTTCATACTCATCAACCATAGGATCAGCTACCGCATCGAAGGAGCATCCTGGAGGTTCACATTCATTGCCTGAGGGGTCAGCTACCGCATCAAAGGAGCATCCTAAGGGAAAATTTTCATTCACCAGCCGAAGGGTCAGCTACCGCATCAAAGGAGCATCCTGAAGCTTCACACATATTGTCCAATGGGTTAGCCTCAACAGCAAAGAAACAACCTGAAGACAACATCAGACTGCATTCATCGTCTAGAGGATCGACTACCCCACCAAAGGAGCATCCGAAGGACATTCGAGCAAGAGGGTTAACTCCTTCACCTGCCAAGCGATCTCGTAGGCATATTGAGCCAACAGTCGGTTAGTCAGTTGAAGGGGGGGCAGCTGTAGACCCCAAATCTTGCTTGACCTCTCAATAAAGGTCAGAGATCCTCCATTTGAAGATGAATAAGGCATCATTGGGACCCTAGTAATGTTCACTAGGCTCCATGTGAGGATACGAGAGCTTTCTGGACTCAAAAAATAAGAAAAAGGTAAGAAAATGTTGTCAGGGGGTTTGGGACGGTCATCCCAAATCCCAGACGGTTGTCCCGAATATCCCAGACGGCCGTCCCAAATGTCCTAGACGGCCATCCCATCCCAGACGGCCGTCCCGAGGTCCTGGTAGTGAAAAAACTATAAATAGGGTCCTCATTTGAAACTTTTACACACACCTCACTCCTCTCTTCTCTCCCTCTTTCGAATGATCTCTCCGATTTCCTATAAGGTAACAATCGGTTAAGGAAGTTTCTTTCGGCATTCGATTCTTCTTAGAATCTTTGTTGTTTTGGTCCTGTATTCGGGGAGGAGAGTCTTTGTAGTGCGGGGGATTGCCAAAATGCATCCTCACAATTGAAGATTTGTAATAAAAAGCTTGCTACGGAGGTTCTTTTCACTTCTCTTCTCTTTTATTGCTTTATTTATTACTTTATGTATGCAACAGAAAATAGAATCATGTAGATAGCCATTTTTTAATATTGTATAATAAAATAGGGTAATAACGTAATTTCTCTTAATCTTTACTTTATGAATTAATCCGTCATAGGGAACCTGGAAGGGGCGTCGTGGGGGTGCTAACACCTTCCCCACACGTAACTAACTCTCTTACCTAACTCTGGTTAAAATGGCCAAGTTTGGTTTTTCTTAAAATCAACACCTTTTTATCCTTTTCCAATGTTTATGGTCAAAACATTGGTGTTGACTCCATAAGAAACCTTTTACGAAAACCTTGCTTTTATTAGAGGATAGTTCAGTTGTTGAGCACCTCAGGAGCAATGAACACATTTCTAAATAAACGCGAGTCTAAACCATCTTTTCACGACTGCTCGCATAAACGTTCGAGATGTCCCTAGACGTCGGAACGGACGACAGCGACAACAACACATCTTTTTGAGTGGTGTATAACGGATCTCATAGTCTAGGAATTTCTTACTGAGATAATATATGGCCTGCTCTTTCTTTCTCGTATCGTCTTGTTGACCAAGCACACATCCTATAGATTCGTCGAGTACTGAGAGATAAAGGATCAGGGGTTTCCCTTCAGTGGGCAGCACCAATACTGGTGGATTGGTCAAGCACACCTTGATCTTTTCAAATGCTTGATGACACTCTTCATTCCAAACTGTTGGTTGATTTTTGCGCAACAGCTTAAAAATGGGTACACATTTATCTGTGAGTTGTGCAATGAACCTTGCTATGTAATTGATTTGTCCCAGAAACCCTCTGATCTGCTTTTCAGTTTCCGGTGGGGGAATTTCTAAAATTTCTTTGGTTTTATCGAGGTCTACCTCTATTCCTTTCTTGCTAACGATGAGCCCGAGGAGTTTACCTAACTGCACTCTGAATGTACACTTAGCTGGGTTTAACTTAAGTTGATATTTTCGAAGCTGATCGAATAGTTTCCTCAAATATCGATTATGGTCCATCTCATTCTTGGACTTGGTAATCATGTCATCCACATATACTTCAATTTCCTTATGGATCATGTCATGGAACAACGTTACCATTGCCCTTTGATAGGTAGTCCCTGCGTTCTTGAGTCCAAAAGGCATGACTCTGTAACAGAATGTTCCCCATGGTGTGATGAAGGAGGTTTTTTCTCCATCTTCAATGGCCAACTTAATCTGGTTGTACCTCGCATATCCTTTCATGAAGGAATAGAGTGTGTTTGTGGTGGTGTGATCTACCAACATATCGATATGTGGTAAGGGAAAATCGTCTTTTGAGCTTGCACAATTTAGATCCTTGTAGTCCACACATACTCTAATCTTTCCATTCTTCTTGATTACTGATACCATGTTGGCCATCCATTCGGGGTATCTGGATAGTATTAAGAAGTTAACGTTCAACTATTTTTGTACTTCCTCCTTGATTTTTAAGGACTAATCGTGTTTCATCCTTCTTAGTTTCTGCTTTATCGGCTGAAAAACCTCTTTCAAAGGTAACCTATGCTCCATGCTTGTGTCAATTCCGAGCATGTCATGGTAAGACCATGCAAATACATCCACGTATTCTTTCAATAAGTGTATTAACCCTTCCCTGATGTTACTGTCAATCTGGGTGTCAATATTTAATTATTTTTTATCGTCTCCTTATCCCAAATTGATGGCCTTTGTTTCTTCTTGATAGGGCTATATGGAGCGAGCTTTCCTTTCCAGCAGTATTTGCATGTCTGGGGAAATGGTCCCCTGCACACTATCGGACTTGACCCATTCGCCTTCGGCTTTTGGATCCCGCAGAGAATCATCAATCACAGATATGATTGTTTTTTAAGGTTCTGTTTTAAGTATAGATTTTATTATTCGGTTAATTTGAAAGAATAATAAATAGAAGAGGGAAAATAATAAAAATGAATATGGATGAAAAATGCCTCATGTATTAAAAAAGAAATATGTACAAATGCCCTTTTAATCAATGATCTCACGGTCACGGGCTGGGACCATAAGAAATACAAAGAAAGCTTAAAAAAAGGAACCCTAACAACTGGTCCTTCCTATCCAACCCTATCCCTCTAGTTGCGACAGAGGCTTGACGTCTATACTGGGGGCAGGAGCATCAAAGGTGACCCGCCCGACATTTATCAGCTCCTAGACCTTGTATTTTAAGGCCCAACAAGTTTCTACTGAGTGCCAAGGAGTGCCTGAGTGGTAGACGCATTTCTCATTGGGCTTATACCACTCAGGATAAGGTGGATCCAGTTTCCTTGGAGGGACGTATGCTAGGAGCTTGACTTCTACCAGCTTAGGCAGTAAACTCCCATAAGAGGTTGGAATGGGAGTAAATTTCTTTCTTGCCTTTGGGATTGCCTAGCTGGCTTCGCAGAAGAAGGAGTGGTGAGGCTTATAGCGTTTATGCTTCCATCCTTCTTCTTACACAAGGACTTCTTGAATGACGCATTGGAGGAGGAAGGTTGCATTATCCTTTCGCTCTTCAATCACTGCTCCACCCTTTCGCCGATGGTGACCACATCCGCAAAAATGGTTGACGTGTTCTCTATCATCTTGTCATAATAGGGTCCAGTCAACGATTTTATGAACATGGACATGGTCTCCTTGTCCAAATAGCAGGGGTTCCACGTGGGTGACCAATTCCCTCCAACACTGAGCATAGGCCTTGAAGGATTCATCACTTCTCTTGCTTAGCGTTTGAAGATCTGACCTGTCAAGGGTCAGATCAATGTTATACTTGTAGCGACGAAGAAAAGCGTCTGCCAGCTGTCTCCAGCTCTAGACTTGTCCCCTTTCCAGTTGCATATACCAATTCAAAGCTGAATCGGCCAGGCTTTCCTGAAAATAATGGATCAAGAGTTCTTCGTTATCGGCGTGTGGAGCCATCTTACGACAGTACATAGCAAGATGGCTTTTGGGGCAAGTCATGCTCATGTATTTTGGGAAGTTTGGGACCTTGAACTTTGGAGGGAAGCGAATGTTCTTTACGAGGCACATATTAGCCACCTCTTCTACGTCGAAGCTATGCCCTTCCATGGCCCTTAGTCTCTCTTCCAAGGCAAAGATATGTTGTTTAGAGACTTCGGGGGGCTGGATGAGTACCGCCCTCACTTTGGACTGTGCATGGGCCTTTTGTTCATAGAAGAATTCCTCTTCTTCTTCCTCATCATGATGAGAAGCACGATCGCCATGAGTCTCACCCTTATTGATGTTTTGTTGGTGCATTAATTCCATCATTTGCGCCATTTGTTCTCTTAAGGAGTTGACCTCAGCGGTGAGTTTGCGGTTTTGCTCTTCTAGCTGCTCCATTGCTTTGTGTTAGAATCGCGCAGCAGAATGTTCGCGTGGACGGACAAAAACCAAGAGGGGGGTGAATTGGTTTCTTAACAAAAAATAGGTTTTAAAAATTTCCCCCAAATTTTACCGATTAAAATGCTGTGTAAACGTAAATAGATAGAGATAGAGTCTTACACAGGAGATTTATACTGGTTTTCGAAAATAGGGTTAATTTGAAGTTGAAAATCAAAATCTGACTGAAATAATCGATTAAATGAAGTGTTAATCGATTATTACAGAGCCAAAATCAACAGAACCCCAAAACTCACTGTTTTAATCAATTAAAAGCCCTGTTAATCGATTATTACAGTGAACAGATACAGAAAATGGGTTTTCTCACTGTAATAATCGATTATTTGACCATTTAATCGATTAAAGCTGAGGCAAAAAGATAAATTTGAGTTTTTGAAGCTTCTAAAGTGCAGACTATGTACCGGCTATCTTAAACTCTAATACTACAGACTCAAACTAAACAAAACAGAGTTATTACACTATAAAACAAGTCTTCAACTCTCTAAGTCTTGTGTTCTTGAATCATCATCAAAATCAACAAGCTTCATGTCCATGTAAGTTCAACATCAAGTCCTTGAATGTTCAACAATCTCCCCCTTTTTGATGATGATCAAAATTTTCTTTTAAAGCCTTGTAATAACCTGTTTTATCTGTCATACTAACAAACACATTAAACATACCAGATAATATTTAAAATCAATCATAGTAGGCTTTAAATATTTCTCCCCCTATTTTGATTATAATAAAAAAGAATTCTTCTATAACAATCATAAGAGCTCCCCCTCAAAATATGCATAACTTGGAGATAACTCCCCCTCAATCAAAGCAATAAAAGAACACCACATTTTATTTCAGAAATGAAAATACATTACAAATAAAAGGCAAATTTAAAATTCTTCACTATCATCACTATGAAAGTGTGCATCAAATATATTTTCTAAATGACAAACTTTATCATCTACATCAGATATACGACGAATTATTTCCTCATGCCGTACTCCAGAAAGAGTAAAGAATGCCTGCATCCTCTGATTCATATCAGATAACATGTCTTCCATAGATTTTCGGGTTTCATGATGAGCAGAGGAAGTTCCAACACTTTGGATTTGATCAGAGGGAAACTCAGCAGCAGGAGGCATATCTTCATCAAAATCTTCATTATCATCACCTTCGTTTGGAACGTCATCCTTGTGAACATAAATATCGTTGACACGCACCATTTGGAGTTGGATTAATGTGTTGTCCAGCATGCGATTTAAGTTATTTGTTCGTACTGTTTGTTCACCTTCGACATTTACTCCTTTGTATTCAAGAATGCGAGAGACAAGGAGGGCATATGGAATTTTGAAGGTGGGATGGCGTTTGGCTTTTAACATAGTCATGGTGACAAGAACGCCCCAATCTAAAGGCTCATTATTCATTATGGCATGAATAATACGAAGATCAATTGAAGAACATTGAGCATGATTCGTAGCCCGGGGACATAGGATCCAGACAAGTAGGTGCAAAATCATGCGTTCCTCCTTCTTCAAAGGTCCAGCTAGAAGGAGACGCCCAATCTCCATGGAGTGGTTTCGCAGAAACCTAAAGTAAAATACCTTGCATTTAGATGAAAGGGAGAACTCATTGAATTTCAAGGAGATTAGGAAAGTTGAATCCCCTATTGATGAACTGATCACCAATAAGGAACTTAGGAGAAATAATACCACGTTCCTTCCAATAGGACAGAAATTCTTGTCGGCCTTCTGCATCAGAGATCCATCCTTCTACAGAATTAGGACGGGGATGAGATGAGGGTGCAGATCTTCTTCTAGTGGGGATTTTTGCACGAGAAGATGAGGCCATTGAAGGATTAGAAGAGTAACAAGAAGATTTAAGAGGACAAGTTAAGTGAGAAGAAGGCAAGATTGATAGAATGAGGCAAGAAAGCTTGATTTCAAGAGATAGAAATGAGTAGAAGTGAAATGGAGGTCCCTATTTATAACCAAGCATCTCTAACGGTCATATGAAAGTGAATAAGGGTCAAAAGAGCCGTTGGCAATGATAAAGAATCCAAACTTGCCAGGTTTAATCGATTAAAACTCAAATTAATTGATTAAACCACTTCCAGACCCATTTAATCGATTAATTTGAGTTGTTAATCGATTAATACTGATTTTAATCGAGTAATGGGCGAATTAATCGATTAATCCAAAGAGAAATGTCATGTTTTGGGTGTTTTGGGTGCAAATAATCGATTATAACTCCAATTAATCGATTATTCCAAAGAGTTCATCAAATTTTTGAGGTTTATACACATGATAATCTATTAACATCCTTCATAATGAATTATAACATTACAACCATCCAAAAACTGTCTAATTAAGCAGAATTTAAGCTATTTCTAATATCCCTAAGTCTCTTCTAAGATCATAGAATTTATCCTTGGGAAGAGGCTTAGTAAAAATATCTGTTAATTGATGCTTTGTATCAACGTACTCTATTTTACAGTTTCCTTTGCTGATATGATCTCTCAAAAAGTGATGTCTAATCTCTATATGCTTAGTCCTAGAGTGCATTACTGGATTCTTTTGGACAAGCCTGAAATCTAGCACACACACAAACAAAATGCATAATATCAGGTCTACTTGCAGTTAAGTATAACAGTGAACCTATCATACCTCTATACATAGATTGATTAACTTCCAAACCTAATTCATCCTTGTCTAGATAGCATGAAGTTCCCATGGGTGTGTTAGCTTCCTTTGAGGTGTCCATTCCAAACTTTTTAAGGATCTCTTTGCAGTATTTGGTTTGAGAGATGAAAATGCCATCTTTAAGTTGCTTGATTTGAAGTCCAAGGAAGAATGTCAATTCTCCCATCATAGACATTTCAAACTCTCCCTGCATTATCTTAACAAATTCTACACATAACGAATTATTAGTTGATCCAAAAATAATATCATCAACATATACCAGGACCAATAAGATATGTTCTTTGACTTTCTTTATAAACAGAGTAGAATCAATTTTTCCTCTAGAAAAATCATTTGAAGTTAGGAAACTACTTAGCCTTTCATACCAAGATCTAGGAGCTTGTTTCAACCCATATAATGCTTTCTTTAATTTAAAAATATGATTAGGATAACTAAAATCTTCAAATCCAGGGGGTTGCTCCACATAAACTTCTTCTTTAATAAAACCATTCAAAAATGCACTCTTAACATCCATTTGATATAATTTAAATTTCATAAAAGATGCATAAGCAAGAAGTAGGCGTATAACCTCTGACCTGGCAACAAGAACATAAGTTTCATCATAATCTATACCTTCCTCCTGACAATAGCCTTTGGCAACAAGTCTGGCTTTATTTTTTGTTATGTTTCCATCTTCATCAAGTTTATTTCTAAACACCCATTTGGTTCCAATAACTTGATGTGATTCTTCTCTTGGGATTAATTCCCAGACTTGATTCCTTTCAAATTGGTTAAGTTCTTCTTGCATTGCTATGCACCATTGGTCATCTTTAAGCACTTCCTCAACATTTTTGGGTTCTATCTGTGACACAAAATCTATATACATGCAAAAATTAGTCATATTTCTAGTTCTTACCCCTTTTGAGATATCACCAATGATATTGACCATTGAGAGTCCTCTAGGTGATTGCCATTCTTTTGATAATTCAGGCGTTTGAGAAGACTCATTTTCTTCCAAATATAATTCATCAAGAGCCTCTCTTATATACTCATCATCACCTGCAAGTTCTTTATTTGACTCAAGAGGATTTCCCCCAAGGTCTACAATCTCATCAAAAGTAACATGAATAGATTCTTCAATATTTAAGGTTCTTCTATTAAACACCCTGTAAGCCTTGCTAGTTAATGAATAACCTAAGAAATGCCCTCATCGGCTTTTGAGTCAAATTTTCCTAAGTTGTCCTTTCCATTATTTAACACAAAGCACTTACATCCAAATATTTTCAAATGAGCAACATTTGGCTTTCTACCATTTAATAATTCATAGGGAGTTGATTTTATAATTGACCTAATGAGCATTCTATTTAAAACGTACTAAATGATCAATTTTCTTTGAATAAATACAAGAGACAAACAATTCATTTAACTATAGGAACTCAAATATATTTTCCTTTAGGAACACCAAAATGTTTAATTTTACATCTATCTGAGGTATGACCATGTTTCATACAATAAAAGCATGCATTTGATGTAACTTTTGAATATGATGAATCTTTAACCATAGATGTTCTAGTTCCTTTTTGTACCCATACTCTTTTATTTTTCCTTTTACGCTTTTTCAAAGGAACTTGGTGGTTTACACTATTTTGAGTTACAACAACTTTATCCTTCTTAAAATCACTTATCTCCTTTTCGGCTTTATCTAGCAAATGGTTAAGGATATCTATGTCATATTCATACTCTTTACAAGTTGCACATGCTAAGTTCTTATCATCATTCTCATCTAAACATACAATTTTCGTATCTAAGGTTTCCTTTTCCTCTAAACTGCAATTTTCGTTTTTAATGACTCCTTTTCCTCTAAACATACAATTTTCGTTTTTAAGGACTCCACCTCCTTTTCGGATCTATTCAAACTCTTTTTCACATATTTGTATTCATTTTTCAAGTCCTTAAAAGCATTAAACAATTCTTCATATGCATTTTGTAATTCATCAAAATCATTTTCATCATCACTTGAGGATGAGTCGGAATCACTAACCTCAAAGTCGGAAGATATATTGTCTTTTGCCAACAAGCAAATGTTAGCTTCTATTTCTGAGTCACTTGATTCCGAAATCGAGTCACTATCATCGGTTCCTTCATAGGTTACTCTTAGTTTTTCCCACATCTCTTGAGCACTTTTACAAATAGAGATCCTGTAAAACTCGTCAAGGGTTAAAGCAGATGAAATAATATTTCTAGCCCTAACATCAAATTGTGCTTTTCTATTTTTCTCTGTTGTCCATCTAGAAAAAGGTTTAGGAACGTCAACACAGTTCTTAGTAACTTTAGGAACATATGGACCGTTTAAAATAGCGTCCCAAACGCCTCTATCAACAGACTCTAAAAAGATTTGCATTCTTACTTTCTAGGAAGGATAATTTTGACCCGCAAAAAGTGGGGGTCTGTTGATAGACGCACCTTTGGCAAAAGTTTGATTTTGTCCTGCCATTTTCAAAAAGTTTGAATGACTATCAAAGCAAGCTCTGATACCACTTGTTAGAATCGCGCAACAAAATGTTCGCATGGACGAACAAAAACAAGAGGGGGTGAATTGGTTTCTTAACAAAAATTAGGTTTTAAAAATTTTCCCCAAATTTTACCGATTAAAATTCTGTGTAAACGTAAATAGATAGAGATAGAGTCTTACACAGGAGATTTATACTGGTTCAAATCAAAAGACCCTACGTGATGTTGCTAATCACTCAAACAGAGGATTAATGCTGTCACTATAATCAAAGTTGTTACAAACAGATAACAATTGAAAATACAAAGTAAAGAAAACACCTCTCTTGAAACCCACAAGAGATGAAGAACAACTTTCCCTAGAGACGACACAACACACAATCCACTAAGAACTCCACTTAGTGATTCTTATCGCTTCTAGCCCACACCAGGTTCCAAAAGCCCCTTTTTCTTCCAACAAACAGTTCTCTGGCACTCACATCACTTAACTTTTGTTTGAAAAAAGTTGTTCTCCTTTTCTGAGTGCCATAGAGAAGCTTAAGTAGAGAAATTAGGGTTTGGGAATTGGGAATTTCGGAACTAGGAGTCTTAGAATTAGGGTTTTCGAAAATAGGGTTGATTTGAAGTTGAAAATCAAAATCTGACTGAAATAATCGATTAAATGAAGTGTTAATCGATTATTACAGAGCCAAAATCAACAGAACCCCAAAACTCATTGTTTTAATCGATTAAAAGCCCTGTTAATCGATTAACAGGCCTGTTAATCGATTAACAGGTGTGTTAATCGATTATTACAGTGAACAGATACAGAAAATGGTTTTTCTCACTGTAATAATCGATTATTTGACCATTTAATCGATTAAAGCCGAGTCAAAAAGATAAATTTGAGTTTTTGAAGCTTCTAAAGTGCAGACTATGTACCGACTATCTTAAACTCTAATATTACAGACTCAAACTAAACAAAACAGAGTTATTACACTATAAAACAAGTCTTCAACTCTCTAAGTCTTGTGTTCTTGAATCATCATCAAAATCAACAAGCTTCATGTCCATGTAAGTTCAACATCAAGTCCTTGAATGTTCAACACTTTGACCCTTTGTGCACGAATTTGGACAATAGGAAGACCAACCACTTTCTAGGATGCAAAATGAATTTTATTACTTAAAATGAATGATTGTTGTGGAATAGATATGCCTTAAGACAATGGCTTTGGTGTCATCCCTATAGCTTACGGTTTGTGGGACACCATACTCACTTTGGTGTAATGGTTCCTTCCCCATCATGGATTTGACAAGTATTAAGAAGGTTACCGCACCTTAGTACATTTGTTCCTTCCTTGTGGATGGTTACAAACGTGCTTGGAGCCTCTTTTACCTTTGCCTTAAGGATATCTAATGTCCCCTAGAATGGATGTGCTCATGCATGAGAGTTTCATTAAGATGATGCGTATGCATGCTTTCCTTACGCATTTTTTCTCTCTCATGGTTTTACCACTTATGAGATGATGCGGATATGAATGATTGACTTTGTCAAAAACTCTTTTTATTGTACAAATAATTTTTATTGTTTTAGATTATTTTTATTATTTTTTTTAACCCTTTATCTCTTCTGTCAGATCACGTGACTACTTAGCTTACAAAGAACCTGAAACTAGGCTAACTAAAATGTAGACTGTCTGAGATAAAGTTGTTTATTATGAAAATTTGGTTTTATAACCCCTTGTCTCTTCTGTAAGTCAACGTGGCTACATAGCTTACAAAGAACCTGAAACCAGGCTAGCTTAAATGAAGATTGTCTGAGATAAAGTTGTTTATTATGAAAGGGTTTTGAGATTTTATTTTTTATTTGTATTATTTGTTTTTTATTTTTGTTGTTGTATGGTTATGTTATGCAACAAACAAATGCAACATACAAAATGCACAAACAATTCACTCATTCATGAATCGAGTGACGACGTTTTTATCACAAGGTAGGGGTATCCTGTATAAAAGTGTGTATTCAAGGTTGTTCTAACTGTTCTCACCAAGGCCAGGCCCCTAAGGTGCCCCCATTAAGGGGTTCCCACTCTCTCAACCCTCAGACCATGCATGGCACTAGGGCCTTGTCAGTCTTTAGGCCAAAAGAGAAAGGTTATTACCTTGAGTGGTGGTTTTCGACCATACCGGTGGGCTCAAGGCCATCACTACGATAAATCGTACTGGCCACCCACTCCCTAAGGTTATCCCACATGCCCCCGGGTATAGAGGTAACTGTTGTGTGCAAAGGTTTGTGTACAATTGTTATTTCAAACAATTGCAAAAAAATAAACATACAACAATTATTAAAGTCATAGAATAAAGCATGTGATAAATACAAGGAAGGGAAAAAACATAATTTCAAATCATTATTTATTTAAATTAGTTCATCACTAAATGGGATAAACTCTCTAGCTTCCCCAGTGAAGTCGCCATCTGTCGCCACCGTCAAAAGAGGCGGTCAGAGAAGCATGATGGTTTTTTATGACTCGCGTTTGCGTAAAAAGTGGTCAACACTTCTAGGTTTTTCGATAACCGAGCTAAGCCTAGAAGCGAGATTTTCGTAAATAGGTTGTATGGAGTTGCCACAAGTGTTTTAACCTTAAACACTAAAAAGAGGCGGTCGGAGCGACGCGATGTTTTTTTATGACTCTCATTTTCGTAAAAAGTGGTCAACGCTTTTAGGTTTTCCTATAATCGGGCTAAACCTAGAAGCGAGGTTTTCGTAAATAGGTTCTATGGAGTTGCCACAAGTGTTTTAACCTTAAACACTAAAAAAGGAAAAAGGTGTTGGTTTTAGAAAAAACCAACTTTGACCATTATAACCAGAGTTGGATAAGGGAGTTAGTTACGTGTGGGGAAGGTGTTAGGCACCCCACAACCTCCCTTTTGGGTTCCCTATGATAGACTAATTTATAAAATAAAGACTGAAAGAAACTACGTTTTTACCCTATTTATTTATCTACTGGCAGATTTAAATGTCTAAACGGTCCTAGTTATCAAATGCATAAAAGGAAAGCAGTAAAAGAAAATAGTAAAAGAGAGGGAATATGGAAAAGAACTTCCGAAGCGAGCTTTCTATTAACTCTTCAAACTTGAGGGCACTTTTTGGCAATCCCCTCGCTCTACAAGCACGCTCCTCACCAGCGAAAGAGAAAAATACCCTTCTATCGAGTGCCAGGTGTCTCAAAAGGAGACTTCCTTAACCGATTTCTACCTTAAACGAAAATCCGAAAACTTACTCGAACTCTGGAAAGTGTTCAGAGTTATCCCGAAGTCTTAGGAGAGCTTCTAGGATGAGAGAAGGGTGTGAGAGTGTGTGAAATGAGGGGAGGGGAGGCTATTATTTATAGGACATCGCGCCAGTTAGGCCGGGATGACCGTCTAGCCTTCTGATAGGTGAGAAAGTCATCTAGGATTTCGAGACAGCCATCTCACCCTCAAAGAAAAGTGAGACGTGCGTCTGGGAAAACAAGACGACTGTCTCGACCTTAAAAGAAAGCTAGACGTGCATCTGGGAAAATGAGACGGTTGTCTCGACCTCAAAGGAAAGCGAGATGTGCGTCTGGGAAAATGAGACGACCGTCTCAACCTTAAAAGAAAGCGAGACGTGCATCTAGGAAAATGAGACGGTTGTCTTGGCCTCAAAGGAAAGCGAGACGTGTGTCTAGGAAAACGAGATGGTCGTCTCGGCCTCAAAGGAAATCGAGACGGCTATCTAGCCAAACGAGACGGCCCTCTCGAGCCATTTTCATATTTTCCTATTTTTTCTTATTTTTTGCGTACAAAAAGCCCTCCTATCCTTACACGGAGCCTAGTGAATATGACTAGGGGCCCAATGAAGCCTTGTTCATCTTCGAATGAAGGATTTCTGACTTTATTGAGAAGCCGGACAAGATTTAGGGTCTATAGACACTTTATGATAACACATTATTCAACACTTTATGATGAAAAAACACATCATGAAGAATATCCCCGTCTTTACCCCGAGAATTACCCTACTAGTTGAGAAATAAGAGAAAAACAATCAATACAAGAATATAACATGGAAACCCAAAAACCGGAGAAAAATCATGACAATTATCTAATGACAACTAGAGAATAACAATATGTGAAAATTTTTACAATACATTGTAGACCCCAAATCTTGCCCGACCTCCAAATAAAGACCAGAAGACCTCCTATTTGAAGATGGACAAGCCTAACAAGCCATTAGGAGAGACTATTAGGCCCCATACTAGGATAGGAGGGAGTTTCTGTACCAAAAAATAAGTTTTCTCGCTTCGAAGGGACGAGACCGCCGTCTGGACCAACCAGACCGCCGTCTCGCCTCACGTAAGAGGCGAGACCGCCGTCTCGCTTAACGAGACGGCGGTCTCGCCACCTACGAAGGACGAGACGGCGGTCTCGTTCACCCAGACGGCGGTCTCGCCATTTTGACAGGACGAGACGGCGGTCTCGTTGGACGAGACGGCGGTCTCGACCCTGTCAGACGAGACCGGCGGTCTCGCCACCTGACATCGTGAAAACCTATAAATAGGGGCTCTCCCCCCCTCATTTCCACACACCACAGCTGCATAGCTCTCCCTTCTCTCTAAAAACTTCTCTCTAGAATCCCTCCGACGCATTTCCGGAGCTTCTGAGTGCTTTCAAGAGTGATTTTCGGCGTTCGAGAGGTTTTTCGACGTCTTGTAGAGTGAAGGGATGCCATAAAGCACCCTATTTTTTAGAGAATTAATATACAAAGCGTGCTTCGAAGGTTCAAATTCTCTCCCTTCACCTTTACCGTTTTTATCTTAAATTATGCAATAGATATTAGGGCCATGTAGTCATACTTTTAAATTCCGCAGAATAAAAAGGGCGAAAGTGTATTTTTCTAGTTTATCAATAAAATAAGCCGGCCTGTCATAGGGAACCCGAAAGGGGCGTCGTAAAGGGACTAATACTCCCTTTGAACGTAACCAACTCCCTTACCCAACTTTGGTTCTAATGACCAAAGTTGGTTTTCGAAAACCAACGCCTTTTAAAACCCCTTTTCCGATGTTTCCGGTAAAAACATCGGTGGCGACTCCATAGAACCCAAAATAAATAAGTCCCTGGGTTAGCCCGGTTATCGGACAACCCAGGGATACTTTCGAAAACCTCGCCCCTAGGTTAGCCCGGTTATCGGACAGCCTAAAGGCGTTGTAACCACCAATAAAAAACGCGAAAAGAGAAGAGTCGAAAAACCATCGCGTCGCTCCGACCGTTCCCCCCGTTTTTGGGGAGGCGGCGACAGATGGCGACTCCACTGGGGAAGCCTAGAGAGTTAATCCCATTTAGTGATGGGCCGACTTAAACAATAAATAAACCAAGAAAATAACACTTTTGCCCTTAACTTGTATTTATAACATGTTTTATTGTTTGGCTTTAATAAATCGTTGATTGTTTATACTTGCAAATTGCTTGAAATATAAACTGCACACAATCCCTTGCACACAACAGTTCCCTCTATACCCGGGGGCAAGTGAGATAACCATAGGGAGTGGGTGGCAGGTACAGTTCGCTGCAGTTAGGGCCTTGTGCCCACCAGTGTGATCGGAAACCACCACTCAAGGTGATAACCTTCCTCTTTTGGCAACAAGACCGACTCTGGCCTTAGTGCTGAGCATGGTTGGACGGCTGGAGAGTGGGGACCCTATAATGGGGGCACCTTGGGGGCCTTAGCCTGGTGAGAAC
The DNA here is from genome assembly GCA_963425845.1 of Sphenostylis stenocarpa. Taxonomy (NCBI): domain Eukaryota; kingdom Viridiplantae; phylum Streptophyta; class Magnoliopsida; order Fabales; family Fabaceae; genus Sphenostylis; species Sphenostylis stenocarpa. Next base: position 94,072,841 of record OY731403.1, on the reverse strand, counting down.
AGTTAGAACCTACCCTAACCAATGCACTTTTCTGCAGGAAAACCCTACCTCGTGATTAAAACGAAATCTCGCCTGTTCGCGGATGAGTGAATTGTATGTGCATTTGTTTGTTGCATTCGTATGTTGCATAGCATAAACAAACAACAGAACAAAATCACCAAAAAATATGTTTCACAAATAAACACCCTTATCTTGGACAGTCTGCCTTTTAGCTAGCCTGGTTTCAGGTTCTTTGTAAGCTAAGTAGCCACGCAGTTCCGACAGAAGAGATAAGGGACGATAAATATTCTTTCGCATAAAGCCATATTTTATCTCGGACAGTCTGCCTTTTAGCTAGCCTGGTTTCAGGTTCTTTGTAAGCTAAGTAGACACGCAGTTCCGACAAAAGAGATAAAAGGCTATAAAATAAAAATCAAATAAAAATACCAAAACACCAAAAGTAAATGAACAACTTTTGACAAAGTCAAACTCATCCCTACTACATCACATCATGAGTAAAGAAAAACCAAGAGAGAAAATAAAAATGAGAGCGCATTCAGCATCATTTAATAAAACCTCTCATACATAAGCATACTCATGGTAGTTTAAGCACTCAACATGCATTAATAAAACTTTATTGGACATTCTAGAAAGTGGCTGGTCCTCTCCCCACTCGTACTCGTGCACAAAAAGCTAAAGCAATGGAAAAATTGGAGGACCAGAACCGAAAACTTTCTGCGGAAGTCGACACCCTCCAGGAGCAGGTAGCCCAATTGATGGAGGTCATACGCCAAGGCCAGAGCAAGGGTGGCGAGGGCCAAGCTGAGTATATCCCTCCTCATGAGGAGGAGGAGGAGGAAGAACACTTCTATGGCGATAAGGATGTTAAGACTGTTCGCGTCCTTACCCCATAAGTATCTAAACAACAACTCTCCACCCTGGAGGAGAGGCTGAAAGCAGTCGAGGGGCATAACTTCGACGTCAAGGAGGTGGCTGACATGTGCCTCGTGAAGGATATCCGCTTCCCTCCCAAATTCAAAGTCCCGGACTTCCCTAAGTACGCCGGGATGACCTGCCCTAAGAACCATCTTACGATGTATTGCCGTAAGATGGCCGCCCATGCTGACAACGAGAAACTCCTGATCCATTGCTTTCAGGAGAGTCTGGCAGACACGGCTCTCAACTAGTACATGCAGTTGGAGAGAGGTTAGGTCCAGAACTGGAAACAGCTGGCAGACGCTTTTCTCCGTCGTTACCGTTATAACATCGATCTGACACCAGATAGGTCAGATCTTAGAAGTTTGAGCAAACGGGACGACGAGGCCTTCAAAGCGTACACCCAGAGATGGAGGGAATTGGCTGCCCAAATAGAGCCCCCTCTGACGGACAAGGAAACGGTGGCTATGTTCATAGACTCACTGACTGGAGCGTACTACGACAAGGCGATAGCCAGTACCTCCAACCTTTTCTCGGACATAGTCACTGTGGGAGAAAGAGTGGAGCAAGGGCTGAAGAGTGGCAAAATAGCGCGACCTTCTTCTTCCAGCACATCATTCAAGAAGCCCTTCAAGAAGAAGGAAGAAGTCGTGCACACCATCAATTTCACAACCCCTCCCTCCACGCCTCAGGCAGAGCGGCAGCCAAGAAAGAAGGAGAGGAAGTTCACGCCTATCCCCACCTCCTATGCAAAGCTGCTGCCCCAGCTGTTGGAAGCCAGCTTCCTGGCCCGCGTTCCTCCCAAGAAGCAGCTAGAGACGCCCTATCCCGAGTGGTACAAGCCCAATGAAAAATGTAGCTACCACTCAGATACACCAGGGCACTCAACCGACAAATGCTTGACCTTGAAATATAAGGTCCAAGAATTAATCGACGCTGGTTGGATAACCTTCGACGCTTCTGCTTCCAGCACGGACGACAAACCTCTGTCGAAGCCAGAGTAGCAGAGAGGGAGGACCGGGAGGATCAGCCCTAGGGTCTTTTGTTTCATTTTTAAGCTTTTTCTATATCTCATGCGGTCCCCGCCCGTGGCCGCAGGAATTTTGATTAAAAAGGGCTTGTACATACATTCTCATTTTCATTAAATATACGAGGCATTTTGTCATATTCATTCTTTTCCCTCTTCTATTTATTATTCTTTCAAAATGAATAATAAAATCTATAACTAAAACAGAACCTAAAACGCATCATGTCTATGATTGATGAATCTCCGTGGACTCTGGAAATGGAAGACGAATGGATTGAGTCCGATAGTGAGCAGGAGACTATCTCTCCGGACATGCAAAGGATGCTGGAAAAGGAAACACGCATCATACAACCTCATCAGGAGGGAATAGAAGCCGTTAATTTGGGAAAAGAGGATGAGGAGAAGAAGGTGAACATCGGCACCCAAATGGAAAGTGACATGAAAAAAGGGTTAATACTGCTTCTGAAAGAATATATAGATGTATTCGCTTGGTCATACCATGACATGCCGGGACTCGACACGAATATAGTGGAACACAGATTGCCACTGAAAGAGGGGTGCCGACCTGTAAAGCAAAAGCTCAGGAGAATTAAACTCGACTGGTCCTTAATGATAAAAGAAGAGGTGCAAAGGCAGTTGGATGCCAATTTCCTGGTGGTTTCCAAATACCCATAATGGTTGGCCAACATAGTACCCGTCATCAAAAAGACCGGGAAGGTCAGAGTGTGTGTTGACTACAGGGACCTCAATCGAGCAAGTCCAAAGGACGATTTTCCCCTACCACACATAGATACACTGGTAGACCACACCGCTACCAACACGTTGTATTCCTTCATGGACGGGTATGCGGGGTACAACCAAATCAAACTGGCTGTCGAAGATAGGGAAAAAACCTCCTTCATTACACCATGGGGTACTTTCTGCTATCGGGTAATGCCGTTTGGGCTGAAGAATGCAGGGGCTACCTACCAAAGGGCTATGGTCACGCTATTCCATGACATGATCCACAAGGAAATAGAAGTGTATGTGGACGACATGATCGCCAAGTCCCGAAATGAAATGGACCACATTCAATATCTCCGAAAACTTTTTGATCGACTTCGGAAGTACCAACTTAAGCTAAACCCGGCAAAATGTACTTTCGGAGTACGATCAGGAAAACTCTTAGGGTTCATTGTCAGTGAAAGAGGAATCGAGGTGGACCCCGACAAAACAAAGGCAATTTTGGAAATGCCCCCACCAAGCACGGAAAAGGAGGTCAGAGGTTTTCTAGGCCGGATAAACTACATTGCCCGTTTCATCGCACAGTTAACAGATAAATGTATCCCCATCTTTAAACTGTTGCGTAAGAATCAGCCCACGGTGTGGAACGAAGAATGCCAAAAGGCGTTTGATAAAATCAAAGCCTGTTTAACCAATCCACCAATATTGGTACCACCAGTTGAAGGGAGACCTCTGATCTTATATTTGTCAATCCTCGAGGAGTCCATGGGATGTGTGCTCGGCCAACACGATGAAACCGGGAAAAAGGAACGGGCCATTTACTATCTCAGTAAGAAATTCTCGGATTATGAAACCCGTTATACACCATTCGAAAAAACATGTTGCGCATTGGTGTGGGTCACTCAGCGGCTTAGACAGTACATGGCTCGACATACAACATGGTTGGTCTCTAAAATGGACCCAATCAAATACCTCTTCGAGAAGCCCATCTTGACTGGAAGAATAGCTAGGTGGCAAGTTCTCCTCTCAGAATTTGACATTATCCACGTCACCCAAAAAGCTATCAAAGGAAGTCCCCTAGCGGAGTATCTAGCTCATGGATCCACAGACGAATACCAGTCCTTACAAGACGACTTCCCCGATGAGCACATCATGCACATCGAACACGAAGAGGCCAAAGAAGAGATGTGGACCATGTTCTTCGATGGGGCTTCCAACATGCTTGGACACGGGGTAGGAGCTATTTTGATATCCCCTGAAAAGAAACACATCCCTGTAACGGCTAGGCTTAATTTCGATTGCACCAATAACATGGCCGAGTACGAAGCATGTGCGCTGGGAATCCGAGTGGCCTTAGATCATGGGGTCACTAAGCTCGAAATATTCGGTGATTCATCCCTCGTCATCTACCAACTTAAAGGTGAATGGGAAACCCGAAACGCCAAATTAATCCCATATCTAGAGTACATCCGAGAGTTGGTCTCAAGAATGGAAAGCGTCACTTTCCAGTATATCCCTAGGGAGGATAATCAGATTGTCGACGCCCTCGCCACTCTATCATCCATGTTTGCCCTGGACCAGGAGCATGAGATGCCAATCATTCAAGTTAAACTGCATGATAAACAAGCTTTCTGCATGGCAGTAAATGGCGAGCGCGATCAAAACCCCTGGTACCATGACATCAAGCGGTACCTCATGAGGGGAGAATACCCCGAAGGAATCGGTGACAATGATAAGCGAACCATTCGCAAAAGGGCCATAGGATTCACATTGATTGAAGGAACCCTCTACAAAAAGAGCCCCGATTCCACCCTCTTAAGATGTGTGGACCAAGAAGAAGCCCAAACACTGATAAAAGAAATCCACAAGGGGACTTTTGGAACCCACGCACCCGGGCATGTCATGGCCAAGAAAATCCTCAGGGCAGGGTACTATTGGTCCACAATGGAAGCCGATTGCCATCAATATGCCAAGAAATGTCATAAGTGCCAAGTGTACGCCGATAACATCCATGTGCCACCCGCACCTCTCAGTAACCTGGCTACGCCATGGCCATTTTCTATGTGGGGCATGGACGTCATCGGACCCATTGAGCCCAAAGCATCTAACGGCCATCGCTTCATATTGGTAGCAATCAACTATTTCACCAAGTGAGTTGAAGCAGCATCGTACGCACATGTAACCCGGAAAGTGGTGACCACCTTCATCAAGAAAAGCATTATATGTGGGTATGGCATCCCCCATAGGCTCATTACTGACAATGGGACCAATCTTAACAATAAAATGATGGAGGAATTATGCCAAGACTTCAAAATCTAGCATCACAATTCCTCTCCGTACCGACCAAAGATGAACGGTGCAGTGGAGGCGGCCAATAAAAATATCAAGAGAATCATTCAGAAAATGGTGGTCACCTACAAAGATTGGCATGAAATGCTCCCCTTTGCCTTGCATGGTTACCGAACGTCGGTACGAACTTCTACAGGGGCTACCTCGTTTTCCCTCGTATATGGAACGGAAGCCGTGTTACCAATAGAAGTCGAAATACCCTCCCTGCGAGTTGTCATGGAAGCCAAATTAACAGAGGCTGAATGGGTCCAAAACCGGTACGATCAATTGAACCTAATCGAAGAAAAATGATTGGACGCCATATGTTGGGGGCCGGCTTACCAGAGGAAAATCAAGAGAGCCTACGACAAGAAGGTCAATCCCCGCACCTTCCAAGAAGGATATCTAGTAATGAAAAAACTGCTTCCAGCCCAGAAAGACAAAATCGGAAAATGGGCGGCCAACTACGAAGGACCCCTTGTGGTCAAGCGAGCCTTCTCAGGAGGAGCCCTTATCCTCACCAACATGGATGGAGAAGAACTCCGATATCCTGTCAACTCAGATGTGGTGAAAAAATATTATGCCTAAAAGACATTGCTCATGACCCGTCAGGATGAAAACTCGCAAAGAGCGTCCTGGGCAAAAGATAGGGTCTATATTCCTCGCTAGGACACGTCCTAGGCAAAAATTAGAGGTGAAAAAAAAAAAAAAAAAAGAGAGAGGAAAAAGAGCAATGATTACCTTAGCCGAAAACCGCAAAGGCGACTAAGGTAATACTTCCGCAATAGCAAGCAGACTTCGCATAGTCTTCACTCCGAACTCGGGCATCTCAACTGAAGGGACCGGGAGAAATGGGGAAACAAAGATCACAGACATGATTGTGGCACCCTCATACAGTTTAGCCAACCTTGGCCAGCCATGCTTACAAATTCTATTGTAAACCCCCGTGTAAAAATAAACCATCTGTTTATATCAAATAAAATCGTCTTTTTCTTCTCTTTACCTACCTGTGTAAATGCCTCTATATTAACGAAACATGAGCATGCATAAAACAAGTGATTAGAGAAAGCATAAAAACAGAGGACGCACATCACCAACCAGGGCCGTCCCAAAGTAAAAAGTACAGGGTAGCCTGCTAGATCGAAAACCCGCAAAGGGCGGTCTAGGCAAAAGATAAGGCTTTCGTAAAAAGGAAAAAAAAAAACGATCAAAATGCCTCACACACAAAGCATTAAAAAACTCGCTAGATCGAAAACCCGCAAAGGGCGGTCTAGGCAAAAGATAGGGTTAAAACAAAAAAAATACAAAAAGAATAATCGCGAGAGAAACAAGCAAAAAAGGGAAGCACCGGTCACTTTCTGAGATGTCCTCAACTAAAAACAAATTGCATAAAAAGCATCCACACGCACAAGTAGTTGCACAAAAATGACTTTGTCAAAAGCAAAACAAACAAATAAAAGATCAAAGAGCATTCATACCTGCATTCTTAAAAAACAATAAAAAAGGGTATCTCGACATGACTTCGCCGACCTTTTTGCCATCCCTTCCAAAAGTTGGCGTAACAAAAAAGCTTAAAAAGAGAAAAGGCATACGCCCAATAAAAAGCCTGAATCCAAAATCGCAAGAAAAAAGAAATAAAACCGCGAGAAAAAGACAGGATTAAACCATCACCAACAAAGTTTCGACTACCAAACAAGAGTCGAACAAAACCAAGATCCATCCGACCAATCAGCCAAGATCGGATGATCACCACCAAAAGAACAAAAACAAAGGATCCCCGGAAATCAACAAAGCCAGATGAACACCAACAAAATCCCCGGCGTGACCCGGATGACTATTCAAGAAATCCGAAAAGCAGCACTCTCCAGAGAGCTGCGCCTGATCTGCGCTCGAGCCGGATCAGTAAGTCGCACTACCACCCTGATGGGGGGTTCATACCCATCCAGTCCCGCACAACGGACTGTACCACCCTGATGGGGGGATCATACCCATCCGGTCCCACACAACGGACTGCAACTACCAACCAGAAGGGGGTTCATACTCGTCAGCCAAGGGATCAGCTACCGCGTCAAAGGAGCATCTCAAGGTTTCACACAGGCGCATGGTCAGAATCAGTAAGCCGCCACCACGGCCAAAGGATCAGCTACCGCAAGATGGAGCATCCGGAGGCTTAAACACCAGATGGGGGTGTGTACTCATCAGGCCTTACAAAATGGGGCTTACCAGACGGGGGTTCATACTCGTCAAACACCAGATGGGGGTGTGTACTCATCAGGCCTTACAGAAGGGGGCTTACCGGGCGAGGGTTCATACTCGTCAAACCAGGTGGGGGGTTCATACCCATCAACCGAAGGATCGGCTCCGTCAGAAGGAGTTCCTGAGGTCTTACCACATGTTCACTGAAGGGATCGGCTACGTCAGAAGTAGTATCTCGGAAGTGCACAAACACCAAAGTTTTCCCCAGAAGATCAACCGCCGCAAGACGGACGTCTGAAGGGCAACCGGGCAAGAGGGTCAACTCCTTTACCCCCAGTCGATCGTCCTGACACAGAAGGACAGCAGTCGACTGGACGGATAAAGGGGGGGCAGCTGTAGACCCCAAATCTTGCCCGGCCTCCAAATAAAGACCAGAAGACCTCCTATTTGAAGATGGACAAGCCTAACAAGCCATTAGGAGAGACTATTAGGCCCCATACTAGGATAGGAGGGAGTTTCTGTACCAAAAAATAAGTTTTCTCGCTTCGAAGGGACGAGACCGCCGTCTGGACCAACCAGACCGCCGTCTCGCCTCACGTAAGAGGCGAGACCGCCGTCTCGCTTAACGAGACGGCGGTCTCGCCACCTACGAAGGACGAGACGGCGGTCTCGTTGGACGAGACGGTGGTCTCGACCCTGTCAGACGAGATCGGCGGTCTCGCCACCTGACAGCGCGAAAACCTATAAATAGGGGCTCTCCCCCCCTCATTTCCACACACCACAGCTGCATAGCTCTCCCTTCTCTCTAAAAACTTCTCTCTAGAATCCCTTTGACGCATTTCTGGAGCTTCTGAGTGCTTTCAAGAGTGATTTTCGGCGTTCGAGAGGTTTTCCGACGTCTTGTAGAGTGAAGGGATGCCATAAAGCACCCTATTTTTTAGAGAATTAATATAAAAAGCGTGCTTCGAAGGTTCAAATTCTCTCCCTTCACCTTTACCATTTTTATCTTAAATTATGCAATAGATATTAGGGCCATGTAGTCATACTTTTAAATTCCGCAGAATAAAAAGGGCGAAAGTGTATTTTTCTAGTTTATCAATAAAATAAGCCGGCCTGTCATAGGGAACCCGAAAGGGGCATCGTAAAGGGACTAATACTCCCTTTGAACGTAACCAACTCCCTTACCCAACTCTGGTTCTAATGACCAAAGTTGGTTTTCGAAAACCAACGCCTTTTAAAACCCCTTTTCCGATGTTTCCGGTAAAAACATCGGTGGCAACTCCATAGAACCCAAAATAAATAAGTCCCTGGGTTAGCCCGGTTATCGGACAACCCAGGGATACTTTTGAAAACCTCGCCCCTAGGTTAGCCCGGTTATCGGACAGCCTAAAGGCGTTGTAACCACCAATAAAAAACGCGAAAAGAGAAGATTCGAAAAACCATTGCGTCGCTCCGACCGTTCCCCCCGTTTTCGGGGAGGCGGCGACATACATAGACAACTCTCTCATGTCTTTTGACCCCAAATACACCCACACTCTCCAAAGCAAGAATTTAAATCAACCTCACAACATTCTACTACAAGAGTATAAGAAAATTCAAATACAATCTTATAGTGTCTTTGACTGGGGGTGTCAAAACATCATGGATTTTAAGCCCATTATATAGTTACTATCATGCACTCCATTGCTTATCTAATGTAATATTAGAATTTTAAAGATGTATTATTTTCATCAACCCAAAAATTTTGTATTACATTTCAGAGGTATTATAAAGGTGGAGAAATAACTCTTAGAATGTTATAATACAAATATAAAACTACATCAATACAATTAAATATTCTTAAAAGGTCTTCAATATACATTTAATCTCCATTAAACACTTTATGATACACACATTATTCAACATTTTTTTCTTTAATGTGTTGTTCTTAAACTCCTAAAACCTTTTATTTTTGAAAATTTTCTCTAAGAAATACCTTCACAAAAAGATTAACAAGTATATAAGTGAACTTGCAATACTCCAACTTCACTTCTCCTTCTTCAATTACTTCTCAAATAAATTGATGTTTGATGACTATATGCTTTGTTCTTCATGGTACACTTGGAATGTATCTTAACACCCTTTTTGTTGCACCTAGATGTATATGGTTGGGATCATTCATAAACCAAGAAAGTAAACTAGTTGCAAACATGATATCAAGCCTTGAATTAGTAAGATAAAATAAGTTACCAATCAAGATAAAATAAAGTGTTGACATCAACTTTTCTTCCTCCATCTTCTTTGTTAAGCATTTCATGCATAACTAGCAGTTAGATTACACTCAAACATCCCAAACTTCTTCAACATTATTTCAGCATATTTCTTTTGACAAATAAAGACTCCATCATTCTCTTGATAAATTTCTAACCTAAGAAAATGATGCAACAAGCCTAAATTATTCATCTCATATCTCTCCATCATTTCTCTTTTAAATCTTCAATCAACTTCAAATGATTTCCAACAAGTATCAAATCATCCATATACAGTAAACAATTAAAATATAATTCATACCTTGTTGTTTGACATATATGGTAGGCTCATTCTTTCTCCTTTTAGAGCCTTTCTTTATGAAATAACAATCAATATTGTTGTACCATGCTCTTAGAGCTTGGTTCAACACATATAGAGTTTTCTTCAATTTATAAACTTTCTCTTCTTGGCCCTCTATTACAAAGCCTTGAGGTTGTTCAACATATACCTCATTTTCAATGCACCATTCAAAATGTTGACTTCACATTTGGTTGAAATAATTTTCATCGTACTAAAGTTACAAGGGAAATTAAAACTCTAATGGCATCTAAAGATGCCTGAAAAGGAAGAGTTTCTTCAAAATCAACATCGAGTTGTTGTAAATAAACCTTTACAACAAGTCTTGCTTTATTATATTAGATTAAGTCATCTTGATTATGATTTACTTTGTGCACCCATTTCACATCAATAGCTTATTTGTTATTTAGCTTCTCAATCAGCTCTCATGTGTCTTATTCTTTTCAATGACATTAATTTCTTCTTGCATGACTTTCCTCCAAGTTTCTTCTTTGATTGGCTCTTCAAAAAATTTTGGTTCTATAACACAGTAATTGCACCTTGCATAAATATAACTCAAACTGCTTATTTTTGTAAAAGTTAAGCTTGAAAATGATGAACTTGAAGGACTTGATGGAGATGAAGAATTTGGTATATTTGAGATTAATTCCTCATTTTCAATTGTTGAATTCTATTGCAACATTGTTAAAATTATTTTGTATCCTTTATTCTTGCCATTTCCAAAAATCCTTTTCATCAAAATTCACATCTCGTCTAATAATCATCTTCTTAGTCTTAAAGTTGTAGAGTCTATAACCCTTTGACATAGAACTATAACTAATAAAGATGAATCTCACACTTGATTCTTGAAGCATTGTTCTATTATGTATCAGAAGTGAGCATAAAAAACACACTCAAAACCTTTTAGATGGTTTACCAATGGCTTTCCACTCCATGCTTCAAATGGTGTTATATTCCAAACAACTTTTTGTTAGACATTTATTCAACAAATGGACTATTTTATTAACAACCTTTGGCCAAAATTCTTTTAACATGGATTTTGTCATCTCCATCACAGTTTGATTCTTTCTCTCGAATACACCATTTTGATGAGGTATATAGTCAACAGTTAATTGTGTGTCTACTCCCTCATCTTCACAATTTTTTTAAAATTAATTTGAGAAATACTCCTTTCTCCTATCACTTCTCAAGATTTTATAACATTAACACTTTTTTTTTCAACAAGTGCTTTAAATTTCTTAAATACATCAAATATTTCTGATTTTTTTTCTCAAAAAATAGACACATGTCATGAAAATGAAATCATTAATAAAATAAAGTACTTATTCTAACCATGAGAAAGTATACTCATTGGACCATATATATCTATGTGAACTAATTTTAAAATTTCTTCAACACTCCTTGCTCCTTCCTTTGAAAATGGTTGATGACAATGTTTGTCAAACATACACCCTTTACATACTCTATTTTTCTTTTCAATTTTTGATAGCCTAAACACCATATATTTTTTGAGAAAATAACATAAGACCATCGGGAAAAGAAGAAGAAGAAGAAGGATGGGGAAAACCTACAAGCGCTCCAAAGTGAAACGTATCTTAAAGGAGAGAAAATGCTTTACTCTCAAAACACTTGTGACAGAGGATGAGGATGTGGAGGTTGAGGCCAAGGTGATAGAGGTTATGGACAAAACAGTGAGGAGTAGAACTCAAACTAAAAAAATTGGCAAGGTAAAGAATGTGGTCGAAGAGGTGGTCAATTATTGACCTACAATGTTGAATGTTATAAATGTAGCAAATACGGTCACTATAAAAGGGATTATAACTCAAACAAATGTTATAATTGTGGAAAAGTGAGGCATTTTGTAAAATAATGTCGAGTCAAGAAAAATGTGAAAGAGACAAATCTTGTGGAGGAGGTAGAAGCAATAATGTTGATGGTTGATCATAGGCTGGGAAATGATAGTGGAGTGGAGCACAAGTCGGAAGGATGTGAAGGTACTCAGTATGGTACCTATAAACGGGTGAAAGTAATCACATGTGTGAAGAGTGATGTGACTGATTTTCAACACATCTAAAGTGGCTAATAATGTTATGTTATTATTTATAATGTGTTAATAAAGCTTAATTAACCATGATTTATATTATTAGGCCTTTAGAAGCCTTAAAACAAAACTCTTCATAAAAACAGTAAATTAGCCATATTTTATTGTATAGGGGTACTAACATTGGTCCACTATTTTATTTATCATTTTTTCTACAGAGCTCCTAAAATCATGATTCTAGAAGCATTGTAAACTAGACACATTCAGAATTCTAGAGGACCCAGAACCATTAAATTCGAAGCTAAATTGGGTTTTACATAAATTATCAAAGAGAGGTTAAGCGCACCAAGTCGGCCCAATGGACATGCTTCAGTAATTTAAGTCTCCTAAATTCACTAGACCTTTTAAAATAGTAGGAACGGTGGATTTTTAAAGCTAACTCAAAGAACTTTCAAAGAATAGTCGAATTGTTTAATTTGGACAAGAATTGAAAATACTGCAAGTGTTTGAAGTTTGAAGAACTGCACTGAAGCCAACTTAGTGCGCCTATTCGAGCTCCCTCTCAAGTTATTAGATCACCTATGGTTCTAAGCTCTGGATTATGCAATTTGTACAATAGTTAGAGCATAAATATGATTAACTTAATATGATAAACATGTAGTTGAAGTTTTAGAATTCAGATCAAATTCAAATCGTTTCATTTTCTCTCAAGTTCTCTCACACGCACCATGGGTTCTTCTTTGCTTGTGACGCACGCTGCCATGTATGTTCTTCATTTTTGCCATTGTTCTTCTTGTTTTTTATCTGGATTATCTTCTTCCACCATTCTTTATTGCTTTGTGTAATGTTTTCACGATTTAGAATAGTTTCTACCAAAGTTATGCTCCAAGACTCACATTCTGGTTTTCTAGTTTTCTTTAAGTTTTGTTTTGGTTTTCTTTAAGTTTTGTTCTGGTTTTCTGTAAGTTTTCTACACTTCAAATGTCTTCTTTATCATTTCTACCGGTTACATGCTTTGAAACCTGGTTGTTTGTGAGTTCTAATTGGTGAGGGAAGGTTTCTGTCAATTGGACAGAAGTGTAGGTCACTCAAATGTCTTTTGAGGGGTGAGTTAATTAGGATTCATCCATGGTTTATGCTTTAAGAAGGTTATAGCACTTCCAAAATAATTCTAATTCACTTGCAACCACGTTGGGTACATTTTAATGCTTTGATTTACTGCTTTAATGTCTTTGTAATTGCTTTAGATCCTTCGTTTTAGGTCCGGTTAGGTTTATGGCATTGTTAGATTCAATTTCATGCACTAGTTTAGTGTAGATTAGCTTACGTGTGTTTTAATTCATGGTTTAATTTCTTGCACTTCAAATCTCCTTGAAAACATTGGAAAAATAACTAAATATTCATTGGTGCATTCATCCCATCATTCACACATTTCATTTTACCACTGTTTTGATTTCTGACCGAGTGGCACTATTCACCACGGTCAGGTTTTGAACCACGCGCACCAACCACACACTCATTTGATCAACTTCCATTTTAAAAGCTCAAAAATAAAAAAATAATTTCATTTCCATCAGTCAATCATACATTTTTAAAGTGATGAAGATCTTATTGAACCTTATGATAGAATGAAGATCTTGAAGATTTGATAAAGTCAAAGGCTCCTTGGGTTAAAGGGTAGAATGATTAATGAGTCTGCATCAATATTAATAGGTATAATCATTCATTCTTCTCTGCTGCATGAGGGTTCATGATTTGAAAGAATTTGAAAATGTCTCTAAAATATTTTAATCTATTAAAAATCAGTTTAATCGATTAATATGTTCTTAAGACTAAAGATTTAATTGATACATGTCGCCGCCGTCAAAACGAGGCAGTCGGAGTGACGCAATGGTTCCGACTTTCCATTTTTCACATTTTTATTGGTGTGGTTACAACGCCTTTAGGTTGTCTGATAACCAGGCTGAACCTAGGGGTGAGGTTTTCGAAAGGGCGCTCTTGGATTGTCCGATAACCGGGCTAAACCAAGAACTAGTTTTTGAAGGGTTCTTTTTGAAGTCGCCACCGACGTTTTTACCGGAAACATCGGGAAAGGAGTAAAAAGGCGTTGGTTTTCGAAAAACCAACTTTGGTCATTAAAACCAGAGTTGGGTAAGGGAGTTAGTTACGTGTAAGGGAAGTGTTAGTTCCCTTACGACGCCCCTTTCGGGTTCCCTATGATAGGCCAACTATTTTAAATAAACAAACCAGTGAAAATACGCTTTTACCCTTTATTTGTGGAATTTAAGATTATGACTACATGGCCCTAATATCTATTGCATAATTAAAATTAAAGCGGTAAAGTAGAGAGAGAGAGAGAGAGAGAGTATAGAAACCTCTGAGGCAAGCTTTCTATTAATTCTCTAAAAATTAGGGTGCTTTTTGGCAGCCCTTCACTCTTTACAGCGCCAGAATCTCTAGAAAATGCTATAAAACACTCTAGAAAGCTCTCAGAATCCCTGGAAATGCTTCGGAGGGGTTCTAGAAAGAGAATGGAAGGACTGCGTGAAATGAGGGGAATGACGCGACTATTTATAGGGATCCGCGCCTATAAGGTCGAGACGGCCATCTCGTCTGACAAGGTCGAGACGGCCGTCTCGCCGTTCGAGATGACCGTCTCGCCACTTGCGCAAGGCGAGACGGCGGTCTCGACCTAAAAAGGTGAGAATACCTATTTTTGTGCCAAAAATCCCTCCTATCTTAGTATGGGGCCTAATAGTCTCTCCTAGTAGCTTCTTAGGCTTCATCCATCTTCGAATAGAAGGTCTTCTGGTCTTTATTATGAGGCTGGGTAAGATTAAGGGTCTACAACTGCCCCCCCTTTACCTGACCGGTCGACTGTTGGCCTGTTGTGCCAAGAAGATCGACTCGAAGGTAAAGGAGTTGACCTTCTTGCCCGGTTACCCTTCGAATGCTCCATCTTGCGGCGGTTGATCTTCTGGGGAAAATTTGTGTTGTGCACCTCCAGGATACTCCTTCTGACGGTAGCCGATCCCTTTGGTTGACACGTGGTAGAACCTCAGGATACTCCTTCTAACGGTAGTCGATCCTTTGGTTGATGGGTATAAACCCCCCCATCAGGCTGGTAGTTGTAGTCTGCTGTGTGTTGGACTGGATGAGTATGAACCCCCCATCAGGCTGGTAGTTGTGACTTACTGATCCGGCTTGAGCGCAGATCAGGCGCACTTGCGTGCACAGATTGATAGGTATAAACCCCCTATCAGGCTGGTACAGTCTATTGTGTAGGACTGGTGGTGGCGGCGGCTTATTGCTCGGGTGGCTATGCGCCCATGTTGAGATGTGCTTTCTTTGTTTTTGATTTGGTCGTCCGGTCTGTGCCGGGGATTTTGTTGTTGTTCATCCAGCCTTGTTGGTTGCTGGGGATTCTTTGTTTGTTTTTCGACACTTGCTTGGTTGTCGAAGTTTCGTTGGTCAAGGTGGTTGACTTTGTTTCAATCCTGCCTTTTCTCGCGGTTTTTATCTCTTTTTTCTAGCGATTTTGGATTTTGGCTTTTTTCTTGATCGTAAGTCTTTTTACTCTTTATCTTCTTTTGATTACGCTGACTTTTGGAAGGGATAATAAAAAGATGCATGGAATAAAATTTTATTCATAAAAGATTTTATTACAGCAGTCCTATTCTATGAGTACTATCCCTAAGACGATGGGCTCTCGTCGGGAGATGATCCGTAGGAGGGGAATTGTCGGTACATATGCCTCCGAAACTCTGCTTGGTCCCGGACTTCATCGCAGTACTCTTGCTGGAATGTTACCCAGTCTTGCCTCATTCCCTCCTGATACTGGTATATCGTTTCCAGTCTTGTGTCGAAGGCTTCCTGCCTTAGGGACATCTGTTCTTGCCTTACAGACATATGCTCAAATTGTTGGCGCAGATCGTAGATGTTGCGGTTTACGCCAGCAAAGTCATCTGTGTACTACTGTTGTTGTTGTCGCTGCTGCTGTTGTGGCTGTTGGAACTCGAGAGGTGTCGGGAGATCGCGCATTGCCACGATATCCTGGAGATCCAAGGTGAAATCCAGCGATGGGTGGAGGACCAGCTGAGTCCCGTGGTGCATCAGCATTCCCATGCTGACCAGGATCGACCCGTTGATAGACTCGGGTCGTTGGCTGGAGGCCATTTCTTCCCGGCCACTGCACCCCCATTTTTCTGCCAGGGGGGTGATGAGGGGGGCCATGAGGACAGCTCCCACTGTCCTACTCCCGAAGTCCTTGAGGGCCTTCAGGAAGAAGTAGCCAGGGTTGTATCGACGCCTCTGGCTCATGCAGTAAAGGACAAAGAGGTCGGGGAGTGTTACCTTTCCCTGACTCTCCTTCCTGCCGTGGATGGTCCCCGCCAGCAGCTTGTGGCAAATGCGGAGGACCGGGGGGAGTGCTGAGCCCTTCATCAGTGTGGGCAAAGTGGGTGCCCTGGTGAGCTCCTCCCACATCTCGCTGGCGGTGAGGTTGGTGGGGCGTGCGCAGATGGCCTCCTGGTACTCCCGGGTCAGCACGTCCCTGGGATGGACGAATCCGATGGACACGTTGAATTCGTCCAGGGTGGTAGTCCGATACATCCCACCCATAAAGTATGTTACCATCTTCGTCGGTGACAGGCCCGGGATCATGGCGAGAGTCTCGGCGTAGGAGATGGAGGCCAGGAACTCCATCACTGCCTGAGGGTACGCGTGGGTGGGTGGAGACTATAGAAGGAAGCCCCATCCAATGTTGTCAATGTTAGCCCGGACGTCGTCCTCCCATCTAAATTCGGCAAGGATGTCGAAGTCTAGCTTGAGCATGGGGTGCCATGTGTACCCCCTGATGTGCTCTAGGCGAGCCTAGTGTAGTGGTGAGAGCTGCGTGGGGTCTTGAGGGGCAGGTGCTGAGGAACTGCTAGGGCCAGCAGGTCCTCTTCTCTTCCTTGACTGACTTCCACGGAACATTTTGATGAAAAAGTGCTTAGAAGTGAGAGATCAGAGAGTTGGAGTGCAGAGGAGTTGTGGAGAGCCTCAAGACCCCTCCCCTATTTATAGGGGAAAAATTTAATTCGGGACCGCCATCTGGGAAGCCAAGACGGCGGTCTCGGTTTTGTGCAAGTCGAGACGGCCTCTGGGAAGTCGAGACGACGGTCTCGACTTTGGCCTTAAGCAAGACGGCCGTCTCGCCAAGCGGGACGACGGTCTCGTTTTTGGTCAAGTCGAGATGGCGGTCTCGTTGCTTGAGACGACGGTCCCGATTTGCTGGAGACCGAGACGGCGGTCTGGCAATTCTGGACGACCGTCTCGAATTAAGGGTTTTTTTTTCTCTTTTTTTGTAAAAAGCAATAGGACCTAGTTCAAAAACATTTTATGCATGCAAGGTTTTTATGTTTGATGTCCTATAATGCCTATTTCAATTAGTTTTTCAGAAGGATTTAACTGATGTATCTTGTAGCGTCGAATGTCCTCTGGTTTGTGTTTTCGCGCTTGGCTGTACCATGCCGGAGTTCTTGTGACCGAAGTATAGCCTGTTTTTCCTTTTTACTTTCCTTCTTTTTGTAGAGCACTCTTTGTCATGTAGTTTCCCTTTTTCTCCACTCTAGGGGTTTCAATCCTCTTGTTGACTATACGCCTCCATATTCCCAAATTAATTATTAGAATATCGTTGTGAGGGTCAAGAGAAAAGAAGCAAAGAGGTAAATTCAATGGCTTGTGTTTTAGAAGGTTTAATTTTATTTAGAAAAAGGTTTTGTAAGAATGGTTGGCCAGGGTTAGGCTTAGGTGTTTAAGCTTTTTGTCTAAGCAAGCGTTTTCACCCTTTTTTTGTACTTGCGCCTTAGTTTTATTCCCATTGCTTTTTATGGCTAGTTGATTTCCCTAGATTGCCCTTCGGGTTTTCGAACTAGGATATTGTGTTTTGGCCCTATCTTTTGTCTAGGTTCCTTTTTTGTATTTTTAGGGAATCCTAGCGGACCTTATTTTGTAACCCTAACTTTTGCCTAGGCTACCCTTTATTTTTGTTCGGGTATCCTACCGGGTCGCCCCTATCTTTTGCGTAGCCCCCTTAGTGGGTTTCCTACCAGGAATTTTGCCCTTTTTCTTTTTTAGCCTTCGGCTTCTATGAGTTTTTTTTCTTTGTGTGTATATATATATATATATATATATATATATATATATATATTTTTTTTTTTTTCACAATATTGGCGAAGCATGACTCTCTTTATGGTGAAGTAAAGTCTTATTTGGTGCTCCTAATCAACCCTCTTGACTGTAATGGTAATGGCAAATTTTTGGTTATTTGGATGCGCTTTTTATTCTTCTTTTTCTTTTTCCGTTTACTTAGACAGGGTTATTGTGAGGTCTAGTCAGAAATAGCAAGAAAATGTTGAAACATTCAAGGACTTGATGTTGAACTTGATGGACATAAAGCTTGTTGATTTTGATGATGATTCAAGAACACAAGACTTAGAATGTTGAAGAGTTGTTTTATAGTGTAATAACTTTCTTTTGATTAGATTGAGTCTGTAATATTAGAGTTTGAGATAGCCGGTACATAGTCTGCACCTTAGAAGCTGCAAAAAGCTCAAATTTATCAAAGAGGCTCGACTTTAATCGATTAATCGGTGAAATAATCAATTAAAACAGTGAGAAAAACCATTTTCTATATCTGCTCACTGGTTTAATCGATTAACACCCCTATTAATCGATTAACAGGCCTGTTAATCGATTAATAGATTAAAACAGAGAGTTTTGGGGTTCCGTTGATTTTGGCTCTGTAATAATCAATTAACACTTCATTTAATCGATTATTTCAGTCAGATTTTGATTTTTAACTTCAAATCAACCCTATTTTCGAAAACCCTATTTCCAAGAACCCTAGTTTCGAAAATCCCAATTCCCAAACCCTAATTTCTCTACTTAAGCTTCTCTATGGCACTCAGAAAAATAAGAACAACCTTTTTCATACAAAAGTTAAGTGCTGTGAGTGCCAGAGAACTGTTTGTTGCAAGAAAAAGGGGCTTTTGGAACCTGGTGTGGGCTAGAAGCGATAAGAATCACTAAGTGGAGTTCTTAGTGGATTGTGTGTTGTGCCGTCTCTGGGGAAAGTTCACTAGTGCAAAAAAGGCTTTCTATGTCGGTTAAAATGAGCTTTCTATGTCGGTTAAAGAAGCGACATAGATACAAGGGTCATAGAAAGTATGACTTTTTATATCGGTTATTATGAACCGACATAGAAAGTATGACTTTTTATGTCGGTTGTTATGAACCGACATAGAAAGTAATGGGTTTTTTACGAAAATTTATATTAACAGGATTCGAACCCGGTACATTGTAGTCTAGAATTAAACCAACCACTAAACTACTATTATTTTTGTTTATTTACGATTATATTTCGTTTATATTATATTATATTTTATAATATATTATTTTATTATCTATTAGAAGTTTGTCATTAACAAAATTGAACCCGAGTACCTTAGAGTTGAAGATTAATACTCCAACCACTAAGCTACTATGATTTTCCGATAAATAACTTACAAATAAATTATATTTATATACAAAATATATAAATACAAATATATTTATATATTTTGATATATTTATATATTTTGATATATTTATATATTTATATATTTAATTTTTTTATTTAATATACACTTTCTATGTCGGTTAAATTTGAACCGACATAGAAAGTACTTTTTATGTCGATTAAAATTTGAACCGACAGAGAAAGTACTTTCTATGTCGTTTAAATTTTAACCGACATAGAAAGTGAACTTTTTATGTCGGTTGAAATTTAACCGACATAGAAAGTGAATTTGCTCACATACCATGTCGGTTATATAACAACCGACATAAAAAGTTTATAATATTATTACAAAAATGCCACCGCTCTATATACTATGACGGGTGGATTACAACCGTCATAAAAAGTCGTCATAGAATCATATTTTTCCACTAGTGGTTGTTATTCATCTCTTGTGGATTTCAAGAGAGGTGTTTTCTTTACTTTATCTTTTCCATTGTAATTTGTTTGTAACAACTTTGATTATAGTGAGAACATTAATCCTCTGTTTGAGTGATTAGCAACTGGACGTAGGGTCTCTTGATCCAAACCAGTATAAATCTCCTGTGTAAGATTCTATCTCTACTCTATTTACATTTACACAATTTTTAATCGGTAAAATTTGGGGAAAATTTTGAAAACCTAATTTTTGTTAAGAAACCAATTCACCCCCCCTCTTGGTTTTTGTCCGACCACGCAAACATTTCGCTACATGATTCTAACAAGTGGTATCAGAACTTGCTTTGATAGTCATTCAAACTTTTCGAAAATGGCCGGACAAAGTCAAACTTTTTCCGAAGGTGCGTCTATCAACAGACCCCCATTTTTTGCGGGTCAAAATTATACCTTTTGGAAAGTAAGAATGCAAATCTTTTTAGAGTCTGTTGATAGAGGCGTTTGGGATGCTATTTTAAACGGTCCATATATTCCTAAAGTTACTGAGAACGGTGTTAACGTTCCTAAACCTTTTTCTAGATGGACAACAGAGGAAAACAGAAAAGCACAATTTGACGTTAGGGCTAGAAATATAATTTCATCTGCTTTAACGCTTGATGAGTTTTACAGGATTTCTGTTTGTAAAAGTGCTCAGGAGATGTGGGAAATGCTAAGAGTGACCCATGAAGGTACTGACGACGTTAAGAGAGCACGGAAAAATTCTTTAATCCAAGAATACGAGATGTTCCGGATGCAACAAGGCGAAACGATATTTGACGTTCAAAAGCGTTGCACTCATATTGTGAACCATCTCACCGAATTAGGTAAAATTTTTGACGTTGATGAATTAAATGTTAAAATGTTAAAATCTTTGGATAGGAAATGGCAACCTAAGGTGACGGCCATCTCGGAGTCACAAAATCTTTCCACAATGTCTATGATGGTGCTATTTGGAAAGCTAAGAGAGCATGAGCTAGAGCTTGGAAGGCTAAATGAAGAAGAAGGACAATATCAATAGAAGAACTTAGCCTTCAAAACCGAAATTTCCAAAGGTAAAAATAAAAAGGAAGAAGAAGACTCAGAAAATGAAGAAGAAGAGTTGAGTCTTATGATAAAGAAGTTCACCAAATTCATGAAAGCAAAAGGAAGACATCCATTCAAAGGTAAGGGAAAGGTAAGAGAAAGTACTTCTGTAAATATAAAATGTTATGGTTGTGGTGAAGCGGGACATGTAAAGACCGAATGTCCAAACAAGAAAAACGATGAAATCAAAGGCAAAAAGTTCTTCAAGAAGAAAGCTTATATTGCTTGGGACAATAGTGATTCAAGTTCGGAATCAAGTGACTCGGAAGTAGAAGCAAATATTTGCTTAATGGCAAATGACAACATATCTTCCGATTTTGAGGTAAGTGATTATGACTCATCTTCTAGTGATGATGATAATGACCATGATGAACTGCAAAATGCATATAATGAATTATTTAGTGCCTTTAAGAATTTGAAAAATGAATATAAAGGTGTCAAGAAGAGTTTAAGTAGATCCGAAAAGGAAATTGACTCCTTAAAAACGAAAATCACATGTTTAGAAGAAAAGGAATTATTAGAAACGAAAATTGTATGTTTAGACGAGAATGATGATAAGAACTTAGCATGTGCAACTTGTAAAGAGCATGAATATGACATAGATATTCTTAACCATTTGCTAGACAAAGCCGAAAAGGAAATAGATGATCTTAAGAAGCATGAAATGGTGTTTGCTCAAAATAGTGTAAATCAACAAGTTCCTTTGAAAAAGTCTAAAAGGAAAAATAAAAGAGTATGGGTAGAAAAAGGAACTAGAGCATGTTTTGTAAGTAATGCATCTTATTCTAAAGCTACATCAAAAGCATGTTTTTATTGCATGAAACAAGGTCACACTTCAAATAAATGTAAAATTAAACATTTTGGTGTTCCTAAAGGTAAATACATTTGGGTTCCTATTGTTAAATAATTTATTTGTCTCTAACCCCAAGGACCCAAAAGTTATGGGGACCTAAGTTTACTATGTTCTTGTTTTGTAGGAAACTTCAAAATCAAAGAAGTTTATGTGGTATCTTGATAGTGGATGCTCAAAGCATATGACCGGTGATAAAACGAAATTTGTGAGTTTCAAAGCTAAAGAACAAGGATATGTAACTTATGGGGAACACAACAAAGGGAAAATTCTTGGAATTGGAAATATAGGTGGTGCAAACACATTGGAGATTAAGGATGTGCTTCTTGTTGATGGACTAAAGCATAATCTCCTTAGCATAAGTCAACTATGTGACAAAGGATTTAAGGTAATCTTTGAAAGTAAATTTTGCACCATACATTTGATAGATTCCGAAAATATAGAATTAAAAGGCATTAGGCATAACAACATATACTTGATTGATTTGGATTGTATACATGATTCTAGTATAACATGCTTAGTTGCTAAGGAAGAGAACCCTTGGTTATGGCATAAGAGAGCGACTCATATAAATATGCATCATTTGAACAAATTGATTTCAAAAGACTTAGTTATTGGTTTGCCTAAGTTAAAATTTGAAAAAGATAGATTGTGTGATGCATGTCAAAAAGGTAAACAAGTAAAATCATCATTTAAATCAAAGAATGTCATTTCCACTTCAAAACCCCTAGAATTATTACATTTAGATTTATTTGGACCTTCTAGGATAAAAAGCTTTGGTGGAAATTATTATGGCCTTGTGATTGTTGATGATTACTCTAGATATACTTGGACATTTTTCCTAACTATGAAAAGTGAAGCCTTTAAAGTCTTTAGAAAATTTGCAAAACAAATTCAAAATGAGAAAGACTTAAGAATTAAAGTTTTAAGAAGTGACCATGGTGGTGAGTTTCAAAATGAAAAGTTTGAAAGTTATTGTGAAGAAAATGCAATATTACATAACTTTTCTGCTCCTAGGACTCCCCAACAAAATGGTGTAGTTGAAAGGAAAAATAGGTCATTAGAGGAACTTGCTAGAACTATGTTAAATGAATCTAATGTTCCTAAATATTTTGGGCTAATGCGGTTAGTACTGCATGTTATGTTTTGAATAGAATGCTCATTAGGTCAATTATAAAATCAACTCCCTATGAATTATTTAATGGTAGAAAGCCTAATGTTGCTCATTTGAAAATTTTTGGATGTAAGTGCTTTGTGTTAAATAATGGAAAGGATAACTTAGGAAAATTTGACTCTAAAGCCGATGAGGGCATTTTCTTAGGTTATTCATTAACTAGCAAAGCTTATAGGGTGTTTAATAGAAGAACCTTAAATATAGAAGAATCTATTCATGTTACATTTGATGAAATTGTAGACCTTGGGGGAAATCCTCTTGAGTCAAATAAAGAACTTGCAGGTGATGATGAGTACATAAGAGAGGCTCTTGATGAATTATATTTGGAAGAAAATGAGTCTTCTCAAACACCTGAATTAGCAAAAGAATGGAAATCACCAAGAGGACTCTTAATGGACAATATCATTGGTGATATCTCAAAAGGGGTAAGAACTAGAAATATGACTAACTTCTGCATGTTTGTAGCTTTTTTGTCTCAGATAGAACCCAAAAATGTTGAGGAAGCACTTAAAGATGAACAATGGTGCATAGCTATGCAAGAAGAACTTAACCAATTTGAAAGGAATCAAGTTTGGGAATTAATCCCAAGAGAAGAATCACATCAAGTTATTGGAACCAAATGGGTGTTTAGAAATAAACTTGATGAAGATGGAAACATAACAAAGAATAAAGCCAGACTTGTTCCCAAAGGCTATTGTCAGGAGGAAGGTATAAACTATGATGAAACTTATGCTCCTGTTGCCAGGTTAGAGGCTATACGCCTACTTCTTGCTTATGCATCTTTGATGAAATTTGAATTATATAAAATGGATGTTAAGAGTGCATTTTTGAATGGTTTATTAAAGAAGAAGTTTATGTGGAGCAACCCTCTGGATTTGAAGATTTTAGTTATCCTAATCATATTTTTAAATTAAAGAAACCATTACATGGGTTGAAACAAGCTCCTAGATCTTGGTATGAAAGGCTAAGTAGTTTCCTAACTTCAAATGATTTTTCTAGAGGAAAAATTGATTCTACTCTGTTTATAAAGAAAGTTAAAGAACATATCTTATTGGTCCAGGTATATGTTGATGATATTATTTTTGGATCAACTGATAATTCGTTGTGTGTAGAATTTGCTAAGATAATGCAGGGAGAGTTTGAAATGTCTATGATGGGAGAATTGACATTCTTCCTTGGACTACAAATCAAGCAACTTAAAGATGGCATTTTCATCTCTCAAACCAAATACTGCAAAGAGATCCTTAAAAAGTTTGGAATGGACACCTCAAAGGAAGCTAACACACCCATGGGAACTTCATGCTATCTAGACAAGGATGAATCAGGTTTGGAAGTTAATCAATCTATGTATAGAGGTATGATAGGTTCACTGTTATACTTAACTGCTAGTAGACCTGATATTATGCATTTTGTCTGTGTGTGTGCTAGATTTCAGGCTTGTCCGAAAGAATCTCACCTAATTGCAGTAAAACATATTTTAAAATATTTAAAAGGAACTACTGGTTTTGGTTTATGGTATCCATCTGATGCTTGTACTAGTTTAATAGGATATTCTGATGCTGATTATGGTGGATGCAAAATTGATAGAAAGAGTACTAGTGGGACATGTCATTTGTTAGGTTCATCCTTAGTATCTTGGCATTCTAAAAAAAATAGGCATGCGTTGCTTTATCTACCACTGAAGCTGAATATATTGCAGCTGGTAATTGTTGTGCTCAAATTCTGTGGATGAAACAACAGTTAGAACATTATAGTATATTTCTAAATTACATACCTTTAATGTGTGATAATACGAGTGCAATTAATCTTACTAAGAATCCAGTAATGCACTCTAGGACTAAGCATATAGAGATTAGACATCACTTTTTGAGAGATCATATCAGCAAAGGAAACTGTAAAATAGAGTCTGTTGATACAAAGCATCAATTAGCAGATATTTTTACTAAGCCTCTACCCAAGGATAGATTCTATGAAGAGACTTAGGGATATTAGAAAAAGCTTAAATTCTGCTTAATTAGATAGTTTTTGGATGGTTGTGATGTTATAATTCATTGTGTAGGATGTTCATAGATTATCATGTGCATAAACCTCAAATAATTGATGAACTCTCTGGAATAATCGATTAATTGGCATTATAATCGATTATTTGCATCCAAAACACCCAAAACATGACATTCCTCTCTGTTTTAATCGATTAACTCGACCATTAATCGATTAAAACCAGTATTAATCGATTACCAGCCCAATTTAATCGATTAAATGGGTCTAGTAGTGGTTTAATCGATTAAATTGAGAATTAATCGATTAAACCTGGAAAGTTTGGCTTCCTAGCCGTTGCCAACGGATCTTTTACACCCTATACACTTTCATATGTCCGTTGGAGTTGCTTGGCTATAAATAGGGACCTCGATTTCACTTCTACTCACTCCTATCTCTTGAAATCAAGCTTTCTTACCTTATTCTATCAATATTGCCTTATTCTCACTTCACTTGCCCTCTTAAAATCTTCTTGTTACTCTCCTAATCCTTCAATGGCCTCATCTTCTTGTGCAAAAATACCCACTAGAAGAAGATATGCACCCTCATCTCATCCCCGTCCTAATTCTGTAGAAGGATGGATCTCTGATGCAGATGACCGACAAGAATTTCTGTCCTATTGGAAGGAACGTGCTATTATTTCTCCTAAGTTCCTTATTGGTGAGCAGTTCATCAATAGGGGATTCAACTTTCCTAATCTCCTTGAAATTCAAGGAGTTCTCCCTTTCATCCAAATGCAAGGTACATATTATCCTGACTTAGTTAGGGTATTTTACTCTAGGTTCAAATTTAGAGATCAAATTGCTACTTCTAGAGTAAAGGGAGTCACAATTATTCTTGATGATGATATTTGGGAAAACGTTGCCCACTTTCCTATTAGAGAAGATGCTATTAACGTGTATGGTGAGTTAGATGATTTTGACAGGATCTTGGCTTACCGATCTTTTCTGCGAAATCCCTCCATGGAGATTGGGCGTCTCCTTCTTGCTGGACCTTTGAAAAAGGAGGAACACATGATTTTACATATACTTGTCTGGATTCTATGTCCTCGGGCTACAAATCATGCTCAATGTTCTTCAATTGATCTTCGTATTATTCATGCCATAATGAATAATGAGCCTTTAGATTGGGGCGTTCTTGTCACCATGACTATGTTAAAAGCCAAACGCCATCCCACCTTCAAAATTCCATATGCTCTCCTTGTCTCTCGCATCCATGAATACAAAGGAGTAAATGTCGAAGGTGAACAAGCTGTACGGACAAATAACTTGAATCGTATGCTAGACAACACATTAATCCAACTACAAATGGTGCGTGTCAACGATATTTATGTTCATAAGGATGATGTTCCAAATGAAGGTGACAATAATGAAGATTCTGATGAAGATATGCCTCCTGCTGTTGAACTTCCCTCTGATCAAATCCAAAGTGTTGGAACTTCCTCTACTCATCATCAAACTTGACAATCCATGGAAGACATGTTATTTGATATGAATCAGAGGATGCAGGCATTCTTCACTCTTTCTGGAGTACGACATGAGGAAATAATTCGCCGTATATCTGATGTAGATGATAAAGGGTGCCATTTAGAAAATAGATTTGATGCACACTTTCATAGTGATGATAGTGAAGAATTTTAAATTTGATTGTTATTTTCTTATATTATAATGAATGCTTATTTCTGAAATAAAATGTGGTGTTCTCTTATTGCTTTGATTGAGGGGGAGTAATCTCCAAGTTATGCATATTTTGAGGAGGAGCTCTTATGATTGTTATTGAAGCATGCTTTCAATTTTTGATTATAATCAAAATAGGGGGAGAAAATATTTAAAGCCTAATATGATTGTTTTTTAAATATTATCTGTATGTTTAATGTGTTTGTTAGTATGACAGATAAAACAGGTTATTATAAGGATTTAAAAGATAATTTTGATCATCATCAAAAAGGGGGAGATTGTTGAAACATTCAAGGACTTGATGTTGAACTTGATGAACATAAAGCTTGTTGATTTTGATGATGATTCAAGAACACAAGACTTAGAATCTTGAAGACTTGTTTTATAGTGTAATAACTTTGTTTTGATTAGATTGAGTCTGTAATATTAGAGTTTGAGATAGCTGGTACATAGTTTGCACCTTAGAAGCTTCAAAAAGCTCAAATTTATCAAAGAGGCTCGACTTTAATCGATTAATTGGTGAAAAAATCGATTAAAATAGTGAGAAAAACCATTTTCTGTATCTGCTCACTGGTTTAATCGATTAACACCCCTGTTAATCGATTAACAGGCCTGTTAATCGATTAACAGGTCTTTTAATCGATTCAAACAGAGAGTTTTGGGGTTCCATTGATTTTGGCTCTGTAATAATCAATTAACACTTCATTTAATCGATTATTTCAGTCAGATTTTGATTTTTAACTTCAAATCAACCCTATTTTCGAAAACCCTATTTCCAAGAACCCTAGTTTCGAAAATCCCAATTCCCAAACCCTAATTTCTCTATTTAAGCTTCTCTATGGCACTCAGAAAAATAAGAACAACCTTTTTCATACAAAAGTTAAGTGTTGTGAGTGCCAGAGAACTGTTTGTTGCAAGAAAAAGGGGCTTTTGGAACCTGGTGTGGGCTAGAAGCGATAAGAATCACTAAGTGGAGTTCTTAGTGTTAGAAAAGTAGTTTTAAATCAAGAGGGGGGGTGAATTGATTTTTGAAAGTTTTCGCAATACACAGTTATCTAATCAGAAAATTAAGATTACTTATCAATTCACAAATCACAAAGCAATCAAGCGGTTTAAGTGCGGCCGAGAAATTAAAGAGAGAAAGGTTAGGAAAGATTTCACAGGTAATTTTATCTTGGTTCACCCAATACCGGGGCTACGTCCGGACTCGAGCCAAATTCCAGTGGGTTCCACTAGAATAGATGTTTCCGAGACTCTCCCTCTTACACCTATTCTAACTCTCCACCAAGAACCAAATTCCGGCTCTTGGAAACCTCTGCAACCAAATTCCGGCAGCGGAGAAACCGAGTGCCCAAATTCCAGGCACCACACACAAGAACCAAATTCCGGCTCTTGCTTTAACCTTTCCACCAAGAACCAAATTCCAGTTCTTGGCAACTTTCTACTAGCAGTTGCGAGAAAACTTGTACCCAAATTCCAGGTACAACACAATACAAAGTAATGAAAAAGAATTTACAAAGAAGAGACTTAGAAAGCTCAAGCGGATTACACCAATCCACGGTAAGTTTCTTCTTCAAGGATGCAAAGTGCCTCAAGAAAGATTTCAAAAGAAGTTCACAAAAACAGTTGTGTATCTTTCTTGAAAAATGCTAATAGTTGCTTGTATTGATTGCTTGAATTGTGTAAAAGCTGATGTATGATCTATATCTCAAAGTTTCAAGCAAATGCTGTTTATAAAAGAGTATTTTCAAATCTGCTGCATTAATTAATCTGTTGAAAGTTTGTTTTAATACTGTTGAAATAGCAGTTACAATCTGTTAAAAGTCCTTTCAACCCATTAATGCGTTCTTGATCTTTAACGAGAAAATGTTTTAGTTGATACGACCACGTTTTTATCGGTTAAAGCGTTTTACAAACATTTTCTAAGTATAAAACAATCGATTGAATCACGTATTAATCGATTGATTTGTTTAAAAACCTCTTTATAAAACTTTCCAAGTTATTTTAGGTCGATATAAAGTCGTTTCAATCGATTGAAAATCTGCACATATATTTTCAAGTCATTTTAATCGATTGAAAGTTCGTTTTAATCGATTGAAAAGATTTTCTAAGTTATTTTAATCGATTGAAATGCGTTTTAATCGATTGAAATAAGTTCGATCGGTCATAATTCAATTCGATCGATCATAACCAACTTCGATCGGTCATAATCTCATTACGATCGATCATCTTGACATCCAAAGTGATTTTAATCGATTGAAACGTGTTTTAATCGATTAAAATAATTCTAATCGCTCATATTTAAGATCTGATCGATTATATTGCATTCGACCTATTACATTCGAATTCTAATCGGTCATAAAGAGTTTTAATCGATTAAAAAAGTTTGTATCGATTAAAATATTGTAAAAACACTTTTTAAAACATTCTAAGTGTTTTAAATTGATTCTTTCAAACCTTTATCGGTTAATAACTTGTTTAAGAAAATTCTTTGCCAAAATGCTTTTTTTTTTTTTTTTTTTTTATTTGTTTAAAACTATTTTTGAGGCATTTTGCAAATTGAGTGAAGAAGCTTTATGCGGTGGAAAAGGTAAAGTGGTTTTACCTAAGCTTTACTGTTTAGACACACTAAGTCTTCGACTCCTTTGTTACGAGTGACTTGTTTGGCTAGCTGCGAGTTGACCCTTGACTTTATCTTTGACTTCATCAAATCAATGAGATCTTTGCTAGGATCACTTTCGGTCTCCCCTATTTGATGAAGACAAACACCATTTTGAAAAAACAATCTCTGCAAAATAAGTCACTTGATAATGCGGTTAGGTGAGAAATATAAGAATGTAATAAAGTTTTATTTCTCCCCCTAAAACTTATTTCTCCCCTAAAATGTTGCTCTTAAATTTATCTTAAAGTGATGCAACTATTTCTCCCCCTTTGACTTCATCAAAAATAGGGAATAGAAGAGAAAAAAAATGTAAGGTTTCGAAAATATGCTCAAGTTTTTGAAAATACAAAGTAAATCAATATTTCACTCATGAAAAGAATCAATTAAAGTTGATTCAAGCTTATCTCCATTAACACGTTTGTAATGAATACAATTAACACGTGTAAAGATAAGGGAATCACGCTTTAGTAGCATGTTACGAGAACGACCATTAACTAAAGCCTTTAATCCTCTTTTCAGAATAAAAATCGATTAAAAGCGAGCATAATCGGTTAAAATGTTCTTGGTAAATGATTTTAATCGATTGAAATAAAAGTTTAATCGATTAAAACATTTAAGATTTTGAAAACATGAAACTTTAGTAAAAATAATCGATTATTTCGATTTTAAATCGATTAAAACATGTTGAATAAGTTCATTTAATCGATTAACAAGATGTTGTATTGATTAAAACGATCAGTTTTGAAAATGAAGTAATGTTTAATGCATATTTTGTAAAGCTGATCATTTAGAAGGATGTTTTAACAATACTAACTGACTATATTGATTAAATCTTAGCTAATAGATCCATCGAGAATAAAATCTTATTTAGCTAAAGCTCTCGGGGATCTATTTAAATTCTATCTAGATTAACTTTAAACCTTCATTATATAAATCAAGGCTAAAAATATTGTTTATGTTTAATAACCGGTGATACTACGAGATCATAAATTGAAATTAGCATCAAAAGGGATAAGATATAAAGGAAAGGTAAGAAGGGACCACTGTTTATCCACCAATATTTAATTATCCCAATTTCCTTGGTTTAGTTGCAAATCCTCCGAGTTTGGTGTAAACGAATTTGTTCTTATTTCCACGATTATTTGTGTCGAGATGCCAAAATACGTGACTCGGTCATTTGATCCTCAACCACTTTTCATTTGGAGCGGATTTTGCTCTATCAACTATTTGAGTCAACAAGCTGCTTGTCACTCCTGTATCGACCACGAGACACGAAACTTTTCTGAAAAGAAATCTTTTAGCGAGTTCTTTGTTACTATTGGCTGCATTACGGTCCATGGTTGACACTCGATGGAATTAAATGTTTCTTTAGGAACATCAACTATTACACATCGAGCGAGAATCATGTCTTGACAGACGTACATTCACTATCAGATTCCACACGAGTGCATGATACCATAAATTGCATGAATCACGGATTAATGATGTCTTGAGATAGGAATTTCCTTTCAAAATAGCCAACCCATTTTGAACCTACTGAGTTATCATCATCCAAGCAACTAGCTGTATTTTTATTAATGTAGTATGATGGGTGTTATTCTCACTTATAGTGAACCAGTCATCATTATCTTTTGAAGAATGAGTCATTTTTAACTTTGTTGTTTCCGGTGGTATCATATGCACAAGTGATTAACAAAAAAACTTATTACGGTAGAGTGGGCAATGATTAGTAATGAGGACCAGGTGATGACAATCAATCCAGAATTCTAAAACAATATAAAATTTATCCACTGTACCACGTTATTCAATTTTTGAATTCTTGTCCCAGATTGGTTCCCTTGCGGTGTCACCTCGTGACATTGATGATTAAAGCAAATTATCGGGGTTGCCGAGTTCGATGAATTTCACCAAGAGTTTTGAACCAATGCATGCTCAAGATTATTTCAGAAATATTGCTAGGTAATATCAAGAAATCTAATGTAAACATTTGTTCATTGAACTTCCTAGTAATCAACAATTTATTACGAGAATCAACTATCACCAAAAGAATCTTTGATCAACTATGTTTTCGATCCTAACAGTTTGACTTGTTTGTAACTAGTGTCTATAAGAAAAGTTACGATCTATTCTTTGATAATTTCTTTGATTTTCGAGTGTATTACCATGCAGCATTCCATGTAAAGTATTAAGAGAAATGTAAACATCTACGGCTTGAATCATGTTTATGTTGTTGTCAAAATAAAAGACTCTTTCATTCATGAATAACGGTAATAGTTTTCCCACATTATGTCCTTGGTCGAGTTCCCAATTCAAAGATTTGTTCGGCCTTCGCTTTCTAATTTAAAAATTTGTGTCA
This sequence comes from Sphenostylis stenocarpa, assembly GCA_963425845.1. NCBI lineage: Eukaryota > Viridiplantae > Streptophyta > Magnoliopsida > Fabales > Fabaceae > Sphenostylis > Sphenostylis stenocarpa. The sequence goes on along the minus strand of OY731403.1, from coordinate 94,041,173 downwards.
TTGAAAGAAAATTGAATATGGATACGTTTAGAAGCAGTTGCTTCGAACCAGTCATGATTTTGATCATGTTTACATGAGAGAATTGAGAGGAGATTTTGAAAATATGAAAGCGGAAGAAAGATGATAAGTTGAGAAATGATAAGTTAGAACCTGGTTTGATGAAGAAGCGGATTTCAAGTTTTTGAAATTCAAAGAGACATTTAAACACATTATCGCGGTCTGGATTATCATAAAGACACTGGGTTTTTTAATCGAATTGGCCTATCAAACTTTAATTAGATGCTTGTAAATCATGTTTTAGAACCTAATTAATTGATTAATCAACTCATTATCTATTAATTTGATTCTTGACATTAGGGTTGAAAACATCTACGAGTGAATTAATCGATTGTTTTATGAAAGAATCGATTAGATAGATACGAGAATGAAATCAATAACATGACACCAGAATTTAAATCGATTAAAACGTAAATGAATCGATTATTTTGATACCTAAGTGTTTTTAGTTGATATACGAGATATTACGATCGATTAAAACAATTAAACCAAAATCCTGAGATCAGTTCAATCGATTATTTCGATATTTCAATCGATTAAAATGGTACGGACGGATATCGATAAGTTATTTTAATCGATTAATATTGATTTATATCAATTAAAACAATTAATTTAAATACAGAACCTGGTTTCGCGGCTCACGATCTTCAAGGATTCCCGAGACTTGTTCTGCAAAACAATTAAGTATTTTTACGGTACCCTTTATAATTATTGGGTCCTGATCATGTTATTTGAAAAGAATTAATCTTTGGAACCCATTTCATTCTCCCTTTAGGAATAGCATACTTTTTAATTCTGCGGTATTTTCTTGAATGCCCTTTCTTCATGCGGTAGAAACATTTGATTGTAGAGTATGAATTCCTATTTGTTTTTGTTTCTTTGGATCTAGATTTAAAGCCTATTCGAGTTTTGTCAAACATTAATTTTTGAGATCCAAGTAATATATCAAGATTAGCTTGCCTCTGAGTGAACTTTGAAGCGAGTTTGAGATAAGAATTCAATTTTCTTTTGCAATTCGGGACGGTTATTGCATGGTTTATTGCATTCACAATCGAGTTAGCATGAATCAGTTTCAAGAATTCATTATCGGTTTCATTTTCACTAATGCTGTTTTCCAGGAGAATCAACCTTGTTAACTAGCCGAGTTATTTAATCCTTTTAGCCTATCATTTTCTTTTTGAAGTTTCTTAGCCTCTTCATGCATTTCATTAAATGCTTCTTGTAATGCATCATAGTTGACAAAATTTGAAGAGGAGCTAGAACTTACACAGTCGAGAATTCTACGGGCATTCTATCCTGGCATGGCCCTTGGTATTTGGTGATTCGAGTTGACCATTAAGCATATCTCTGGTGCTTCTTCATAGGTCTTTTCAAGGATCTTCCACATTTGTGCAGCGGTTTGACAATGTGCAATCCTAAAAAAATCATTTACATTAGCGCGGAAGAGATGATGTTCTTGGCAATACAATCATCTTGGATTCTGTTAGCAATATCAATTTCCTGTTCAATAACATTCCAAGCATTTATACTAACAGATTCAATGAAGATTTTCATCCTTATTTTCCAATATAGATAATCTGTTCCACTCAACAGTGGAGGTCTATCAATGCACGCTCCCTCAGAAAATGCCATGGATCGAAGTAACTTGATTAACTTTCAAGCACCTCGCTCTGATACCAATTGTTAGAAAAGTAGTTTTAAATCAAGAGGGGGGGTGAATTGATTTTTGAAAGTTTTTCGCAATACACAGATTCCAGCTCTTGCTTTAACCTTTCCACCAAGAACCAAATTCCAGTTCTTGGCAACTTTCTACAACAGCTGCAGAAAACTTGTACCCAAATTCAGGTACAACACAATACAAAGTAATGAAAAAGAATTTACAAAGAAGAGACTTAGAAAGCTCAAGCCGGATTACACCAATCCACAGTAAGTTTCTTCTTCAAGGATGCAAAGTGCCTCAAGAAAGATTTCAAAAGAAGTTCACAAAAACAGTTGTGTATCTTTCTTGAAAAATGCTAATAGTTGCTTGTATTGATTGCTTGAATTGTGTAAAAACTGATATATGATCTATATCTCAAAGTTTCAAGCAAATCTGTTTATAAAAGAGTATTTTCAAATCTGCTGCATTAATTAATCTGTTGAAAGTTTGTTTTAATCTGTTGAAATAGCCGATTACAATCTGTTAAAAGTCCTTTCAACCCATTAATGCGTTCTTGATCTTTAACGAGAAAATGTTTTAGTTGATACGACCACGTTTTTATCGGTTAAAGCGTTTTACAAACATTTTCTAAGTATAAAACAATCGATTGAATCACGTATTAATCGATTGATTTGTTTAAAAACCTCTTTATAAAACTTTCCAAGTTATTTTAGTTGATATAAAGTCGTTTCAATCGATTGAAAATCTGCACATATATTTTCAAGTCATTTTAATCGATTGAAAGTTCGTTTTAATCGATTGAAAAGATTTTCTAAGTTATTTTAATCGATTGAAATGCGTTTTAATCGATTGAAATAAGTCTGATCGGTCATAATTCAATTCGATCGATCATAACCAACTTCGATCGGTCATAATCTCATTCGATCAGATCATACTGACATCCAAAGTGATTTTAATCGATTGAAACGTGTTTTAATCGATTAAAATAATTCTAATCGCTCATATTTAAGATCTGATCGATTATATTGCATTCGACCTATTACATTCGAATTCTAATCGGTCATAAAGAGTTTTAATCGATTAAAAAAAGTTTGTATCGATTAAAATATTGTAAAAACACTTTTTAAAACATTCTAAGTGTTTTAAATTGATTCTTTCAAACCTTTATCGAGTTAATAACTTGTTTAAGAAAATTCTTTGCCAAAATGCTTTTTTTTTTTTTTTTTTTTATTTGTTTAAAACTATTTTTGAGGCATTTTGCAAATTGAGTGAATAAGCTTTATGCAGTGGAAAAGGTAAAGTGGTTTTACCTAAGCTTTCTGTTTAGACACACTAAGTCTTCAGCTCCTTTGTTCTGAGTGACTTGTTTGACTGCTGCAGAGTTGACCCTTGACTTTATCTTTGACTTCATCAAATCAATGAGATCTTTGCTAGGATCACTTTCACTTAGTGGATTGTGTGTTATGCCGTCTCTGGGGAAAACTGTTCTTCATCTCTTGTGGATTTCAAGAGAGGTGTTTTCTTTTCTTTATCTTTTCCATTGTAATTTGTTTGTAACAACTTTGATTATAGTGACAGCGTTAATCCTCTATTTGAGTGATTAGCAACTGTACGTAGGGTTTTTTGATCCGAACCAGAATAAATCTCCTGTGTAAGATTCTATCTCTACTCTATTTACATTTACACAGTTTTTAATCGGTAAAATTTGGGGAAAATTTTGAAAACCTAATTTTTGTTAAGAAACCAATTCACCCCCCTCTTGGTTTTTGTCTGACCACGCGAACATTCTGCTGCGCGATTCTAACAGAAAAGAAGCAGATAGTAAGAAGCATTCTTTATTAATTAATAAGGGAATATGTGCCCTAAAATGCCTGGGGGTCAGGCTAGCCCCGGGGGATAATCTCTAACAATAATGGGGTTTACATCCGTTAAATGAAGAAAAAGATCTCCTAATGACTAGGGTAGCTCTTGATGCTTGCACCCCTCCACTTTGGAAAATTTGCTTGAGTGTGCAGAGGGGAGACTTCCCTTTTCTTCTTTCTACTCGGCCCTTAGTAGGGTCATATCCTAGGCCATGCTTGAAAGGATTATCTTCGAATTCTGGGGGTTCCCTTATGCCTTGGGAATCTGCCCCCAGTCCTTGGCCAGGGTGGTAACCATGCTTCATCATCATGCTGGCTACCTCTGTGCTTTTGGGAAGTCTTTCTATACTGGCAATTTCGAGCGCTTGAAAAGATGTTTCAAGGGCCTCTTCCGCTGCATCCACATAAGGTTGGGTGGACGGTCCACTGATCAGGATATCATCTTCTGCTTGGACCGTGACCAATTTGTCGTCCACTATGAATTTGACTTTCTGGTGGAGCGTCAAAGGTACTGCCTTAGCGTCATGAATCCAAGGCCTGCCGAGGAGACAATTGTATGCTGGAGTAATATCCATTACATGGAAATCGACGTTGAAGATAGTGGGTCCAACTTGAATTGGCAAATTAACTTCTCCCACTACTTCTCGCTTTGATTCGTCGAAGGCTCGAACGATAGTGCTGCTTGGGCGCAGACGGGTTCCTTGGATAGTCAATTTGTCTAGTGTGCACTTGGGCATCACGTTGAAGGATGACCCGTTATCCACAAGAACTTTGGCTATGAGGTATTCCTTGCACTTGATTCAAATGTGCAAGGGCTTGTTGTGGTTCGACCCCTCGAGGGGTAGTTCTTCCTCTGTGAAGGTGAGGTGATCGTTTGCCATGATGTGACCGACGATCCTCTCAACCTTTTCTTGGGATATAGTGTGAGGTACATGCGCTTCGCTCAAGACCTTCAACAGGGTGCTTCTGTGCGGTTCTGAGCTCATCATTAGAGATAATAATGTTATCTTCGCAGGTGTGTGATTGAGCTGGTCTATAATGGAATACTCGCTTTGCCTTATAAACTGGAGTAATTCTTCTATCTCCTCCTTGGATTCCTTATTTTCTTTTTCCTCTTTAGTCTTTTTATTTTTTCCTTTATTTTTGGGGACATCTTCTTGTGAGTCCTTGGGGGAGTAGATTCTTCCACTTCTAGTCATGCCCCCAATGCCGGCTATATTAGTGATATCCTCTTTTATTGGTGAAGATTCTCCGTATCTTCACGGTACAACTTTATTTGACTCGTAAGAGAAAGGACGTGGCATAAATAGTCGCACTGGTGTCCTTGCCCCCTCTTCCTTATTTTTGAGGACCAACGGTCGAGGCTTATTTTCTTCTTATGATGAGTTGACCGTTGGAGAAAGCTTGATTAGGAGTGACTTTCTCTCCATTCTTCTGATTTGGAAGACGTGTCAGTTAATCCTTCCTTTTTATTATCTTATTTATTAAGCGTGAAAGGAGGGGAAATTAAATATGCAGATGAATGATATGCATGCAAGTAGACAACTGTTGAATAAAGGAAAATTTTCATTTATCTGTTGGAAGGTGTACATTCCCCTATTCCATACTACGAAGCAACTTTTGGCAAAAACGGAAAAGCCTTAAGAAACCCACATGCGGGTCTTGATCTCTATGTAATTCCCTTTCAGCTTCCCAGACATGACGAGCGAGTGCTTCGCTTTGCTTTTGGACTGCCTGGCTCATATCTTCGCTGTACTTTTGAGCCTCTTTGATCTTCGCCTTTTGATGGACGACCAAGGCTTGTAGTTCATCGAGTTTTGCAAGGGCTCGGTCCTTTTCTTGTAGTACTTGGCCGTACTGAGCTAGCCCGTCTCTTTCTTTGCAGCGTAGCTCAGTGAGACTTTTGTTGATCCTCCGATTGGCCTCCCGCTCTTGGCATATTTCTGACCGAGTCTTGGTGAGGTCTTGCAACAAGTCCTTGATCGTTTGAGCATGTTTTGTTGATTCGGCCTCAAGGCGTGCTGATTTGGTAGTTATTTCTTGAAGTTGGCTATCCGAGCTGGTTCTGGGAGTTTTGGATGCTTGGATAGCTTGCTCATTAGAGTCAGCACACTGGTCCTTGAGGCGTTCTATTTCATGATCCTTTTTCTTGCATTGCCTTTGCAGACCATCAATGGTGAGGATAGATTCTTGTTCTCTTTCTTCAAGGGCCCTCATCTGGGCTCCCATGATTTCTATCCTCTGGGTCAAGGCATTGACTTGAGCCTGCAGCTCTTCACTATTGGCGCTTGTAATGAGTGAGGTGGATGGTTGAGACATCCCTCTTCTTTTTCTCCACACCTCGTAGTCACTGGAGACAGCTACTCGAGCTTTTCCTAGCTCTCTATCTCCCATAAAGACTGGTTTCTCCCATGCTTTTCTCACAACTAGTGAATTGGCGATTGTGCATGGGTCTCCGAAGAAACACAGTCCTCCGAGTTCCCCTCGAGAAATGGTAGTTTGGGTCCTCATGAGCTGCCTCATAGCTACTCTTGGTGAGTAGGCTATGCAACCCCTGTGTCCTATCAAGGGTACGTTCCGATAATCTCCACATTTGATGAGGACTGGACCGGGTCGGAACCAAGGGCAAACCTAGGACAAGTTATTGGCGTCCGAGTGTTCCAACTCGTCCTTCCATTCTGAAGTTAAGCGTCGTTGGAGAGGGATTTTGGAGAAGCTCCTCAAAGGATTGGGGAACACCCCCATGTGACTAGAGGCGTAAAAATGCGTAATGCCCCACACAAAGAGCAATGAAGAGCAGCAACAAAGTGTTTTTCCTTGCTTCTGGTGGCAGAATTCCACCGAGAGCAAGGTGTCGGCAAGAATTGTAGGCAAGGGACTCTTCGAGTTCACGTCCCAGGCGAAGAAGACATCCATGATAGCTTGATCTACTGTGTCGAGGTGGAAGGGAAACAAGATTGTTCTGAATATTATTAAGGCCAGGGTTTTGTTAAAAGCGACCCATTCTGTCCTTTCAGCCAAATCGGACAGGTGGTCTTCTAACATTGAGACCTTCCAACCCTGGCTGTTCCCTTTTCCTATCAGGGTGGTCTACCAGAATGACAATTGAATGATGGCAGCAACTTGTGCTGCAGGAGTATATGCCCCGTGGCGTATATGGACCCCGGCTGATTTGGGCCATTTCAACATGATTTCGTACTCCTCCAAGGTGGGCACCATATCAAACTGCGGGAATTCGAAGCAGCGTAGACTAGAGTTCCAGAAGTGAACTAATACCCTAACGAAAACTTGGTCGACACAAATCTTTAGCAGGTTGAGAATCCATCCATAGGATTTTTCAAAGTCGGAGCGGACCTCTGGTGGCATTACCGCGCAAAGCCGTTCCAATTTTTCAACATGGTATCGGGGAATGTCCACCTTCTTCCATTGTCTACTAGTCCCCTCCATTTTCTAAAACCAAAATGCATGTTTTATGAAAATGATTCTTATTGAATGAATGCGAGTGTTTATTTTTATTTATCATGTTTTGTATGATATTTGCGTATATATTTTTTTTGAAAAATAAACTACCTATATGAGGGTAATATTTTTGAACAAGGTCCCATTTATGGTTTTGTTATCGGATTTTTATTTGTTTTTTTTATAGCCTTTTATCTCTTCTGTCGGACTGCGTGGCTACTTAGCTTATAAAGAACCTGAAACCAGGCTAGCTAAAAGGCAGACTATCCGAGATAAAAAATGACTTTATGCGAAAGAATAGTTAATGTCCCTTATCTCTTCTGTCGGACTGCGTGGCTACTTAGCTTACAAAGAACCTGAAACCAGGCTAGCTAAAAGGTAGACTGTCCGAGATAAGGGTGTTTATTGCGAAATAATTTTTTTTGTAATTTTTCCGTTGTTTGGTTATGCTATGCAACAGACAAATGCAACAAACAGATGCACACGCAATTCGATCATCCACGAACAAGCGAGAAGTCGTTTTAATCACGAGGTAGGGTTTTCCTGCAGAAAAGTGCATTAGCGAAGGTAGGTTCTAACTGTTCTCACCAAGGCTAAGGCCCCCAAGGTGCCCCCATTATAGGGTCCCCACTCTCCAGCCTTCCGACCATGCTTAGCACTAAGGCCATAGTCAGTCTTTGTGCCAAAAGAGGAAGGTTATCACCTTGAGTGGTGGTTTCCGATCACACTGGTGGGCACAAGGCCATCACTACAGCGAACCGTACCTGCCACCCACTCCCTATGGATTTCTCACTTGCCCCCGGGTATAGAGGGAACTGTTGTGTTCAAGGGTTTGTGTACAGTTTGTATTTCAAACAATTGCGTAAGTATAAACAATCAACAGTTATTAAAGCAAAGCATTAAAACATGTTATAATACAAGGTGGGGTAAAAGCGTAATTTTCTTGGTTTATTTACTTTTAAGCTGGCCCATCACTAAATGGGATCAACTCTCTAGGCTTCCCCAGCGGAGTCGCCATCTGTCACCGCCGTCAAAACGAGGCGGTCGGAGCGACGCGATGGTTTCGACTTTCCATTTTTCGCGTTTTTATTGGTGTGGTTACAACGCCTTTAGGTTGTCCAATAACTGGGCTGAACCTAGGGGCAAGGTTTTCGAAAGGGCGCTCTTGGATTGTCCGATAACTGGGCTAAACCAAGAACTAGTTTTTGAAGGGTTCTTTTTGGAGTCGCCACTGACGTTTTTACCGGAAACATCGGGAAAGGAGTAAAAAGGCGTTGGTTTTCGAAAAACCAACTTTGGTCATTAGAACCAGAGTTGGGTATGGGAGTTAGTTACGTGTAAGGGAAGTGTTAGTTCCCTTTTGACGCCCCTTTTGGGTTCCCTATGATAGGCCAGCTATTTTAAATAAATAAACCAGTGAAAATACGCTTTTACCCTTTATTTGTGGAATTTAAGATTATGACTACATGGCCCTAATATCTATTGCATAATTGAAATTAAAGCGGTAAAGTAGAGAGAGAGAGAGTATAGAAACCTCCGAGGCAAGCTTTCTATTAATTCTTTGAAAATTAGGGTGCTTTTTGGCAGCCCTTCACTCTTTACAGCGCCGGAATCTCTCGAAAACGCTATAAAACACTCTAGAAAGCTCTCAGAAACTCTGGAAATGCTTCGGAGGGGTTCTAGAAAGAGAATTTGAAGAATTGCCTAGAGAGAGAATGGAAGAACTGTGTGAAATGAGGGGAATGGCGCGGCTATTTATAGGGATTCACGCCTGTCAGGTCATCTGACAAGGTCAAGACGGCCATCTCGCCAAACAAGACAGCGGTCTTGCCACTTGCGCAAGGCGAGACGACGGTCTCCACCTTAAAAGGCGAGAATCCTTATTTTTGTGCCAAAAATCCCTCCTATCCTAGTATGGGGCTAATAGTCTCTCCTAGTGGCTTCTTAGGCTTCATCCATCTTCGAATAGAAGGTCTTCTGGTCTTTATTATGAGGTCGGGCAAGATTAGGGGTCTACAATGCACTTTAAGATTAATTGATTAAAATCAGTTGGAAACACTCCTGACAGAGTTTTAACTGATGTATTTTTGAAACAATCGATTAAAACCACTTAGAGCACTTATTGTCATTGTTTTAATCGATACACATTTGAATTAATCTATTATTTTCATTAAAGAAGTATTTGAAAACCTTCTGCAGTATTTTAACTGATATAACTTTGAATTAATTGATTAAAATCACTTGAAATGTTTTGAAAAGTGTTCTATAAGTATTTTAATCAATGTAACTTTGAATTAATCAATTAAAATAACTTGAGATGTTTTGAAAAGTGTTCTGCCAAAATTTTAATCGATACAATATCGAATTTTTGTCAAATGTTTTAATCAATTAAATCAGGCTTTCATCAGTTAAAATCACTTATGAAGTTTTGAGAAAATATTTGGCAGAATTATAATCGATTAAACTGCGAATCAATCGATTAAAAAAACTTAGAGAATTTTTGTATAACTATTTTAATCGATTAAAACATTGTCGCATCGGTTAAAATAAATCTGAAAAATAGTCAAGCACATTTTAACCGATTAAAAGAAGTTTTAATCGATTAAATCAAGAAATAATAATTGATTAAAAGAAAATTTTAATCGATTAATTAAACCAGTTAGTTGGAAAATGTCTCTATATAAACGAGGATTGCTTCAGCGTTTTAAAACACACCTTTGAGTAATCAAACAAGCAATCAATAGAGAGCTTTTCAAGAAAGAAGTGCATGAGTTTTTGTGGAGTTTTTCAAAGTTCTTTCTTGAGGCATTTTTGCATTCTTACTTGTGAAGAAACTTATTCTAAAAAAGTTGCATAATCTGGGTTTGATTGTTCTAGTTTCTTCTCTTTGTTATTTTCAATTCATTACTAAATTGTGGGTGTCTGGAAGTGTTAGGCACTGGTTCTGTAGCTGGAATTTGGCTGCAGGTTGGTTCAAGAGCTAGAACTTGGTTCTTGGTGAAGGTTTGGTGCAAGAACTGTAATTTGGTTCTTGGTGTGGATTGGGTGTTTTGTGATTCGGGTTTGTAATCAGAAACATAATCAATCTAGTGGAACTTAACTAGATTTTTCTTGACCAAGACATCTCTTCATATTTTCATTTTGACCGAGACATTTTCATTTTGATTTTTCTGACTGGTGTTATTGTTCATCTTGGTCATATTTGTGATTTTTGTGATTCTGCACAGTTTCATCTATTTTGCATTCTGTATCATTTTCATTCATTACATATTAGGATTTAACCTCATTTTAGTTCATTTTATCATTGTATATTTCATTAATTCATTCATTCACCATTGAATCATTCATAGCTCATTTACCTATTATCACTACTTCCCTGGATTGATACTCTAGTTCCCATTATACTACATTCTTACTGTTTTAGGGGAACTGATTTGAACCTTCATACTATAACAAAAATGAAGCTCTTCAAATTGGTGTCATTGTCGGGGAAGTAGGAGTTGTGATTGATTCATTTCACTACATATAGTTTAGTTTGCATTGTATTTACATTTTTGCTCTTGTGTTGTCTGGTTGTAGTTGTCCACAGGTCCCTTGGTGTATGACCAGAGCTTCTGGAGTTGATCTAGCTCCATTTGATCCAAAAATCTCCAGGACCTTCAACAGGAAATTGCCTAAAAGACTGAGGCAGAGAACACATGAACAAAAAACATTGAAACTTTAAATACAAGTCAAAGCCCGAGGATGTTTATTGATTCAAATATGAGCTCATAACATGAGAAAACATTGAAGGAGTTGGTAGCACTTACTGAGCACTACCAGCCCCTTTGTATACAAATGCCTCCACCAAGAGAAGGTATGGTGGGCTATGAGTTGAAGTCGGGTTTGATCCATTTGTTGCCCAAGTTTCATGGCTTGGCTGGAGAGGACCCTAATAAGCACTTGATGGAGTTCCACATGGTCCGTTCTACCATGAGACCAATTGATGTATCTAAGGACCATGTGAAGATGAAAGCCTTCCCATTTTCTTTATGTGATGTTGCAAAATATTGGCTATACAGCCAAGCTGTTCCAAAAAATTCTTGGCTTGAAATGAAGAGAAAATTTCTTGAAAAATTCTTCCTTGCATCCATAACAACTGCAATTAGAAAGGATATTAGTAGCATCAAGCAGTAGCAGGGGGAATCCTTGTTTGAGTATTGGGAGAGATTTAACAAGTTATGAGCTACTTGTCCTAATCATCAGATCAATGAACAGTTGTTGATCCAGTATTTCTATGAGGGTCTGATGGTTATGGATAGGAGCATGATAGATGCAGCTAGGTACTTGATGGATAAAACATTTGTAACAGCTAGGTACTTGATTTCCAATATGGCTGAGAATTCCCAACAGTTTCATTCCAGACAGAGCACAAGAGGATTACATGAGATTAGCTGAAGTTCTGGGGTTACTAAAGACACTATTTATCTTGAGAATAAATAGACAGAGTTGACATCATTAGTGAGGTAGCTAGCTCTTGCACAACAGCCAACTCATTCATACAGTAGTAGAATTACACGCCTCCTATGCATTCCAGTTGTGGAATATGCGAAACTCATGATCATCATACAAATTTGTGCCCCCAGTTGCAAGCGGCCAATGATATTGAGTTAGCTGATGCCATGTATGCAGAACAATAGTCTTCTTATTTGAGATAGGTGCAACCACCCATGCAGTCTAACCAGCCAAGGTATGATCCTTATTCTTCCACTTATAATCCACATTGGAGAGATCATCCAAATCTCATATATGGTGCACCTAGTCAAGGCCAGACAAGCCAATATTTCCCATCCCAGCAGTAGAAACAACAACAATAGTGTTACACACGGTCAGACCAGCCCTTTCCTACATAGTATTCTCGGTCAGACCAGTACCACCAGTATTAGATACCACAACAACTATACAATCAACAAAACTAGTCCAGGTATAATACTTACAGAAACTAGCAGCAGCATGTGCAGCCTCTGCAGCAGCCAGTGGTGCACCATGAGAACAACCCAGATGTGGGTATATTGCTGGAAAATATATTGGCTGGTATGAATGACATGAAGACTCAGATTGGACAACTGTCCACTGAATTAAATCATTTGAAACAACAGGGCTCCAGTGCACTTCCATCACAACCTAAAATAAATCCTATAGGAGATTTGAATGCCATTACCCTGAGAAGTGGCAAGCAGGTGAAATTTGATGATATACCAGTTCAGATCCCTGCCACTGTCTAGGACAAATCACTAGAGGAAGATGTCCCACCACAGCTAGTTCATGCTAAACCTATGATTCCCCCTCCTTTTCCATCTAGAGCTCATTCTACAATGTCTAAGGAGGTGGATCCAGAGCTGATGGAGATGTTAAAAAAGGTGGAGTTTAATCTACCCTTGTTAGAAGCTGTCAGACAGGTCCCTCAGTATGCTAAGTTTTTGAAAGAGCTATGCACTTATAAGAGAAAAATTAAAGGAGCTAACATTGAGGTTGTTTATACATTATCACAGTTGCCACTGCCTCAGAAGTATGGTGATCTTGGTTCATTCTCTATCCCTTGCACTATTGGAAACTTGACTTTTGGAAATGCTTTAATTGATATAGGTGCAAGTGTAAATGTAATGCATACAACTTTGTATAATGTTGAAACATACAAGGACTTGATGTTGAACTTACATGGACATGAAGCTTGTTGATTTTGATGATGATTCAAGAACAAAGAACTTAGAGAGTTGAAGACCTGTATTATTGTGTAATAACTCTATTTTGATGAGTTTGAGTCTGTAATATTAGAGTCTAAGATAGCCAGTATATACTCTACTCTTTAGATGCTTCAAAAACTCATTTTTATTAAAAAACCACGGGTTTAATCGATTAAAAGGCCAAATAATCGATTATTACAGAGAGAAAAACCATTTTCTGTATCAACTCTCTGTAATAATCGATTAACACTCTTGTTAATCGATTAACAGGCCTGTTAATCGATTATTAGGGCAAATAATCGATTAAAACAGTGTATTGTGGGTTCCTGTTGATTTTGGCTCTGTAATAATCGATTAACACTTGAGATAATCGATTATTTCAGTCAGATTTGCATTTTGAACTTCAAATTAAACCTATTTTCGAAAACCCTAATCCTAATACACCAAGTTTCGAAAATCCCCAATTCCCAAACCCTAATTCATCTACTTAAGATTCTCTAAGGCTCTCAGAAAATTGAACAACCTTTTCAAACAAAAGTTGAGAGATGTGATTGTCTGAGAACTGTTTGTTGGAGGAAAAAGGGGCTTTTGGAACCTGGTGTGGGCTAGAACCGATAAGAATCACTAAGTGGAGTTCTTGGTGGATTGTGTGTTGTGCCGTCTCTAGGGAAAGCTGTTCTTCATCTCTTGTGTGACTCAAGAGAGATGTTTTTGTTATTCTATCTTTTCCATTGTTATCTGTTTGTAAAAACTTGATTATAGTGACAACGTTAATCCTCTATTTGAGTGATTAGCAACTGGACATAGGGTCTTTTGATCCGAACTAGTATAAATCTTCTGTGTAAGACTCTATCCTTTTCCTATTTACGTTTACACAACATTTTAATCGGTAAAATTTGGGAAATTTTTTAAAACGTAATTTTTGTTAAGAAACCAATTCACCCCCCCTCTTGGTTTTTGTCCGTTCACGCAAACATTCTGCCGCACGATTCTAACAAGTGGTATTAGAGCTTGCTTTGATAGTCATTCAATTTTTTTGAAAATGGCCGGACAAAATCAAACTTTTTTCGAAGGTGCTTCTATCAATAGACCCCCACTTTTTGTGGGTCAAAATTATCCTTTTTGGAAAGTTAGAATGCAAATCTTTTTAGAGTCTGTTGATAGAGGTGTTTGGGACGCTATTGTAAACGGTCCCTATATTCCTAAAATTTCTAAAAACGGAGTAGACGTTCCTAAACCATTTTCTAGATGGACGGCGGAGGAAAATAGGAAAGCTCAATTTGACTTTAGGGCTAGAAATATTATTTCATTTACGTTAACCCTTGATGAGTTTTACAGGATCTCTGTTTGTAAAAGTGCTCAAGAGATGTGGGAAATGCTGAGAGTGACCCACGAAGGTACTGACGATGTTAAGAGAACACGAAAAAAATTCTCTAATCCAAGAATATGAGATGTTCCGAATGCAACAAGGCGAAATAATATTTGACGTTCAAAAGCGTTTCACACACATTGTGAACCATCTCATCGGGTTAGGTAAAATTTTTGTTGTTGATGAATTAAATGTTAAAATCTTGAAATCTTTGGATAAGAAATGGAAACCTAAAGTGACGGCCATCTCGGAGTCACAAAACCTTGCCACAATGTCTATGACAGCGCTCTTTGGAAAGTTGAGAGAGCATGAGCTTGAACTAGGAAGGCTAAACGATGAGGAAGGACAACATCAAAAGAGGAACTTATCCTTCAAAACTAAAATTTCCAAAGGTAAGAGTAAAAAGGAAGAAGAAGACTCGGAGAATGAAGAAGAAGAATTGAGTCTTATGATAAAGAAGTTTACAAAATTCATGAAAGCCAAAGGAAGGCATCCATTCAAAGGTAAGGGAAAGGGAAGAGAAAATACTTTCATAAATATAAAATGCTATGGTTGTGGTGAAACAGGACATGTGAAAACCGAATGTCTAAAAAAGAAAAATGAAGATAACAAAGGCAAAAAGTTCTTCAAGAAGAAATCCTACATCGCTTGGGACAATAGTGATTCGGGTTCGGAGTCAAGTGACTCGGAAATTGAAACTAATATTTGCTTAATGGCAAATGACAATATATCTTCTGATTTTGAGGTAAGTGATTCCGACTCATCTTCAAGTGATGATGAAAATAATTTTGATGAACTGCAAAATGCATATAATGAATTGTTTAGTGCCTTTGAACACTTGAAAAATGAATACAAAGCTGTGAAAAATAGTTTAAGTAGATCCGAAAAGGAGGTGGAGTCCTTAAAAACGAAAATTGCATGTTTTGAGGAAAAGGAAACCTTAGAAACGAAAATTGTATGTATAGATGAGAATGATGATAAGAATATAACATGCGCATCTTGTAAAGAGTATGAATATGACATTGATATACTTAATCATTTGCTTGATAAAGCCGAGAAGGAATTAAGTAATAATAATAAGGATAAAGTTGTTATAGCTCAAAATAGAGTAAACCATCATGTTTCTTTGAAAAAGCCTAAAATGAAAAATAGAAGAGTATGGGTTAAAAAAGGAACTAGAGCATCTATTGTTAGAAATGCATCATATTCAAAAGCTACATCTAAAGCATGTTTTTATTGTATGAAACATGGTCATACTTCAAATAGATGTAAAATCAAACATTTTGGTGTTCCTAAAGGAAAATATATTTGGGTTCCTTTAGTTAAATAAATTGTTTGTCTTTAACCCCAAGGACCCAAAAGTTATGGGGACCTAAGTTTACTTTGTTATTGTTTTGTAGGAAACTTCCAAATCAAAGAAGTCTATGTGGTATCTTGATAGTGGATGCTCTAAACATATGACCGGAGACAAAACGAAATTTGTGAGTTTCAAAGCTAAAGAACAAGGATATGTAACTTATTGGGACAACAACAAAGGAAAGATTCTTGGAATTGGAAATATAGGTGGTGCAAACACTTTGGAGATTAAGGATGTTCTTCTTGTTGATGGGCTAAAGCATAATCTCCTTAGCATAAGTCAACTTTGTGACAAAGGATTCAAGATAATCTTTGAAAGTAAGTTTTGTACCATACATTTGATAGATTCCGAAAATGTAGCATTGGAAGGCATTAGGCATAATAACATATACTTGATTGATTTGGATTGTATACATGATACTAGTATAACATGCTTAGTTGCTAAGGAAGAGAACCCATGGTTATGGTATAAGAGAGCAGCTCATAAATATGCATCATTTAAACAAATTGATATCAAAAGACTTAGTTGTTGATTTGCCTAAGTTAAAGTTTGAAAAAGATAGATTATGTGATGCATGTCAAAAAGGTAAACAAGTAAAATCATCATTTAAATCAAAGAATGTTATTTCCACATCAAAACCCTTAGAATTATTACATTTAGACTTATTTGGTCCTTCTAGGATAAAAAGCTTTGATGGAAATTATTATGCTCTTGTGATTTTTGATGACTTTTCTAGATATACTTGGACATTTTTCTTGACAATGAAAAGTGATGCTTTTAAGGTCTTTAGGAAGTTTGCAAAGCAAATTCAAAATGAGAAAGACTTAAGAATTAAAGTTTTAAGAAGTGAGCATGGTGGTGAGTTTCAAAATGAAAGGTTTGAAAATTATTGTGAGGAAAATGGAATATTACATAATTTTTCTGCTCCTAGGACTCCCCAACAAAATAGTGTAGTTGAAAGGAAAAATAGGTCACCAGAGGAACTTGCTAGAACAATGCTAAATGAATTAAATGTTCCTAAATATTTTTGGGCTGATACTGTAAGTATTGCATGCTATGTGTTGAATAGAATGCTCATTAGGCCAATTATAAAATCAACTCCCTATGAATTGTTAAATGGTAGAAAGCCTAATGTTGCTCATTTGAAAATATTTGGATGTAAGTGCTTTGTGTTAAATAATGGAAAGGACAACTTAGGAAAATTTGACTCAAAAGCCGATGAGGGAATTTTCTTAGGTTATTCATTAACAAACAAAGGTTATAGAGTGTTTAATAGAAGAACCTTAAATGTTGAAGAATCTATACATGTTACTTTTGATGAAATTGTAGACCTTGGGGGAAATCTTCTTGAGTCAAATAAAGAACTTGCAGGTGATGATGAGTACATAAGAGAGGCTCTTGATGAATTGTATTTGGAAGAAAATGAGCCTTCTCAAACACCTGAATTAGCAAAAGAATGACAATCACCAAGAGGACTTTCAATGGACAATATTATTGGTGATATCTCAAAAGGGGTAAGAACTAGAAATATGACTAATTTCTGCATGTCTGTAGCTTTTGTGTCACAGATAAAACCCAAAAATATTGAGGAAGCGCTTAAAGATGACCAATGGTGCATAGCTATGCAAGAGGAACTTAATCAATTTGAAAGGAATCAAGTCTAGGAATTAATCCCAAGAGAAGAATCACATCAAGTAATTGGAACTAAATGTGTATTTAGAAACAAACTTGATGAAGATGGAAATATAATAAAGAATAAAATCAGACTTGTTCCCAAAGGTTATTGTCAGGAGGAAGGTATTGATTATGATTAAACTTATACTCCTATTGCCAGGTTAGAGGCTATACGCCTACTTCTTGCTTATGCATCATTGAAGAAATTTAAATTATATCAAATGGATGTTAAAAGTGCATTTTTGAATGGGTTTATTAAAGAAGAAGTATATGTGGAGCAACCCCCTGGATTTGAAGATTTTAGTTATCCTAATCATATTTTTAAATTGAAGAAAGAATTATATGGTTTGAAACAAGCTCCTAGGTCTTGGTATGAAATATTAAGTAGTTTTCTAACTTCAAATGATTTTTCTAGAGGAAAAATTGATTCTACTCTGTTTATAAAGAAAGTAAAAGAACATATCTTATTGGTTCAAGTATATGTTGATGATATCATTTTTGGATCAACTGATAATTCTTGTGTGTAGAATTTGCTAAGATATTGCAGGGAGAATTTGAAATGTCTATGATGGGAGAATTAACGTTCTTCCTTGGACTTCAAATCAAGCAACTTAATGATGGCATTTTTGTCTCTCAAACCAAATATTGCAAAAAGATTCTCAAAAAGTTTGGAATGGACACTTCAAAGGAAACTAACATGTTGAAACATACAAGGACTTGATGTTGAACTTACATGGACATAAAGCTTGTTGATTTTGATGATGATTCAAGAAAAGAGAACTTAGAGAGTTGAAGACTTGTATTATTGTGTAATAACTCTGTTTTGATGAGTTTGAGTCTGTAATATTAGAGTCTAAGATAGCTAGTATATAGTCTACTCTTTAGAAGCTTCAAAAACTCATTTTTATTAAAAACCCACGGGTTTAATCGATTAAAAGGCCAAATAATCGATTATTATAGAGAGAAAAACCATTTTCTGTATCAGCTCACTGTGATAATCGATTAACACACCTGTTAATCAATTAACAAGCCTGTTAATCGATTAACAGGGAAAATAATCGATTAAACCAGTGCATTTTGGGGTTCTGTTGATTTTGGCTCTGTAATAATCGATTAACACTTCATTTAATTGATTATTTCAGTCAGATTTGGATTTTGAACTTCAAATTAAACCTATTTTCGAAAACCCTATTCCCAATACACCATGTTTCGAAAATCCCCAATTCCCAAACCCTAATTCATCTACTTAAGGTTCTCTAAGGCTCTCTGCAAAGTGAACAACCTTTTTCAAACAAAAGTTAAGAGCTGTGATTGCCAGAGAACTGTTTGTTGGAGGAAAAAGGGGCTTTTGGAACCTGGTGTGGGCTAGAAGCGATAAGATCACTAAGTGGAGTTCTTAGTGGATTGTGTGATGTGCCGTCTCTAGGGAAAGTTGTTCTTCATCTCTTGTGTGACTGAAGAGAGGTGTTTTCATTACTCTATCTTTTCCATTGTTATTTGTTTGTAATAACTTTGATTATAGTTATACCGTTAATCCTCTGTTTGACTGATTAACAACTGGACGTAGGGTCTTTTGATCCGAACCAGTATAAATCTTCTGTGTAATACTCTATCCTTATCCTATTTATATTTACACAGTATTTTAATCGGTAAAATTTGGGGAAAATTTTTAAAACCTAATTTTTGTTAAGAAACCAATTCACCCCCCCCTCTTGGTTTTTGTTCGTTCATGCAAACATTCCACTGCGCGATTCTAACAAGTGGTATCAGAGCTTACTTTGATAGTCATTCAAATTTTTCAAAAATGGCCAGACAAAATCAATTTTGCTGAAGGTGCGTCTATCAACATACCCCCATTTTTTGCGCGTCAAAATTATCCTTTTTGGAAAGTTAGAATGCAAATCTTTTTAGAGTCTGTTGATAGAGGCGTTTGGGACGCTATTTTAAATGGTCCCTATATTCCTAAAGCTATTGAAAATGGAGTAGACGTTCCTAAACCATTTTCTAGATGGACAGCGGAGGAAAATAGAAAAGCTCAATTTGACGTTAGGGCTAGAAATATTATTTCATCTGCTTTAACCCTTGACGAGTTTTACATGATCTCTGTTTGTAAAAGTGCTCAAGAGATGTGGGAAATGCTAAGAGTGACCCACGAAGGTACCGACGACGTTAAGAGAGCACAGAAAATTCCCTAATCCAAGAATACGAGATGTTCTGAATGCAACAAGGCGAAATGATATTTGACGTTCAAAAGCGTTTCACACACATTGTGAACCATCTCACCGGGTTAGGTAAAATTTTTGACGTTGATGAATTAAATGTGAAAATATTGAAATCTTTGGATAGGAAATGGCAACCTAAGGTGACGACCATCTCGGAGTCACAAAACCTTGCCACAATGTCTATGGCGGCGCTCTTTGGAAAGTTAAGAGAGCATGAGCTTGAGCTAGGAAGGCTAAATGATGAGGAAGAACAATATCGAAAGAAGAACTTAGCCTTCAAAACTGAAATTTCCAAAGGTAAGAGTAAAAAGGAAGAAGAAGACTCAGAGAATGAAGAATAATAATTGAGTCTTATGATAAAGAAGTTTACAAAATTCATGAAAGCCAAAGGAAGACATCCATTCAAAGGTAAAGGAAAGGTAAGAGAAAAATCTTCTGTAAATATCAAATGTTATGGCTATGGTGAAATAGGATATGTGAAGACCGAATGTCCAAACAATAAAAATGAAGAACACAAAGGCAAAAAGTTCTTCAAGAAGAAAGCCTACATCGCTTGGGACAATAGTGATTCAAGTTCGGAATCAAGTGACTTAGAAAATGAAGCCAATAGTTGCTTAATGGCAAATGACAACATATCTTCCGACTTTGAGGTAAGTGATTACGAATCATCTTCAAGTGATGATGAAAATAATTATGATGAACTACAAAATGCATATAATGAATTGTTTAGTGCCTTTAAGGACTTGAAAAATGAATATAAATCTGTGAAAAAGAGTTTAAGTAGATCCGAAAAGGAGGTTGAGTCATTAAAAACGAAAATTACATGTTTAGAGGAAAAGGAAACCTTAGAAATGAAAATTGTATGCATAGATGAGAATGATGATAAGAATATGGCATGTGCATCTTGTAAAGAGTATGAATATGACATTGATATACTTAATCATTTGCTTGATAAAGCCGAAAAGGAATTAAGTAATAATAATAAAGATAAAGTTGTTATAGCTCAAAATAGAGTAAACCATCATGTTCCTTTGAAAAAGTCTAAAATTAAAAAGAAAAGAGTATGGGTAGAAAAAGGAACTAGGGCACCTATTGTTAGAAATGCATCATATTCATAAGTTACATCTAAAGCATGTTTTTATTGTATGAAACATGGTCACACGTCAAATAGATGTAAAATCAAACATTTTGGTGTTCCTAAAGGAAAATACATTTGGGTTCCTATTGTTAAATGACTTGTTTGTCTCTAACCCCAAGGACCCAAAAGTTATGGGGACCTAAGTTTACTATGTTCTTGTTTTGTAGGAAACTTCCAAATCAAAGAAGTCTATGTGGTATCTTGATAGTGGATGCTCTAAACATATGACCGGAGACAAAACGAAATTTGTGAGTTTCAAAGCTAAAGAACAAGGATATGTAACTTATGGGGACAACAACAAAGGAAAGATTCTTGGAATTCGAAATATAGGTGGTGCAAACACTTTAGAGATTAAGGATGTGCTTCTTGTTAATGAACTAAAGCATAATCTCCTTAGCATAAGTTTACTATGTGACAAAGGATTTAAGGTAATCTTTGAAAGTAAGTTTTGTACTATACACTTGATAGATTCCGAAAATATAGCTTTGAAAGGAATTAGGCATAATAACATATACTTGATTGATTTGGATTGTATACATGATACTAGTATAACATGCTTAGTTGCTAAGGAAGAGAACCCATGGTTATGGCATAAGAGAGCGGCTCATATAAATATGCATCATTTGAACAAATTGATTTCAAAAGACTTAGTTGTTGGTTTGCCTAAATGAAAATTTGAAAAAGATAGATTATGTTATGCATGTCAAAAAGGTAAACAAGTAAAATCATCATTTAAATCAAAGAATGTTATTTCCACTTCAAAACCCTTAGAATTATTACAATTAGACTTATTTGGTCCTTCTAGGATAAAAAGCATTGGTGGAAATTATTATGGTCTTGTAATTGTTGATGACTTTTCTAGATATACTTGGACATTTTTCTTGACAATGAAAAGTGAAGCTTTTAAAGTCTTTAGGAAGTTTGCAAAGCAAATTCAAAATGAAAAAGACTTAAGAATTAAATTTTTAAGAAGTGACCATGGTGGTGAGTTTCAAAATGAAAGATTTGAAAATTATTGTGAAGAAAATGGAATATTACATAATTTTTCTGCTCCTAGGACTCCCCAACAAAATGGTGTAGTTGAAAGGAAAAATAGTTCACTAGAGGAGCTTGCTAGAACAATGCTAAATGAATCAAATGTTCCTAAATATTTTTGGGCTGATGCGGTAAGTACTGCATGTTATGTTTTAAATAGAATGCTCATTAGGCCAATTATAAAATCAACTCCCTATGAATTGTTAAATGGTAGAAAGCCTAATGTTGCTCATTTGAAAATATTTGGATGTAAGTGCTTTGTGTTAAATAATGGAAAGGACATGTAGACCCCTAATCTTGCCCGGCCTCATAATAAAGACCAGAAGACCTCCTTTTCGAAGATGGATGAAACCTAAAAAGCCACTAGGAGAGACTATTAGGCCCCATACTAGGATAGGAAGGATTTTTGGCTCAAAAATAAGGATTTTCGCCTCTTAAGGTCGAGACCGCCGTCTCGGATTCGAGACCGCCGTCTCGCCTTGCGCGGATGGCGAGACCGCCGTCTCGCCATTCCTGCAAGGCGAGACCACCGTCTCGACTGGTGAGACCGCCATCTCGACCTTGTCAGACGAGACGGTCCGTCTCGACCTGATAGGCGCGAATCCCTATAAATAGGACCCTCATTCCCCTCATTTCCATGAGTTCTTCCTCCTTCTCTCTAGAAATCTCTTCAAATTCTCTCTCTAGAACCCCTCTGAAGCATTTCCGGAGTTTTTGAGCGTTTCTAAGAGTGTTTTTGAGCGTTTCGAGAGGTTTCCGACGCTGTGTAGAGTGAAGGGCTGCCAAAAAGCACCCTATTTTTGCAAAGATTAATAGAAAGCTTGCTTCGGAGGTTTTCACTCTCTCTCTCTCTCTCTCTCTACTTTTACCGCTTTAATTTTAATTATGCAATAGAAAATAGGGCCATGTAGTCATAATTTTAAATTCCGCACAATAAAAGGGTAAAAGCATATTTTTCGGTTTATTTACTCAGAATAGTTGGCCTATCATAGGGAACCCGAAAGGGGCGTCGTAAGGGAACTAACACTTCCCTTACACATAACTAACTCCCTTACCCAACTCTGGTTCTAATGACCAAAGTTGGTTTTTCGAAAACCAACGCCTTTTTAACTCCTTTTCCGATGTTTCCAGTAAAAACGTCAGTGGCAACTCCAGAGAACCCTTAAAAAACTAGTTCTTGGTTTAGCCCGGTTATCGGACAATTCAAGAACGCCCTTTCGAAAACCTCGCCCCTAGGTTCAGCCCGGTTATCGGACAACCTAAAGGCGTTGTAACCACCAATAAAAAACGCGAAAATTGGAAAGTCGGAACCATCGCGTCGCTCCGACCGCCCTCATTTTGACGGCGGTGACAGATGGCGACTCCACTGGCGAAGCCTAGAGAGTTGATCCCATTTAGTGATGGGCTAGCCTAAAATAAATAAACCAAGAAAATAACGCTTTTACCCTACCTTGTATTATAACATGTTTTAATGTTTGGCTTTAATAACTGTTGTTTGTTTATTTTACACAATTGTTTGAAATACAAACTGTACACAAACCCTTGCACACAACAGTTCCCCCTATACCCGGGGGCAAGTGAGAAATCCATAGGGAGTGGGTGACAGGTACGGTTCACTGTAGTGATGGCCTTGTGCCCACCAGTGTGATAAAAAACCACCACTCAAGGTGATAATCTTCCTCTTTTGGCACAAAGACTGACTATGGCCTTAGTGCTAAGCATGGTCGGAAGGCTGAAGAGTGGGGACCCTATAATGGGGGCACCTTGGGGGCCTTAAACCTTGGTGAGAACAGTTAGAACCTACCTTCGCCAATGCACTTTTCTGCAGGAAAACCCTACCTCGTGATTAAAACGACTTCTCTCCTGTTCGTGGATGTTCGAATTGTGTGTGCATATGTTTTTTGCATTTGTTTGTTGCATAGCATAACCAAACAACAAAAAGATCACAAAAAAAAATTCTTTTTATAATAAACACCCTTATCTCGGACAGTCTGCCTTTTAGCTAGCCTGGTTTCAGGTTCTTTGTAAGCTAAGTAGCCACGCAGTCCGACAGAAGAGATAAGGGACGTTAACTACTTTTTCGCATAAAGCCATTTTTTATCTCGGACAGTCTGCCTTTTAGCTAGCCTGGTTTCAGGTTCTTTGTAAGCTAAGTAGCCACGTAGTCTGACAAAAGAGATAAAAGGCTATAAAATAAAAATAAATCCAAAATAAACAAAATAATTTATAAAAAAAATAATAATAAACTTCGACAAAGTCGTATCATTCATAATATATCATATCATGAGTAAAGAAATACCAAGAGAGAAAATAAGAAAAATGAGAGCGCATTTAGCATCATTTAAACAGAATCTCTCATGCATAAACATATCCATGTTAGTTCAACACTCAACATGCATTAATAAACTTTATTCCGGGCATTCTAGAAAGTGGATGGTCCTCTCCCCATCCGAACTCGTGCACAAAAGGCCAGAGCAATGGAGAACTTGGAGGAACAAAATCAGAAGCTCACTGCAGAGGTCAATACCCTCCGCGAGCAAATGGCTCAACTAATGGAGGTCGTGCGCCAGGGCCAAAATAAGGCGAAGCCCAAACTGAACACGCCTCTCGCCACGAAGAGGAAGAAGAAGAAGAATACTTCTACGATGAAAAGGATGCTAAAACTGTACGCATCCTCACCCTAGAAGTTTCTAAACAACAAATCTCCGCCCTGGAGGAAAGGCTGAAGGCGGTAGAGGGGCACAACTTCGACGTCAAGGAGGTGGCGGACATGTGCCTGGTGAAAAATATTCATTTCCCTCCCAAATTCAAAATCCCGGACTTCCCCAAGTACGCCGGGATGACCTGCCCAAAGAACCACCTTACGATGTATTGTCGTAAGATAGCCGCACACGCTGAAAACGAGAAACTCCTGATCCACTACTTCTAGGAGAGTCTGGTGGAGACAACTCTCAATTGGAATATGCAGTTGGAAAGAGGGCAGGTCCAGAACTGGAAACAGCTGGCCGATGCTTTCCTTTGTCGTTACTGATATAACATTGATCTGACCCCTAATAGGTCAGATCTCAAGACTCTGAGCAAAAGGGACGACGAACCCTTCAAAGCATACGCCCAAAGATGGAGGGAATTGGCCGCCCAAATAGAGCCTCCTTTGACGGATAAGGAGACAGTGGCTATGTTCATAGATTCACTGACAGGAGCGTACTACGACAAGGCAATAGCTAGTACCTCTAATCTTTTTGCGGATATAGTCACTGTGGGAGAAAGAGTGGAGCAGGGGTTAAGGAGCGGAAAAATAGCACGACCTTCTTCTTCCAGTACTTCGTTCAAGAAACCCTTCAAAAAGAGGGAAGAGGTCGTACACGCCATCAATTTTACAACTCCCTCCTCCACTCCTCAGACGGAGAGGCAGTCACGAAGAAAGGAGAGGAAGTTCGCCCCTATCCCCACCTCGTATGCAAATCTGCTGCCTCAGTTATTACAGGCCAACCTCCTAGCCTGCGTCCCTCCAAAGAAAATGGAGCCTCCCTACCCCGAGTGGTACAAACCGAACGAAAATTGTAGTTACCACTCGGATGCACCTGGGCATTCAACAGACAACTGTTTGACCTTGAAATATAAGGTCCAAGAGCTAATTGATGCCAGTTGGATAACCTTCGATGCATTTGCTGCTGACATTGACGCCAAACCTCTGGCTAAGCCAGAATAGCAGAGAGGGAGGACTAGGAGGATCAGCCCTAGTTTTTTTTCATTTTAAAGCTTTCTCTTGTATCTCCTGCGGTCCCCGCCCGTGGCCGCAGGAATCCTGATTAAAAGGGCATGTACATACATTTTCATTTTCATTAATACATGAGGCATTCTGTCATATTCATTCTTTTCCCTCTTTTATTTATTATTCTTTCAAAAATAAATGAATAATAAAATCTATGACTAAAACAGAACCTAAAACACATCATGTCTGTGATTGATGAATCTCTGTGGACCCCGGAAACCGAGAGCGAATGGGTCGAATCTGACAGTGAGCAGGAGACCATTTCTCCGGACATGCAAAGAATGCTGGAAAAAGAAGCACGCATTATACAGTCGCATCAAGAAAAGACAGAAACCGTCAATTTGGGGGAAGGGGACGATGAGAAAAGGATAAACATCGGCACCCAAATGGAAAGTAGTATGAAAAAGGGGTTGATACGGCTTCTAAAGTAATATATAGATGTATTCGCTTGGTCTTATCATGACATGCCCGGGCTTGACACGAGCATAGTAGAGCATAAATTGCCATTAAAAGAAGGGTTCCGACCTGTGAAGCAAAAACTTAGGAGAATCAAACCAGACTGGTCCCTAATGATCAAAGAGGAGGTACAATGGCAACTGGACGCCAATTTCCTGGTAGTTTCCAAGTACCCAGAATGGTTGGCCAACATAGTACCCGTCATCAAAAAGACCGGGAAGGTCAGGGTATGTGTGGATTATAGAGACCTCAATCGAGCAAGTCCAAAAGATGACTTCCCCCTACCGCATATAGACACACTGGTAGACCATACTGCCACCAACACATTCTACTCCTTCATGGACGGGTACGCGGGGTATAACCAAATCAAGTTGGCTGTTGAGGACAGAGAAAAAACCTCCTTCATTACACCGTGGGGCACCTTTTGCTACCGCGTAATGCCTTTTGGGCTTAAGAATACAGGGGCTACCTATCAAAGGGCTATGGTCACATTATTCCATGACATGATCCACAAGGAAATAGAGGTATATGTGGATGACATGATTGCCAAGTCTAGGAATGAGATGGACCACATTCAATACCTCAAAAAGCTTTTTGACCGACTCCGGAAATATCAACTTAAACTAAACCCGGCAAAATGCACTTTCGGAGTACGCTCAGGAAAACTATTGGGGTTCATTGTCAGCCAAAGAGGAATCGAAGTGGACCCCGACAAAACCAAGGCAATTTTGGAAATGCCCCCACCAAGTACAGAAAAGGAGGTCAGAGGTTTTCTAGGCCGAATTAACTATATTGCCCGTTTCATCGCACAATTGACGGATAAATGTATACCCATCTTTAAATTGTTGCGCAAAAATCAGCCAACGGTGTGGAATGAAGAATGCCAACAAGCATTTGATAAAATCAAAACATGTTTAACCAATCTGCCAGTATTGGTACCACCCGTTGAAGGCAGACCCCTGATCCTATACTTGTCAATACTCGAAGAGTCCATGAGATGTGTGCTCGGACAACAGGATGAAACCGGGAGGAAAGAGCGAGCCATTTACTATCTCAGCAAGAAATTCCTAGACTATGAAACCCGCTATACACCATTCGAAAAAACCTGTTGCGCATTGGTGTGGGTCACTCAACGTCTCCGGTAATATATGGCTCGGCACACAACATGGTTGGTCTCCAAAATGGACCCAATTAAGTACCTCTTCGAGAAGCCCATTCTAACTGGAAGAATAGCTAGGTGGCAAGTTCTCCTCTCAGAATTTGACATCATTCATGTCACCCAGAAAGCTATTAAAGGTAGCCCCTTAGCGGATTATCTAGCCCACGGATCAACGGACGAATATCAGTCCCTACAAGATGACTTTCCTGATGAGCATATCATGCATATTGAACACAAAGAGACCAAAGAAGAGGCATGAACTATGTTCTTCGATGGGGCCTCAAACATGCTCGAACACGGGATAGGGGCTATTCTGATATCCCCTGAAAAGAAACATATCCCCGTAACAGCCAGGCTTAATTTCGACTGTGCCAATAACATGGCTGAATATGAAGTATGCGCGTTAGGGATCCAAGCAGCTCTAGATCATGGGGTTACTAAACTCAAAGTCTTCGGTGATTCATCCCTTGTCATCTACCAACTAAAAGGTGAATGAGAAACTCGCAACTCTAGATTAATCCCATATCTCAAGAATGGAAAGCGTCACCTTCCAGTATATCCCCCGGGAAGACAATCAATTTGCCGATGCCCTCGCCACTCTATCCTCCATGTTTTCTTTGGGTCAAGAACATGAGATGCCAATCATCCAAATTAAGCTGCATGACAAACAAGCTTTTTGCATGACAGTAAATGGCGAGCGCGATCAAAATCCTTGGTATCATGACATTAAACAATATCTCACGAGGGGCGAATATCCCGAGGGAATTAATGACAATGATAAATGAAGCATTCATAAAAGGGCAGTAGGGTTCACGTTGCTTGAAGGAACCCTCTACAAAAAGAGTCTCGACTCCACTCTCTTAAGGTGTGTGGACCAAGAAGAAGCCCAAACCTTGATAAAAGAAATCCACAAAGGAGCTTTTGGGACCCACGCACCTGGGCATGTCATGGCAAAGAAGATCTTGAGGGCAGGATACTTTTGGTCCACAATGGAAGCCGATTGTCGCCGGTATGCTAAAAAGTGTCACAAGTGCCAAATCTACGCCGATAATATCCATGTGCCGCCCACACCCCTCAGTACCCTGGCTACACCATGGCCATTTTCTATGTGGGGCATGGACGTCATCAGGCCCGTAGAATCCAAAGCATCTAATGGCCATCGTTTTATCTTGGTAGCCATTGACTACTTCACCAAGTGGGTTGAGGCATCATCATATGCACATGTGACTCGGAAAGTGGTGACCACCTTCATCAGGAAAAATATTATATGTCGGTACGGCATCCCTCATAGGCTCATTACTGATAATGGGACCAATCTCAATAATAAAATGATGGAGGAACTGTGTCAAGACTTCAAAATTCAACACCACAATTCTTCTCCATACCGACCAAAGATGAACGGTGCAGTAGAGGCAGCCAATAAAAATATTAAGAAAATTATCCAAAAGATGGTAGTAACCTACAAAGATTGGCACGAGATGCTGCCCTTCGCCCTACACGGATACCGGACGTCGGTACGAACCTCCACAGGGGCTACTCCGTTTTCCCTCGTATATGGAATAGAGGTCGTACTACCGGTAGAGGTTGAAATACCCTCACTACGAGTTATTCTAGAAGCCAAGTTGACAGAAGCCGAATGGGTCCAAAGCCGATATGATCAGCTAAACCTAATCGAAGAAAAATGGCTAGACGCCATATGTCGGGGGCAAGCCTAACAAAAGAAGATCAAGAAAGCCTACGACAAGAAGGTCAATCCTCGTACTTTCCAAGAAGGGGATCTAGTAATAAAGAAACTACTCCTAGCTCAGAAAGACAAAATCGGGAAATGGACAACAAACTACGAAGGACCCTTTGTGTTCAAGTGAGCCTTCTCAAGAGGAGCCCTTATCCTCACCAACATGGACGGAGAAGAGCTTCGACATCCGGTTAACTCAGACGCAGTGAAAAAGTACTACGCCTGAAGACATTGCTCATGACCCGTCAGGATGAAAACTCGCAAAGAGCGTCCTGGGAAAAAGATAGGGTTCGCATCCCTTGCTAGGATACGTCCTAGGCAAAAATTAGAGGTTTAAAAAAAAAAACATCAAACAAAAAAAAAAGAGAAAAAGAGCAATGATTACCTTAGCCGAAAACCGCAAAGGCAACTAAGGTAATACTTTCATGGAGGCAGGCAGACTTTGCATAGTCTTCACTCCGAGTTCGAGCATCTCAATCAAAGTGACCAGGAGAAATAGAGAAACAGAAATCATGGGCATGATTGTTATACCCTATACAGTTTAGCCAACCTTGGCCAGCCTTGCTTACAAATTCCTTTGAAAATCTCTCTGTAAAAACATACCATTGGTTATATCAATAAAAAATATCTTTTCTTTTCTTTACCTATGTGAATGTCTCTGCATTAACGAAATATGAGCATGCATAAAATAAACAACACGAGAAAGCATAAGAAAAACAAGACAAATAGTGTCGACCAGGCCCATCCCAACCAAAAGCATAAGGTAGCTTGCTAGATCGAAAACCCGCAAAGGGCGGTCTAGGCAAAAACATAAGGGTTAAAAACAAAAAGAAAATACTCACGAGAGAACAAAAAGAAAGTACCGGTCACTTTCTAGATGCCCCCAACTAAAACAAATTGCATCAAAAGCATCCACGCACAAGTAGTTGCACGGAAAGGATTTTGTCAGAATCAAAACAAATAAATATACTTCATATAAAAGAGCAGTTTCATGCTTGCATGGTGAACACTCAAGGTATCCCGGTAAGACCTTGTCAATTATGTATCCCAAAAGCAACCAAAAATTCTTCGACAACCAGTAAGAGTCGGGTGATCACCACCAAAAGATCAAAAATAAAGAATCCCCAACAACCAACAAAGCTGGAAGAACACCAACAAAATCCCCGGCACCAACCGGAAAACCAAATCAAAGACAAAGAGAACACATCTCAACATCGGCGCATGAGCTAGAGCAATAAGCCGCCACCATAGCCAAAAGGATCGGCTACCGCAAGAAGGAGCATCCGGAGGCACAACACCAGATGGGGGTGTATACTCATCAGGCCTTACAAAAGGGGGCTTATCGGACGAGGGTTCATACTCG
This sequence comes from Sphenostylis stenocarpa, assembly GCA_963425845.1. Classification (NCBI taxonomy): domain Eukaryota; kingdom Viridiplantae; phylum Streptophyta; class Magnoliopsida; order Fabales; family Fabaceae; genus Sphenostylis; species Sphenostylis stenocarpa. The sequence goes on along the minus strand of OY731403.1, from coordinate 94,011,132 downwards.
TCAAAACTAGATAAGGGTTCATACTTATCAGCCAAAAGGATTAGCTATCGCCTGAAGAAGCATCCTAGAAGCACACTTTTTCCCGGAAGATCAATCGCCACAAAGACGGAAAATCTAAAGGACAACCAGGCAAGAGGGTCAACTCCTTTACCCTCCAATTGATCTCCTTGGCACAGCAGGCCAGCAGTCGACTAGTCAGGTAAAGGGGGGCAGTTGTAGACCCCTAATCTTTCCAGACCTCATAATAAAGACCGGAAGACCTCCTTTTCGAAAATGGATGAAGCCTAAAAAGCAACTAGGAGAGACTATTAGGCCCCATACTAGGATAGGAGGGATTTTTGGCTCAAAAATAAGGATTTTTGCCTCTTAAGGTCGAGACCGCCGTCTTGCCTTGCGCGGATGGCGAGACCGCTGTCTCGTTTGGCGAGACGGCCATCTCGCCACTCGCGAATTGCGAGACCGCCGTCTGGTTTGGCGAGACCGCCGTCTCGCCATTCCTGCAAGGCAAGACCACCGTCTCGACTGGCGAGACCGCTGTCTTGACCTTGTCAGACGAGACGGCCCGTCTCGACCTGATAGGCGCAAATCCCTATAAATAGGACCCCCATTCCCCTCATTTCCAAGAGTTCTTCCTCCTTCTCTCTAGAAATCTCTTCAAATTCTCTCTCTAGAACCCCTCTGAAGCATTTCCGGAGTTTCTGACCATTTTTAAGAGTGTTTTTGAGCATTTCGAGAGGTTTCCGACGCTGTGTAGAGTGAAGGGCTGCCAAAAAGCACCCTATTTTTGCAAAGATTAATAGAAAGCTTGCTTCGGAGGTTTTCACTCTCTCTCTCTCTCTACTTTTACCACTTTAATTTTAATTATGCAATAGAAAATAGGGCCATGCAGTCATAATTTTAAATTCCGCACAATAAAAGGGTAAAAGCATATTTTCCAGTTTATTTACTCAAATAGCTGGTCTATCATAGGGAACCCGAAAGGGGCGTCGTAAGGGAACTAACACTTCCCTTACACGTAACTAACTCCCTTACCCAACTCTGCTTCTAATGACCAAAGTTGGTTTTTCGAAAACCAACGCCTTTTTAACTCCTTTTCCGATGTTTCCGGTAAAAATGTCGGTGGCGACTCTAGAGAACCCTTAAAAAACTAGTTCTTGGTTTAGCCCGGTTATCGGATAATCCAAGAACGCCATTTCGAAAACCTCGCCCCTAGGTTCAGCCCGGTTATCGGACAACCTAAAAGTATTGTAACCACCAATAAAAAACGCGAAAATTGGAAAGTCAGAACCATCGTGTCGCTCCGACCGCCCTCGTTTTGACGGCGGCGACAGGACAACTTAGGAAAATTTGACTCAAAAGCCGATGAAGGCATTTTCTTAGGTTATTCACTAACTAGCAAATCATATAGAGTGTTTAATAGAAGAACTTTAAATGTTGAAGAATCTATACATGTTACTTTTGATGAGATTGTAGACCTTGGGGGAAATCTTCTTGAGTCAAATAAAGAACTTGCAGGTGATGATGAGTACATAAGAGAGGCTCTTGATGAATTGTATTTGGAAGAAAATGAGCCTTCTTAAACACATGAATTAGCAAAAGAATGACAATCACCAAGAGAACTTTCAATGGACAATATTATTGGTGATATCTCAAAAGGGGTAAGAACTAGAAATATGACTAATTTATGCATGTATGTAGCTTTTGTGTCACAGATAGAACCCAAAAATGTTGAGGAAGCGCTTAAAGATGACCAATGGTGCTTAGCAATGCAAGAGGAACTTAATTAATTTGAAAGGAATCAAGTCTGGGAATTAATTCCAAGAGAAGAATCACATCAAGTAATTGGAACTAAATGGGTGTTTAGAAACAAACTTGATGAAGATGGAAATATAACAAAGAATAAAGCCAAACTTGTTGCCAAAGGCTACTGTTAGGAGGAAGGTATTGATTATGATGAAACTTACGCTCCTGTTGCCAGGTTAAAGGCTATACGCCTGATTCTTGCTTATGCATCATTGATGAAATTTAAATTATATCAAATGGATGTTAAAAGTGCATTTTTAAATGGGTTTATTAAAGAAGAAGTAGATGTGGAGTGTCGCTTCCGTCAAAACGAGGCGGTCAAAGCGACGCGATGGTTCCGACTTTCCATTTTTTGCGTTTTATGGGTGTGGTTACAACGCCTTTAGGTTGTCCGATAACCGGGCTGAACCTAGGGGCGAGGTTTTCGAAAAAGTGTTCTTGGATTGTCCGATAACCGGGCTAACCCAAGAACTAATTTTGAAGGGTTCTTATGGAGTCGCCAACGATGTTTTTACCGGAAACATCGAAAAAAGGAGTAAAAAGGCGTTGGTTTTCGAAAACCAACTTTGGTCATTAAAACCAGAGTTCAGGTAAGGGAGTTAGTTACGTGTAAGGGAAGTGTTAGTTCCCTTACGACGCCCCTTTCGGGTTCCCTATGATAGACCAACTATTTAATAAATAAACTTTGTGAAAAGACGCTTTTACCCTTTTTATTTGCGGAATTAAAAGAATGACTACATGACCCTAATATCTATCATGCAATTTAATCATAAAAGTAAAGGCAATAAAGAGAGGGAGAGAATGAAGAAACCTCCGAAGCAAGCTCTTCAATTAATTTCTTGAAAATTAGGGTGCGTTTTGCCAGCCCTTCGCTCTTTACAACGTCGGAAAACCCTCGGAAACGCTATAAAATCTCTAAGAAACTCCTGAAATGCTTTGGAGGGGTTCTAGGAAGAGAATTTGAAGAAGTTGTAGAAGGGAAAGTGGAAGAACTGTGTGGAATGAGGGCAAAAATGTGGCTTTTTATAGGGATTCGCGCCTGTCAGGTCAAGACGGCCGTCTCATCTGACAAGGTCGAGACGACCATCTCGCCAATCGAGACGGTGGTCTCGCCACCTTTGCAAGGCGAGATGGCCGTCCCGAATGCGAGACGGCGGTCTCGACCTCTGAAGGCGAAAATCCTTATTTTAATGCAGTAAATCCTTCCTATCCTAGTATGGGGCCTAATAGTCTCTCCTAGTGGATTCTTAGGCTTCGTCCATCTTCGAATAGGAGGTCTTCTGGTCTTTATTATGAGGCCGGGCAAGATTAGGGGCCTACATGGAGCAACCCCCTGGATTTGAGGATTTTAGTTATCCTAATCATATCTTTAAATTGAAGAAAGCATTATATGGTTTGAAACAAGCTCCTAGGTCTTGGTATGAAAGATTAAGTAGCTTTCTAACTTCAAATGATTTTTCTAGAGGAAAAATTGATTCTACTTTGTTTATAAAGAAAGTAAAATAACATATCTTATTGGTTCAAGTATATGTTGATGATATCATTTTTGGATCTACTGATAATTCTTTGTGTGTAGAATTTGCTAAGATAATGCAGGGAGAATTTGAAATGTCTATGATGGGAGAATTAACATTCTTCCTTGGACTTCAAATCAAGCAACTTCAAGATGACATTTTTGTCTCTTAAACCAAATACTGCAAAGAGATTCTCAAAAAGTTTGGAATAGACACTTCAAAGGAAGCTAACACACCCATGGGAACTTCATGCTATTTAGACAAGGATGAATCAGGTTTGGAAATTAATCAATCTTACTAAGAATCCAGTAATGCACTCTAAGACTAATCATATAGAAATTAGACATCACTTCTTGAGAGAACATATGAGTAAAGGAAACTGTAAAATTGAGTACGTTAATACAAAGCATCAATTAGCAGATATTTTTACTAAGCCTCTTCCCAAGGATAGATTCTATGATCTTAGAAGAGACTTAGGGATATTAGAAATAGCTTAAATTGTGCTTAATTAAATAGTTTTTGGATGATTGTAATGTTATAATCCATTATGTAGGGTGTTAATAGATTATCATGTGTCTAAACCTCAAAAATTTGATGAACTCTCTAGAATAATCGATTATTTGGAGTTATAATTGATTATTTGCACCCAAAACGTCCAAAATATGACATTTCTCACTGGATTAATTGATTAACTCCTCAGATAATCGATTAAATACAGTGTTAATTGATTAACAGCTTGAATTAATCGATTAAAGGGGTCTATTACTGGTTTAATCGATTAATTCAAGCTTTAATCGATTAAACCTGGTTGGTTTGGTCTTCTAGTCGTTGCCAACGGCTCTCTTGGCCCCCATGCACTCCCATATGACCGTTGGAGATGTTTGGTTATAAATAGGGACCTCCATTTCACTTCTACACACCTCTCACTCTTGAATCCAAGCTTTCTAGCTTCATTCTATCATTCTTGCCTTCTTCTAACATCACTTGTCTTCCCAAACTCTCTTGTTACTCCTCTAATTCTACAATGGCCTCATCTTCTCGTGCTAAAATTCCCACTAGAAGAAGATCTGCACTTGCATCTCATCCTCGTCCTAATTCTGTCAAAGGATGGATCTCTAATGCTGAGGGCCAACAGGAATTTCTAACTTTTTTGAAGGAACGAGGTATTATCACTCCCAAATTCCTTATTGGTGATCAATTCATCAATAGGGGATTTAATTTTCCTAATCTTCTTGAAATTCAAGGAGTTCTCCCTTTTATCCAAATGCATGGTACATACTATCCTGGCTTAGTTAGGGTACTTTACTCTCGCTTTAAATTTAGAGATCAAGTAGCTACCTCTCGTGTTAAGGGAGTAACCATTATTCTTGATGACGATATTTGGGAAAACGTTGCACATTTTCCTATAAGAGATGATGCTATTAACATTTTTTCCGAGTTAGATGACTTTGACAGGATCATGGCTTATCGTTCTTTTCTTCGTAACCCTTCCATGGAGATTGGACGTCTCCTTCTAGCTTGACCATTGAAGAAGGAGGAACGCCTGCTCATGCATTTACTCGTCTAGATCCTATGTCCTCGGGCAACGAATCATGCCCAATGCTCTTCAATAGATCTTTGCATTATTCATGCAATAATGAATAATGAGCCAATAGATTGGGGCAGCCTCGTCACAATGACTATGCTGAAGGCCAAACGTCATCCCACCTTCAAAATTCCATATGCTCTCCTTATCTCTCGCATTCTTGAATACAAAGGAGTGAATGTCGAAGGGGAACAAACGGTACGAATGACAAACTTAAATCGCATGTTCGACAGCACATTAACCCAACTCCAAATGGTGTGTGTAAATAATACTTATGTTCACAAGGATGATGTTCCAAACATAGATGCAGATGATGAAGATTCTGATGAAGATATGCCTCCTACTACTGAGTTTCCCTCTTATCAGATTCAAAGTGCTGGAACGTCTTCTGCTCATCCTGAAACCCGTCAATCTGTGGAAGACATGTTATTTGATATGAAGCAGAGGATGCAGGCATTCTTCACCCTCTCTGGAGTACGACACGAGAAAATCATTCGTCGTATCTCTGGCATAGATGATAAAGTGTGTCACTTAGAGAATAAATTTGATGCTCACTTTCATAGCGATAGTGGAGAATTTTAATATTGTTTCTTGTGTTGTAAATCACTTTCACTTATGAAATAAAATTTGTATTCTTTTATTGCTTTGTTTGAGGGGGAGTTATTTCCAGGTTATGCATATTTTGAGGGGGAGCTCTTAATTTTTTGATCATAATCAAAATAGGGGGAGAAATATTTAAAGCCTTTTATGATTAAATTTAAATATTATCTGGTATGTTTAATGTTGTTGTTAGTGTGACAGATAAAACAGGTTATTACAAGGCTTTAAAAGAAAATTTTGATCATCATAAAAAAGGGGGAGATTGTTGAAACATACAAGGACTTGATGTTGAACTTACATGGACATGAAGCTTGTTAATTTTGATGATGATTCAAGAACAAAGAACTTAGAGAGTTGAAGACTTATATTCTTGTGTAATAACTCTGTTGATGAGTTTGAGTTTGTAATATTAGAGTCTAAGATAGCTAGTACATAGTCTACTCTTTAGAAGCTTCAAAAACTCATTTTTATTAAAAACCCATGGGTTTAATCGATTAAAAGGCCAAACAATTGATTATTACAGAGAGAAAAACCATTTTCTGTATCAGCTCTCTGTAATAATCGATTAACACTCCTGTTAATCGATTAACAGGCCTGTTAATCGATTAACAGGCCTGTTAATCGATTAACAGGGCAAATAATCGATTAAAACAGTCGTTGTGGGTTCTTGTTGATTTTGGATTTGTAATAATCAATTAACACTTGAGATAATAAATTATTTCAGTTAGATTTGCATTTTGAACTTCAAATTAAACCTATTTTCGAAAACCCTAATCCCAATACACCAAGTTTCAAAAATCCCCAATTCCCAAACCCTAATTCATCTACTTAAGGTTCTCTAAGGCTCTCAGAAAATTGAACAACCTTTTCAAACAAAAGTTGAGAGCTGTGATTGCTAGAGAACTGTTTGTTGGAGGAAAAGGGGCTTTCGGAACCTGGTGTGGGCTAGAAGCGATAAGAATCACTAAGTGGAGTTCTTGGTGGATTGTGTGTTGTGCCGTCTCTAGGGAAAGTTGTTCTTCATCTCTTGTGTGACTCAAGAGAGGTGTTTTCATTACTCTATCTTTTCCATTGTTATCTATTTGTAAAAACTTGATTATAGTTACAACGTTAATCCTCTGTTTGAGTGATTAGCAACTGGACGTAGGGTCTTTTGATCCGAACCAGTATAAATCTTCTGTGTAAGACTCTATCCTTATCCTATTTACATTTACACAACATTTTAATCGGTAAAATTTGGGGAAAATTTTTAAAACCTATTTTTTGTTAAGAAACCAATTCACCCCCCCTCTTGGTTTTTGTCCGTTCACACAAACATTCCACTGCGCGATTCTAACATATAAGATGTTTCAATTAGGGGAACTCAAATAAACTAGTGTGGTGATCCAGCTTGCTAATAAAACCATTGTTGGTATCGCGTAGCGGAATGTTTGCATTAAGATAAAAACCAAAAGGGGGGGGGGGTGAATGGTTTCTTATAAAAATATTATCCCTTTAAAAAAATTTTGCAAGATTTTACCAATTAAACGATAATACAATAGAGTACTTGAAAAGTAAAGAGATAAGGGAAGAAGATTACACAAGTAATTTATACTGGTTCGGATCAAAAGATCCTACGTCCAGTTGTTAATCACTCTAAAAGAGGATTAACTCAATCACTAAAGTAATGGTTCTCATATTAACAAATTACAAATAGAAAAGGATTAGAAAACACCTCTCTTGAGTCACACAAGAGATGAACACCTCCTTTGAAGCCACAACCAAGGGTTCTCTTCTTTAATAACCAAGCATGTTATATCAACATCAGATGCATAATCCAAATCAATCAAATAAATATTGTTATGCCTAATACCTTTTAATGCAATTTCTTTAGAATCCTTAAGATGTATGATGTAGTAATTGCTTTCAAAAATTAACTTAAGTCCTTTATCACATAGCTGACTTATACTGAGAAGATTGTGCTTTAGTCCATCAACAAAGAGCATATCCTTTATCTCCAAAGTATTTGCACCACCAATGTTCCCGGTTCCAAGGATTTTTCCTTTGTTGTTATCTCCATAAGTCACATATCCTTGTTCTTTCTTATTGAACCTTACAAATTTATTTTTATCACCAGTCATATGTTTTGAACATTCACTGTCAAGGTACCACATTGACTTCTTGGATTTTGAAATTGCCTACAAAATAAGAACACAAAGCTCTTAGGTCCCCATAATTTTTAGGTCCTTGGGGTTAGAGACAATCAAATTATTTAACTATAGGAACCCAAATATATTTTTCTTTAGGAACACCAAAATGCTTAATCTTACATATATTTGAAGTATGTCCCTATTTCATACAATAAAAACATGCATTTGGGGATTTTATTTTCGAAAAGGATTTAACTATATTTTGAGGAGGTATAGTTCCTTTCACAACCCATACTCTGCAGGTTCTTTGATTTTTAGTTCTCTTCAAAGGAACATGACCATTAAGTTTAGTTTTCACATAATTTTGATTTTCATCTTTTTTACAATCACACATATTTTTTGTAGCATTTTCTAGTAAATGTTCAAGTATGCATATGTCAAATTCATAGCTCTTACATGATGCACATGAAATTGGTTCATCTTCTTTTTCTTTTAAAGACACAATTTTCGTTTTTAAATATTCTACTTCCTTTTCTGATTTATACAAACTCTTTTTCAGGGTTTCATGTTTAGATTTCAAATCTTTAAACACAATAAACAGTTATTGATATGCATTATGTAATTCATCATAATCATTTTTATTGTCACTAGAAGAACAGTCAGAATCACTTACCTCACATTTGGAAGAGTTATTGTTATTAGCCATCAAGCAAAGGTTTGCTTCAACATCAGAATCACTTGACTCTGAACTAGAGTCATTATCCTCCCACACAATGTAAGCTTTCTTTTTAAAGGATTTTCTTCCTTTTGAATCATCACTTCTTTTGTTGCTGGGACAATCTGCTTTCACATGCCCTGTTTCACCACATCCATAGAATTAGAAATTCGAAATTTAAATTCATAACTGACACAGATAATCGATTATCATCAGTGATAATCGATTATCACAAAGCCAATATCAGAAAATCAATTTTGTCTAGGATAATCATTATCCTGAGTGATAATCGATTATTCCAGAGCCAATTTCGAATTTAAATCCTTAACAACTAGAGATAATCGATTATCATCAATGATAATCAATTATTCCAGAGCCACTTTCAGAAAACTTGAAGTTTATACAGGATAATCCATTATCATTAGAAATAATTGATTATTCTAGTGCAACCTTGATAAGAATGAAGTTTTTGTGGACAAACTAAGTGTTGGCTATCATGGACTCTATTTTTACAGACTCAAGATGACAAAACAAAGTTATTACAAGCAATTTAAAATGAATATAAGTCTTCTAATCTTGAAGTCCTTTGTTCTTGAATCATCATCAAAATCTTTAGTCATCATATCCTTGTATTTTCAACAATCTCCCCCTTTTTGATGATGGTCAAAATTTGCTTTAAAGCTTCTTTGTAATAACCTGTTTTCTATCACAACTAGCATACAAAAAATTAAACATACCATGTGTTAAATATATTCTCCCCCTTTTTTATCATAAACAAAAAGAATTGAGCAGTAAATATAAATAGAAGTTTCCCCTGAATTAATGCTAGAAAATAATGGACTCCCCCTTAAGAATTCAAATATATGAATATTTATTTAAGATAACAAAAACAAGATATACAATATATATATATATATATATATATATATATATATATATATATATATATTGAGAGAGAGCTAAATTGATTACATAATATTTTCAAAATTCATCACTCTGAGAATCATATCCAAATTCTAAATCAAATTTGTATTCAAGAGATGATACACGTGAATCCACATTTGAAATGATACCCACGATCTCTTGATGTCGTCTTTCTGAGATGGAGAAGAAATTCTGCATTTGTTGGTTCATGTTAGAGACCATGTCTTCAATGGAGGGGAGACTTCAGTATGGGTACCAGATGAAGTCCCTCCAATAGGAGCATCACCAGTAGTCATCTCATCATCGTCAGAATCAGCAACAACAGCAACGAAATTTGGTGCATCATCCTTACGAAAATTAATTCCACCAATGTTGACCATTTGCAGCTGAGATAGTGTACTATCAAGCATGCGGTTGGAATTCAACGTGTGGAACCTTTGTTCCCCTTCAAGATTGACTCCTTTGTATTCAAGGATTATAGAGATAAGGAGAACATAGGGAAGTTTGAAAGTGGGATGGCGCTTGGCTTTGAGCATGGTGGAAAGGTTGAGACTAGCCAATCAATCGGCTCATTATTCATAATTGCATGAATGATGCGAAGATCAGCAGCAGAGCATTAAACATAATTGGTTGCTCGAGGACAAAGGATCCAAACAATAAGATGAAGGAGAAGTCGTTCATCTTTCTTTAACAGTCCAACAAGAAGTTAACGCCCAATCTGCAAAGTAGGATTACGCAGGAAAGAACGATATGCCATGATTCGATCGAAGTCATCTATGTCCATCAGCACATTTACTGCATCATCCCAAATCAGAAATCTTGCTACATTTTCCCATATGTCATCATCAAGAATGATAGTGATGCCTTTGACACGGGAAGTATCAACATTGTCTCTATATTTGAATCGGGAGTAGAATACTCTCACTAAGTCAGGATAGAAGGTGCCTTGCATTTCGACGAAGGGTAATACGCCTTGTTGCTCAAGAAGATTTGGGAATTGAAATCCCCTGGAAAGGAACTGATCTCCATTTAAGAATTTTGGAGTAATGATACCCCTTTCTTTCCAAAATGTAAGAAATTTTTGTCTCTTCTCGTCATCAGATATCCATCCTTTAATGGAATTTGGACGGGTTTGAGAAGTAGGAGCAGATCTTCTCCTTGCGGGGATCTTTCTTCTAGAAGATTCAACCATTTGAGAGATTAGGAGAGGATGGGAATTGAAAAGGAGAGAGGATAGAATGAGAAGGAGATAAAAAGCTTGGAATCAATAGAAAACTCTTAAAAAAGAGGCTTGAAATGATTTTGGATGATTTTCTGAACCCCTCTATAAATAGAGAACACTTCCAACGGTCATAAATAGTTATAAACACAAGAATTTATGCAGAGAGAGCCACTGTCAACAAGTATTTTTCACCCAATGATGCAGGATAATCGATTATCTTCTGACAATAATCGATTATTTGCTCATCAGCTGCCCATAAATTTTCCAGAAACACATGGATAATCGATTATCACTTTAAATAATTGATTATTCCAGAGAGTTTGTAGATTTTGCAGAGAAGTAGGATAATCGATTATTGATCCAAATAATCGATTATTCCAAAAAGATTTGGCAATGCTAAGATGTTTTAGACACTGAATAATCAATTATTTCCAGAGATAATTGATTATTCTAGAGAGTTTGGCAAAAGTGAAAATGTATTAGGCACAAGATAATCAATTATTGCTCCAAATAATAGATTATTCCAGAACAAATTCTAAGAATTTTACTCTATTTTAGTTTTTACTCAGTTAGGATATTTCTAGTATGCCTAAATCTCTCCTAAGTTCATAGAATCTTTCTTTGGGAAGAGGTTTAGTAAATATATCTGCTAATTGATGTTTTGTATCTATATATTCAATTTTACAATTTCCCTTACTAATATGATCTCTTAAGAAATGATGCCTAATTTCAATGTGCTTAGTTTTGGAATGCATGATAGGATTTTTAGTAAGATTAATTGCACTTGCATTATCACATTTCAAAGGAATGTCATTAAGAAAGATATCATAATCTTCTAATTGTTGCTTCATCCAAAGGATTTGTGCACAACAATTTTCAACCACTATATATTCGGCCTCAGTTGTGGATAAAGCAACATGCTTGTTTCTTAGAGTTGCAGGAAACTAAGGAAGATCCTTCTTTTTCTTTTCTCTTGCTTTTGAAAGGTTGCTTTCCTTTTGATTTCATGAACTTAGTGAACTTCTTGATCATGAGACTTAAGTTCTCATCTTCTTCATTTTCAGAATATTCTTCTTCCTTCTTATTCTTGCTTTTTGAGACCTCAGTCTTAAAAGCTAGGTTTCTCTTGATATTTTGGCCTTCCTCATCATTTAACCTTCCTAGTTCAAGCTTGTGCTCTCTCAATTTTCCAAAGAGAGCCGCCATTGTCATAGTTGCAAGGTTTTGTGACTCCGTGATGGCAGTCATCTTTGGTTGCCATTTCCTGTCCAAAGATTTTAGTATTTTAACATTCAATTCATCAGTATCAAAATTCTTACCAAGCCCAGAGAGATGGTTCACAATGTGTGTGAAACATTTTTGGACGTCAAAAATTGTTTTTCCTTGTTGCATTCTAAACATTTCATATTCTTGAATCAAAGAGTTCTTTCTTGCTCTTTTCACATCGTCAGTTCCTTCATGAGTCGCTCTTAGTATTTCCCACATCTCTTGAGCACTTTTACATACTGATATCCTGTAAAACTCATCAAGGGTCAAAGCAGATGAAATAATATTTCTAGCCCTAACATCATATTGGTCCTTTCTATTTTCCTCATCTAGAAAACGTTTTTGGTTCCTCTACTTCATTTACAATCATTTTAGGAATAAACGGACCATTTACAATAGCTTCCCAAACACCCCTGTCAACAGACTCCAAAATTATTTGCATCCTAACTTTCCAGAAAGGATAATTTTGACCAGCAAAAAGTGGGGGTCTGTTAATAGAGGCACCCTCAGCAAAAGTTTGGTTTTGTTCAACCATTTTCGAAAATTTCAAAAACTATCAAAGCAAGCTCTAATACCACTTATGGGTATCCCGCAATGGAATGTTTGTGTTAAAACAAAAACCAAGAGGGGACGTGAATTGGTTTCTTATAATAATATTATCCCTTTAAAAACTTTTTGCAAGATTTTACCGATTAAACGATAATACAATAGAGTACTTGAAAAATAAAGAGATAAGGGAAGAAGATTACACAAGTAATTTATACTGGTTTGGATCAAAAGACCCTACGTCCAGTTGTTAATCACTCTAAAAGAGGATTAACTCAGTCACTAAAGTAATGGTTCTCAGATTAACAAATTACAAATAGAAAAGGATTAGAAAACACCTCTCTTGAGTTACACAAGAGATGAACACCTCCTTTGAAGCCACAAAGGATGAAGACAACTTTACTAGAGACAGCACAACACTCAATCCACTGAGAACCCTACTCAATGATTCTTATCGCTTCTGACCCACACTAGGTTTTCAAAGCCTTTTTTTTTCCTACTCAAAGTTCTCTAAGCAATCACAACTCTGAACTTTTCTGAGTATGAAAAAGTTTTTTTTGAAGAGCATGAAAGTTATTTAAATAGAGTTTTAGGGTTTCCAATTTTAGGGTTTTTGAAAATTAGGTCTGAAATTCAAAATTCAAATTCATAACTGACACAGATAATCAATTATCATCAATGATAATCGATTATCATTGAGCCAATATCAGAAAATCAATTTTGTCTAGGATAATCGATTATCCTGAGTGATAATCGATAATTCCAGAGCCAATTTCGAATTTAAATCCTTAATAGCCAGAGATAATCGATTATCATTAGTGATAATTGATTATTCCAGAGCCACTTTCAGAAAACTTGAAGTTTATACAGGATAATCCATTATCTTCAGCAATAATCGATTATTCTAGTGCGACCTTGATAAGAATGAAGCTTTTGTGGACAAACTAAGTGCTGACTATCATGGACTCTATTTTTACAGACTGAAGATGACAAAATAGAGTTATTACAAGAAATTTCAAATGAATATAAGTCTTCTAATATTGAAGTCCTTTGTTCTTGAATCATCATCAAAATCTTTAGTCATCATATCCTTGTATTTTCAACAACCACTGTGCAGCCACTTGGGCTTCTTGAGGATGTGCTTGCAAAGGTAAACAATTTGATTTTCCCTACTGAGTTCTACATAATTGACATGGGTGATGAGAGGAAGACCAGCTAGTGCACAATTATTCTGGGTAGGGAATTTTTTATGACAGCAAAGACAAAAATTGATGTGTATGCTGGCGTGCTGACTATGGAGTTTGGAGAAGAAAAAGTGACCTTCAACATATTTGTTGCATTGAAGTTTCCTATAGAGGGTCACTCTGTAATATATGATCATTCCTTGTTTATTTTAGATGCTTTGAACAATGTAGATTGTACAGATGTAGATAGGACTTTGGACTATATAAATGTAGATGACTCTTTGGACTATGTACAGTTGAGCAACATAGACTCACATGCAGTGTTTTGGCCACATTCGCCAGTTTGCAAAATTTTACACTAACCATGATGTAGATACTCCATTAGATTTGTTTTCTGTAGGTATAACACTTGAAAATTTACAAAAGAAGGTAGAAAATGAAGAAAATACAAAAACAGGAAGTGAAGAAAAGTGTGAACAACAACCATAAAGTATAGATGAACTCAAACAAATGCCTGCTCACCTCAAATACACATTTTTGGGTACGTTAAGCACAAAACTCGTGATTATTTCTAATAATTTATCTGTTGCAGAAGAAGCAGCTTTGATTAATGTATTGAACAAGAATTGAAAAGCCATTGGTTGGAGCCATGAGGATATTCTAGAGATAAGTCCTGTTGTATGTATGCATAGGATTTTACTTAATGATAATATTAAGACTTGCAGGTAACCTCAAAGACGAGTCAATCCAACCATAGCTGAAGAAGTGAAGAAAGAGGTGGCTAAGTTATTGAAGACTGACATCATCTATCCTATTTTAGACAGCGAGTGGGTTTCTCATGTCCACGTGGTGCCAAAGAAATCTAGAGGGTGTGTATATTGAGGGGAGAAATAAAGAGATGTTGCAGGCATGGGTTGTAAATAAATGGAGGGTGTGTATTGATTACAGGAAGCTTAATTAGGCTACCAGGAAAGATCACTTCCCTCTACCTTTCATTGATCAGATGTTGGAGCGCCTTGCAAGTAAGTCCCACTATTTCTTCTCGGATGGTTTCTCTGGTTATTTTAAGATACATATTGCACTAGAGGACCAACACAAGACCACATTTACATGTCCTTTTAACACCTTTGCCTACTCAAGGATGCCATTTGGCTTGTGTAATTCCCCTGCCACCTTTTAGAGATGTATGTTGAGTATATTTAGTGATTTAATTGAGCATTGTATGGAAGTATATATGGCTGATTTCACTGTATTTGGTTCTAATTTTGATTTATGTCTTGATAATTTATCTAAAGTATTGCATCGATGTATAGAATCTAATTTGGTGTTAAATTATGAGAAATTTCATTTTATGGTCCAAGAAGGCATAATCCTCAGCCATTTGATTTCAGATAAAGGTATACAGGTTGACAAGACTAAGGTAGAAGCAATTGCAGCCCTGAATTATCCCGAATCCGTGAGGGAGGTAAGATCTTTTCTTTGGCATGCAAGATTTTATAAGGGTTCATTATGGACTTCAGTCAGTTAGCCTCTCCTTTATTTAAATTATTGCAAAAAGATGTGAAATATGTATTTGATGATGATTGTAAATTTTCATTTGATGAGTTAAAGAATAAGTTAATTACTGCTCTCATTATGCAGCCCCCTGATTGGAGTTTGTCATTGTAGACCCCAAATCTTGTCCGGCCTCAACATAAAGAGCAAAAGACTTCCGTTCAAAGATGGGCAAGGCCTAAAAGGTCCCTATAATTGATCAATAGGCCTCATATTAGAATAGGAAGGATTTTTGTACACGAAAAATAAGAAATTCCACCTAAAGGGCCGAGACCGCCGTCACGATGAGCCATCAAGAAGATTCACCCATTCTCCACCACCCTTAAAGGAGAATAAAGGCTACACAAGAGCCTATCACCAATACAATCAAGGAGCCAAGACTCCATTCCCCAGAAGGAAACCAAAATTTGATCATAAGGAAGTTAACCAAGTCCCCGGTGGATCAACCAAAAAAGAGAAAGGAACCTATCCCCAGTGAGCCTACTGCAAAGGCCATTTTCAAAGACCCATCATTAGTGAGTCGCTCGCACGCAAAGAGCCAACATCCCCGACGAGAATATCAGCCTACTCAGAGGCAAAATAATGTAGTCAAAATTTTTCACTTCCGATGAAGCATCTGCCTACTCAGAGACACCATCAACAAATCCTCAATGGATATCTGCCTACTCAAGAGGCGTCGCCAAGATTAACAAAATGGATTCCTGCCTACTTAAGAGGCATTCACCAAGAATCCTCAGCAATCACCAAGCTGGATGGCTGATAGAAAAGCCTAAAAACCAAAGAATCCCCAGCAACCAACAAGCTAGATGGCTATTGAAAAAGCTAAAAACCAAAGAATCCCCAGCAAACCGGATGACTACACCAGAAAAGTCAAAAACAAATATCTGCAAAGAACCACTCCACATAGAGTCGGCGCATGAGCTAGAGCAGTAAACCACCGCCACCACTTTGGGACAAGGAAGGTCCCGAAGACAAAGACTTGCACACATGCAAAAATCTCGGCGCATGAGCTAGAGCAGTAAGCCGCCACCACCACCAGTCCTACGAAGTGGACTGCACCAACCGGATGGGGGTTTATACTCATCAACCGAGGGGTCGGCTACCGCAAGAAGGAGTATCCTGAGGTTCTACCACTTGTCAGCCCAGGGATCGAATATCGTAAGAAGGAGCACCCCAATGCTATAAGCAACCGGATGGGGGTTCATACTCATCAACCGAGGGGTCGACTACCGCAAGAAGGAGCATCTTGAGGTTCTACCACTTGTCAGCTAAGGGGTCGGCTACCCTAAGAAGGAGCATCCCAAAGCTACAAGCAACCAGATGGGGGTTCATACTCATCAACCGAGGGGTCGGCTACCACAAGAAGGAGCATCATGACGTTCTACCACTTGTCAACCAAAGGGGTCGACTATCGCAAAAGGGAGCATCCCGGAGGTTCACACCTTTTTGTCCAAAGGGGTCAGCTACCGCATGAAGGAGCATCCCAGAAGCACACACATATCTTTTGTCTAGAGGGTCGGCTACCGTAGGAAGGAGCATCCGAAGGACAGCCGGGCAAAAGGGTTAGCTCCTTCACCCTCTAGCCGATCTTTTTGGCACATTGAGCCAATAATCGGTTAGTCAGGTGAAGGGGAGGCAGCTGTAGACCCCAAATCTTGCCTGACCTCAAAATAAAGAGCAGAAGACTTCTGTTCGAATATGGGCAAGGTCTAAAAGGTCCCTATAATTGATCAATAGACCCCATATTAGAATAGGAAGGATTTTTGTACACGAAAAATAAGAAATTCCACCTAAAGGTCCGATACCGCCATCTTGTTTAGCGAGACCGCTGTCTCGCCACTCGCCAATGGCGAGACCACCGTCTCGCCACTTGCCGAAGGTGAGACCGCTATCCTGTTTGATGAGACGGAGGTCCCGACCTTATCGAGTGAGACAGTGGTCCCGACCTGACAGGTGCGAATTCCTATAAAAGGGGGGGGGGGATTTTCTCACTCTTTTCACAATTCTTCCACTTTCCCTTTTGCACTTCTTTCAAATTACTCTCCTAGGACCCCTCTGAAGCATTTCCAGAGTTTCTTAGAGTTCTTAGAAAGTTTTGCAGTGTTGCGAGGAAGAGCGATCAACATTGTAGAACGGGGGATTGCCAAAAAGCACCCTATTTCAAAGAATTCACTATAAAAGCTTGCTTCGAAGGTTCCTATATACTCTCTTCCCTACTTTACTGCTTTTTAGATAGTATTATTATGCATTAATCATTTAGGGCCATGTAGTCAATATTTTAATTTCTACAATAAAGAATAATGGTAAAAGCACAAATTATAGTTATTATTTCTTCATATAAATAGTCCATCATAGGGAACCCGAAAGGGGTGTCGTAGGGAAGCTAATACCTTCCCTACACATAACTAACTCCATTACTCGACTCTGGTTGTAATGGCCAAAGTTGGTTTTTCTAAACCAATGCCTTATTTTTTCTTCCTTTTCCAATGTTTCTGGTAAAAACATTGGTGGAGACTCCTCGAACCTTTCAAAAACCTCACCTTTAGGTCTAGCCCGGTTATCAAACAACCTAAAGGCGTTGAACCATTTCTTTTAAAAAACATGAGTCGAACGAAACCATCGCATCGCTCCGACCGCCTCTTTTGACGGCGACGAAAACCATTTGAGTTATTGTGTGATGCATCTGATTATGCTCTAGGGGTTATGTTATCCCAAAGGGAAGAAAAAGTAACTTATGTTATTGCTTATGCTTCTAGGACTTTAGATCTGCACGGGTTAACTATACTACCACTGAGAAAGAGTTGCTAGCTATTGTATTTACTTTAGATTAGTTCAGATCTTATTTACTAGGTACATGGATTGTTGTTTATATTAACTGTAGAACCCAAATCTTGTCCGACCTTACAACAAGTTCATAAATCCTCCATTTTTAAGATGGACAAGGCTTCGTAGGGCCCCTAGTAGTGTTAGTTAGGCTCCATTTAAGAAAAGGAGGGTTTTCTTAGAAAATAAAAATTAGAAATTTTGTCAGAAGTTCGAGATGATCATCCCGAATACGGCCGTCTCGCCTACTCAATTAGCTCGGGACGACTGTCCCGAATTCCAGATCGTTGTCCCATATCACTTTTTAGTCTAGCACAGTCGTCCCAAATCCCAGACGGTCGTCCCGAGGCTTTTTACCAGGTGAGACGTTTGTCCCAACTAATAAAGTTTGGGACTGTCGTCCTGGCCTCCTAGGAGAGTGCGCCTATAAATAGGAGCTCATTCCTCACCATTTCACACACCTTATCACACTCTCTCACACTTATGGGAATTTTTTGCGCTATTCCAGAGGTCCGAGTAGTCTTTCCAATAGCCCATTTGGGCAAAATCGGTTAAGGAAGTCTCCTTTTGAGACATCCGGCTCTCGGTAGTTTAATAATTTTATTGTTCGAGGGAGGAGTGCTCGTGTAATGGGAGGAGACTGCCAAAAAGTGTCCTCAAGTTTTAAGATTTATAAAAGCTTGCTTCGGAGGTTCTTTTCAATTCCTTCTCTTTTATCACTTTCTTTCTATTGCTTTCCTTTGTGTGCATTTAAAATTAGGGCCACGTAGATATTTAAATAAATACTGCAAATAAATGAATAAATAGGGTAAAAGCATAATTTTTGTATCTTTGTTTTAGAATTAATCCATCATAGGGAACCCGAAAGGGGCGTTGTGGGGTGCTATCACCTTCCCACAGGTAACTAACTCCCTTACCCAACTCTGGTTATAATGGCCAAAGTTGGTTTTTCTAAACCAACGCCTTTTCTTTTTCCTTTTTCAATGTTTATGGTTAAAACATTGGTGGGGACTCCATAAGAACCCCTTTTTACGACAACCTCACTCTTAACAGTAGTTCGGTTATCGAGCATCCTAAGAGTGATGACCACATTTTAGAAAACACGAGTCACAAACCATTGCGTTGCGATCGCTTGCATATATCGTTTCCCCGCACCTAGCGGTGTGGGGAGGACGGCGACAACAGATTGCAACACCACTGGGGAAGCCTGGAGAGTTGATCCCATTTAAAGATGGATTAATTCAAAATAAAATAAAAGATTTGAAATTACGCTTTTACCCTTCTTTGTATGTATAACATGCTTTATTTGTATGGCTTTAATAACTATTGTATGGTTATTTTCCACAATTGTTTGAAATAAAAACTGTACACAACCATTTCACACAACAATCCCTCTATACCCGGGGGCATAAGCAATAAATCTTAGGGAGTGGATGACATGTACGGCCGACCGTGGTAATGGCCTTAATGTCAACAGGTCATTATCGAAAACCACCACTCAAGGTGATAACCCTCCTCTCTCAGTTTATAAGATGTCAACACGACCTTGAGCCACGCAAGGTTTGAAGGCTGAGAGACCGTGGGAACCCTATAATGGGGGCACCTTGGGGACCTGGCCTTGGTGAGGACAGTTAGAGCCTACCCTTACTATGCACTTTTTTGTAGGATACCCCTACCTCGTGATTAGATGTCGTCACTCTGTTCGCAGATGATTGAATTGTTTGAGCATATGGTTGTTGCATTTGTTTGATTGCATTAGCGTAGAATGAAAATACAATAGCCAAAATAAATAATAAATTCTTAAAACATAAAATATATAAAAAAAACATAATAATAGATGTCTAACCTACTCTGCCAGATTCAACATCTCAAAATCTTATTTTGAACTTTTGCTATAACCAACTTTATCTCGGACATTCTTTATTTAAGCTACCCTGATTTCAAGTTCTTTGAAAGCTAAGTAGCCACGTTGACTAATAGAAGAGATAAGGAGTTATAAAAACAAACAAAAACTTTTTTTCTATTATAACCAACTTTATATCGGACAATCTTCATTTAAGCTAGCCTGGTTTCAGGTTCTTTGAAAGCTAAGTAACCATGTTGACTAACAGAAGAGATAAGGAGTTATAAAAACAACAAAAAACAAAAACATACAAAAAACAATAACAAAATTTGATAAAAAAAAATTGACAAGGTCGAATCATTCATACCCTCATCATTTCAAGAGCAGTAAGACCAAGAGAGAAAATAAATGCATAAGAAAAGCATGCATACGCATCATCCTAATAAGTCTCTCATGCATAAACACATTCATTCTAGGGGCACTAAATATCCTTAGATAAAAGCGAAAGAGACCCAAGTGTGTTTGTAACCTCCATCATACTTGTCAATCTATGACAAGGAGGGGATAAGTGTGCTAAGGTGTGGTAACCTTCGATATAATTGTCAATCCATGATGGGGAAGGAACCATTACACCGAGGTGGGTGTGGTTCTCCATGAAGTGTAAGCTTTAATGAGAATACCAAAGCCATTGTCTTAAGGCATATCCATCCCATATTAATCATTCGTTTCGAAAATAAAAATAAAAACCCTAATTTATTTTGCATTCTAGAAAGTGGTTGGTCTTCTTCCTGTCCTCACTATCGTTGTCGTCTGTTCCGACGTCTCGGGACGTTACGAATGTTTATGCGAGCAGTTGCAATAAGATGGTTTAGACTCATGTTTTTGTAAAAATGTGATCATCGCTTTCAAGATGCTCATCAACTAAACTAATCTTTAATAAAATCGAGGTTTTCGTAAAAAAGATTCTATGGAGTCGCCACCAATGTTTTTACCATAAACATTGGAAAAAGGATAAAAATGCGTTGATTTTAAGAAAAACTAAACTTGGCCATTATAACCAAAGTTAGGTAAGGGAGTTAGTTACGTGTGGGAAAGGTATTAGCACCCCCCATAACTCCCCTTGCGGGTTCCCTATGACGAATTAATTCATAAAATAAAGATTAAGAGAAGTTACGCTATTACCCTATTTATTATGCGATATTAAAAATTATTATCTACATGATCCTATCTCTATTACATACATGAAAACAATAAATAAAGAAATAAAAGAGAAGAGTAGTGAAAAGAACCTCCGAAGCATGCTTTTATAGAAATCTTCAACTCTGAGGATGCTTTTTGGCCATCCTCTCGCACTATAGGGACTCTCCTCTTCCGAATACAAGAAAAGCTTTAAACTATCGAATGTCGGATATCTCAAAAAGAGATTTCCTTAACTAATTGTTACCTTATAGGCAATCAGAAGGCTCATTCGAGTACTAGAAGTATAGAGAGAAGTGATTGTGAGTCAAGGTATGTGAAAAAGCTGCAAATGAGGCCTCTATTTATAGTTTTCACAGTGTCAGGACACCGGGACGGCCGTCCTAACTCCTGTCATGTGGGACTACTGTTTGGACATTTGGGACGGCCGTCCCAAGGTGCAAACTTGGTTGGGACGACCGTCTGACATTTGGCACGCACGTCTAGCCTTTGGGACGTGCATCTCAGCGCTGAAAACTCACTTGGGACGGCCATCCCAAGTGTTTCTTCATATTTTCACCTTTTATTTCTTCAGAAAAACTCTCTTCTCCTTAAATAGAAGCTGATTGATGCTGCTAAGTGCCCAACGGAGCTTTACCCATCTTCAAAATCGGGAGTCTTTTGATCTTTATTGAGAAGCAGGGCAAGATTTGGGGTCTACAGCTGCCCCCCCTTCACCTAGCTGACTGAACGTTGACTCAATATGCCTGCAATATTCGTAGGCAGGTGAAGGAGTTAACCCTCTTGCCCGGTCATCCTTCGGATGCTCCTTTACTATAGTCAATGATCCTCTGGATGATGAATAGTTTGATAGGTACGAACCCTTATTTGGTTACTCCACAAGATGTTCTCTCTGATCTCGTGGTTGATGAGTATGAACCCGCATTTGGTTATTCCACAAGATGTTCTCTCCGACCTCGTGGTTGATGAGTACAAACGCCCATCTGGTTATTCCACAAGGTGTTCTCTCTGACCTCATGGTTGATGAGTATGAACCCCCATCTAGTTACTCCATAAGATGTTCTCTCTAACCTCATAGTTGATGAGTACGAACCCCCATCGGGTTATTGCAAGGTCCGTTCACATGATGTTCTCTCCGACCCTGTGGTTGGTTTGCTCGTAGAGTGTTCTCTCCGTCTCTGTGGCTGATGAGTTATCCACAAGATTCTCCCTCTGATCATGCGGCTGATGACTACAAACCCTCATCCGGTTTTGAGTCCTTCTTCTAGACTGCAAATGTGCTAGTGGCTTACTGCTTTCTGGTCAAGCGCTAATGAATGTAGATATCCATAGGGTGTTCTTTTCAGCCTTGTGGTAATGAGTACAAACCCCCATCTGGTTTTGACTCCTTTTCTTTGGACTGAAGATGTAATGGCAGCTTACTGCTTTCTGATCATGTGCCAACTCAATGGGGAGTAGCTCTTTGTTTTGAGATTTTGTTTTTGAACTTTTTTTTGGTTAGTCATCCGGTTTTGTCGGGGATTCTTTGTTTTTGGGCTTTTTCTATAGCCATCCAACTGGGTAATTGCTGGGGATTTTTGGCTTTATTTTGGATTTTACAATAGTCATCCAACTTGTCGTCCACTAAGGATTTTTTGATTTCTATCGGTTGTGCCTCTTGACTAGGCAGATGCTTCAGTAATGGTGAAGACTTTATGCTTGGGCTTGTATTGCCTCTGAACAGGCTAATGTCCTTCTATGGGGATAATAGCTCTTGTTTGCCAGCTCTTGCCTATGTATTCCATTGGGGATATTTACGTTATAGGCAAATAACTTCCTGAGATTGTGAATTCAGAATTTTCCTGGGACGTAGGCTCAATGGGGATAATCTTTCTCTTTTTAATGATCCACCGGGGATTGATTGCCTTCTCGGGGATCTAATTTCTGATTTACCCCCCATGGGGGAATGGAGTTTTTGACTCCTTATTGTCTGCTGGTTTGAGCGGGCTTTGCCAACGCTTCTTATTCTGTTGGATAATGGGAATTTTTGTAGAATTTCTGGGATAATCCACTTGAGGATTTTATTTGGCCTTTCCTATCATGGCCTTTTCTTCTATTTGGGCATCCGCTAGGGGATGAAGGATTTTCTTCTTTTTCTTTTTCTGTTGAAATCCTGGGGGTGTGGAGATTCTGACTCCATAATTGCTTTGAGGGACTTTTGTGTAGCCCTTATTCTCCTTTGGGGAATGTAGCGGAGACTTTGGATGAGTGTGCTCGATGACTCATGTGGTGGCGCTGCTGAGTCATGAGGTAATTTTTTGTTTTGCCTTTGGAATAGGCAAAGATCCGCTTGGGGATGATCGAACCTTTACTTTGGCTTTTCTTTGTTGTGCCTTCTTCTTTCTTGGAGTGGAAGGAGGAAATGTTGAAGCTTTGGATTTCCTGAAGCTCTTTATTCTTCTGGAATGGCTTTGAAGATAACCTGCTTCTCTTTTCTTGAGAGAAACATTTATTTGAATATTTGGTTGTAAAGCTTACTGTTTTCAATCACAAGTATGGATTCTAGCCTCCTTATGTGCATGATTATTATTCTTATTTAAAGAAATTTATTTTTTTTCTTGATTTTGACAAAGTCATTTTTGTGCGACTATTTTTGTGTGTGAATGTCCTAAATGCAATCCATTTGTTTATTTATTTTCGATGCATTTAGAAAAGTGGATGACACTCTCCTGCTGGGTGAATATGTCGATGGGCTCCTCTTTTATGAAATTTCTAACAGACCCCTCTTTTATTCATCTTTTGGTTTTAGCCCTATCTTTTGCCTAGACTGCCCTTTACGGGTTTTTGATCTAGCGGGCTGCCTTAGTTTTTGCCTGGAATATCTTAGGGGGCTTTTGCCTTATCTTTTTCCTAGACCATTCTTTCAGGTTTTTTGGTCTAACAGGCTACCCTAATCTTTTCAGGTTTTCCTATTTTTTATGCTTCCCCTTTTTATATGCATGTTTGATCTTTGATTAAAGGTCTGTGCGCACATTTATGATTTATCAATAAAGAAGCATTTCCATAATATTTGGTCAAGAGAAAGGAAATGAAAGGGAATTTTATTGATATATGAGCAAAAGTTTATTTCTTTTATAGAAAGATTACAAAGGGAATATAGAAGAATGACTAACTGGAGTTGGCTATACTGTATAAGCTCAAACAGTCATGTCTATGATATCTGCCCCCCTGGTTCTCCTAATTGCTTCAATTGAGATACTCGAGCTTAGAGTGAAGACCATGCAGACTACTTCTAGAAGAACGTTACCTTAGTCGCCTTTCGATTTTCGACTAAAGTAACCATTGCTCTTAGTTTTTTTGTCCTCTAGTTTTTGCCTCTACTTTTTGCCTCTAATTTTTGCCTAGGACGTGTCCTAGTGAGGAATATGGACCCTATCTTTTGCGCAAAGATGCCCTTTGCGGGTTTTCATTCCTGACGAGTCTTGAGCAATGTCTTTAAGCATAATACTTCTTCACCACATCAGAATTGATTGGGTGTAGAAGTTCCTCTCCGTCCATATCAGTAAGGATAAGAACTCCTCCCGAGAAAGCTCATTTGACCACAAAGGGTCCTTCATAGTTTGTTGCCCATTTTTCAATCTTATCTTTCTGGGTCGGAAGCATTTTCTTTATCACTAGATCCCCTTCATGGTAAATATGAGGGTTGACCTTTTTGTCATAAGCCCTTTCTATCTTCTTTTGATAGGCTTGTCCATGACATATAGCGTTCAACCATTTTTCTTCAATTAAGTTTAGCTGGTCGTATCGGATTTCAACACATTCAACTTCTGTCAACTTTTCTTCCATTATTACTCACAAGGAAGGTATTTCGACCTCTATGGGAAGTACGACCTCCATTCAAAATACAAGGAAAAATGGAGTAGCTCCTGTGGAGGACCGTACAGATGTCTGATATCCGTGAAGGGCAAATGGCAACATTTCATGCCAATCTTTATAGGTTTTGACCATCTTTTGGACGATCTTCTTGATGTTTTTATTGGTTGCCTCTACTGCACCATTCATCTTAGGTCGATAAGGAGAGGAATTATGATGTTGGATTTTGAATTCCTGGCATAGTTCCTCCATCATCTTATTGTTCATATTGGTACCATTATTAGTAATGAGACGATGAGGGATGCCGTATCGACATATAATATTTCTCTTAATGAAGGTAGTCACCACCTTTTTGGTCACATGTGCATAAGATGTAGATTCTACCCATTTTGTAAAATAATCAATGACCACCAAAATGAAGTGATGAATGTTAGACGTTTTTGGTTTGATGGGTCCAATAACATCCATGCCCCACATAGCGAATGGCCAAGGTATAGCCATAACATTGAGAGGTACAGGTGGGACATGAACATTGTCAGCGTATATTTGGCACTTGTGACATCTTTTAGCATATCGATGACAGTCGCTTTCCATTATGGACTAGAAATATCCTGCTCTGAGGATTTTCCTAGCCATGACATGCCCTAGCATATGAGTCCCGAAGATTCCCTCATCAATTTCTCTAATCAAGCTTTGGGCTTCTTCATGATCCACACATCTCAGCAAAATGGAATCAAAATTATTTTTATAGAGAGTTTCTCCAATCATTGTAAACCCCACAACCCTTTTCCGAATGGTCCTTTTATTGTTATCACTGATTCCCTCGGGATATTCACCCTTCATGAGGTATCGCTTAATGTCATGATACCAAGGGGATTTATCTTCCTTGCTATTTACTGTCATGCAAAAGACTTATTTATCATACCTTCTAACATGTATAATTGGCATTTCATGTTCTTTATCTAATGCAAACATGGATGATAGAGTAGCAAGGGCATCTGCCATCTGGTTCTCTTCTCGAGGGACATACTCGAAACTGACACTTTCCATCCTTGAATTCATATTACGAATGTACTATGAATACGAGATTAATTTGGAATTCTTGGTTTCCCATTCACCCTAGAGCTGGTAGATGACAAGGGATGAGTCACCGAATATCTTGAGTTTGGTTACCCCGTGATCTAGAGCTGCTTGGATACCCAAAGCACAAGCTTCATATTCGGCCATATTGTTTGTGCAATCAAAGTTTAGTCTGGTTGTTACTGGGATGTATTTCTTTTTAGGAGATATTAAAATAGCTCCAATCCCATGTCCAAGCATGTTCGAGGCTCTGTCGAAGAACATAATCCACATAGTATCTTCGGGTTCTTCATGTTGGATGTGCATTATATGCTCATCTGGAAAGTCGTCTTGTAGGGATTGATATTCATCTGTTAATCCATGTGCTAGGTAATATGCTAAAGGACTACCTTTGATAGATTTTTGGGTGACATGGATGATGTCGAATTCCGAGAGAAGCACTTGCCCCCTGGCTATCCTTCTGGTCAAGACAGGTTTTTCAAATATATATTTGATTGGATCCATTTTGGAAACCAACCAGGTCGTATGTCTAACCATATACTACCGAAGACGCTGAGTTTCCCACACCAATGCACAACATGTTTTTTCAAGTGGTGTATAACGGGTCTCATAGTATAGAAATTTCTTACTGAGGTAACATATGGCTTGCTCTTTCTTTTCCGTATCATCTTGTTGACTGAGCACACATCCCATAGACTCATTGAGTACTGATAGATAAAGGATCAGAGGTTTTCCTTCAATGGGCGGTACCAATATTGGTGGATTGGTCAAGAACATCTTAATCTGTTCAAAAGCTTGCTAGCACTCATTATTCCAAACTGTCGGTTGATTCTTACGCAGTAGCTTGAAAATGGGTGCACACTTATCGGTTAATTGTGCGATGAACCATGCAATGTAGTTTATCTGACCCAAGAATCCTCTTACTTCCTTTTCGGTTCTTGGTGGAGGCATTTCCAAAATCGCCTTTGTTTTATCAGGGTCTACCTCGATACCCTTTTTACTGACGATGAACCTGAGCAGTTTACCCGACCGTACTCCAAAAGTGCATTTAGCCGAGTTTAGCTTAATCTGATATTTTCGAAGTCGATCGAATAACCTTCTCAAATATTGGAGGTGGTCCATCTCGTTCTTGGACTTGGCAATCATGTCATCCACATAAACTTCAATTTCTTTGTGGATCATATCGTGAAATAGCGTTACCATAGCCCTTCGATAGGTAGCCCCTATATTCTTGAGCCCAAAAGACATTACTCTGTCGCAAAATGTTCCCCACGGTGTGATGAAAGAGGTCTTTTCTCTATCTTCGATAGCCAACTTAATCTGGTTGTACCTTACATATCCATCAATGAAAGAATAGAGAGTGTTTGTGGCAGTGTGGTCTACCAACATATCAATATGTGGTAAGGGAAAATCGTCTTTTTGGCTTGCATGATTCAGATCCCTATAATCGATGCACACTCTGATTTTTCCATTCTTCTTTATAATTGGCACAATGTTTGCTAGCCATTCGGGATATTTGGACACGATTAGAAAATTGGCGTCCAACTATTTTTGCACTTCCTCCTTAATTTTCAAGGACCATTCAGGCTTTACTCTTTTGAGCTTCTATTTTGCTAGCCAAAATCCCTCTTTTAACGGTAATCTGTGTTCCACAATGCTTTCATCAATTCCTGACATGTCATGGTAGGACCATGCAAACACATACACATATTCTCTTAATAACTGTATCAACCTTTCCCTGACGTTATTATCAATTTGGGTACCAATATTTACTTCTTTCTTATCATCTCCTTGTCCCAAATCAATAACCTCAATTTTTTCTGGTGAGGTTGTATCAATTGAGCTTCTTTTTCTAACAGCCTTTACATGTCCGGGGAAATGGTCTCCTCCTCACTGTCTGACTCAATCCATTCGGCTTCGGCTTTCAGATCGTATAAAGAGTTCTCAATCACAGACATGACTGTTTACATGGTTCTGTTTTAAGTTTAGATTTTTATTAATTATGGGAAAATAATGAGAGAAAAGAATAAAAAGAATATGAATATTATGAAGAATGTCTCATTGTATTGATTAAAGGTAATTATGTACAAAGCCCTTTTAATAAAAAACCCTCGTGGTCACAAGCAGAGACCACGAGAGATACATCGAAAGTTTTTATATGTTTTTTTTCTAGCCAAAAGATTCACAAAATGAGGAGCCCTAATTAGCTGGCCTTCTCTATCCCATCCCTTTACTCTGGTTGTGATAGAGGCTTGTCGTCCACCTTGGTAGTAGGAGCATCGAAGGTGATCCACCCGGCGTCCAATAATTCTTGGACCTTATACTTCAAGGTCAAGTAGTTGTCCACGGAATGCCCCGGAGCACCTGCATGACAATCACATTTCTCATTTGGTTTATACCATTCTGGGTAGGGTGGGTCTATCTTTTTTGGAGGAACGCGTACTAGGAGCTTGGTGTCTAGCAACTTTGGTAGCAGACTCCCATAGGAGGTTGGGATAGGAGTAAATTTCTTCTCCTGTCTGCGTAACTTAGTCTGCTGTGAAGAGGGAGAAGGAGTAGTAAAATTTATAGTGTTTATGGCTCCCTCCTTCTTCTTGCTGAAGGACTTTTTAAATGTTGCGGTAGAAGAGGAAGGTTGCACAATCCTTCCACTTCTTAGTCCTTGTTCAACTATATCTCCTATGGTAACCACGTCCGCAAAAAGTGTTGACGTGTTCCCTATCATTTTATCATAATAGGGACCAGTTAAGGAATTGATAAACATGGACGTGGTTTCCTTGTCTAACAGAGGGGGCTCTACTTGGGCGACCATCTCCCTCCACCCCTGGGTGTATGCCTTAAAGGACTCGTCGTTCTTCTTGCTTAGTGCTTGTAGATTTGACCTATCCGGGGTTAGGTCAATGTTATATTTATAGCGATGTAGGAAGGCATCTGCCAGCTGTCTCCAAGTCTGGACTTGTCCTCCTTCTAGTTGCATATACCAATTTAGAGCTAAATCAGCCAAGCTCTAGTGAAAACAATGGATCAAGAGCTTCTCATTATCAGCATATGTAGCCATCTTACAACAATACATCGTAAGATGATTCTTAGGACAAGTCATTTTGGGAAGTCTGGAGTCTTGAACTTATGAGGGAATTGAATATTTTTAATGAGGCACATGTCAACCACCTCTTTGACGTCGAAATTATGTCCTTCCATGGCCCTTAGCCTCTCTTCGAGGGCAGTAATATGTTGCTTTGACACTTCAGGAGTATTGATACGTACTGCCTTCCTGTCAGATTGGACATGAACTCCTTGTTCATGTTCAAAGATGGGTTCCTCTTCTTCCTCATGGTGGGAGGCATGTTCACTTTGAGGGCCCTCCTGCTGGAGATGTTGTTGACGCATCATTTCCATCATTTGAGCCATTTGCTTCTTTAGCGAGTTAAGCTCGATGGTGAGTTTACGATTCTTCTTCTCAAGTTGTTCCATTTTCTTAGATTTTTGAGCACGAGTGAGGACAGGTAGAAGACCAGCCACTTTCTAAATGATTTAAATATTTTTATTATAGCTTTTTATTATGAATTATTAGTGTGGGATAGATATGTCTTAGACAATAGCTTTGGTAATTTCCTGAAAGCTTACACTTTAGGAAATACCATACCCACCTCGGTGTAGTAGTTCCCTTTTTTTAGAGGTCACTAAAACACCTTAGCACACTCGTCCTTCTTTAAGGGAAGGTTACGAACGCACTTGGGTCTCTTTTGTTTTTGTATAAGGATATCTAATTGTCAAAAATATTTTTATTATTTTAAAATAATTTTGTTGTTTTAAAAATTATTTTATTTTTTTTTAAATTATTTTTACAACTCTTTATCTCTTCTGTTAGTCAGTGTGACTACTTAGCTTACAAAGAACTTAAAACCAGGCTAGCTTAAATGAAGATTTTCCAAGATTAGGTTGATTTATTCTTATTTTCTTTTTAGGGTTTTAGGAAATTTTATTTTATTTATTTTAACTGTTGTATGATGATCTATGCAAATGCAACAAACAAATGCAACAACCAAATGCACACACAATTGACTTATCCTCGAACAGAGCGACGATGTTTAATCACGAGGTAGGATTTTATTGCAGAAAGGTGCATGGTTAAGGGGTTCTAAATTGTTCTCACCAAAGTCAGACTCCCAAGGTGCCCCTATTATAGGGACCTCTAAATCTCTCAATCTTTGGACCATGCACGGATCTTCGTGTCGATGTTCTTAGACCAAAAGAAGAGAGTTATCACCTTGAGTTGGTGGTTTCTGACAACGGCTGTAGCCCCGTGTGCCAACATAATCGGTCGTATCTGCGACCCACTCCCTAAGGTTATTCACTCTTGCCCCTAGGTATAGAGGGACTGTTGTGTCCAAGGGTTTTTATGTATAGTTTGTATTTCAAATAATTGCATAAAAATAATCATACAGCAGTTATCAAAGCCATACAATAAAACATGTTATAAATACAAAGAAGGGTAAAAGTGTAATTTCAAGTCTCTATTTTGTTTGAATTTATCCATCACTAAATGGGATCAACTCTCTAGCTTCCCCAGTGGAGTCACCATCTGTCGCCGTCGTTCGTTCCGACGTCTTGGGACGTTATGAACGTTTATGTGAGCGGTTGCAATAAGATGGTTTAGACTCTCATTTTTGTAAAAATGTGATCATCGCTTTCAAGATGCTAATCAATTGAACTAATCTTTAATAAAAGCGAGGTTTTAGTAAAAAAGGTTCTATGGAGTCGCCACCAATGTTTTTACCATAAACATTGGAAAAAGGATAAAGAGTCGTTGATTTTAAGAAAAAACAAACTTGGTCATTATAACCAAAGTTAGGTAAGGGAATTAGTTACATGTGGGGAAGGTATTAGCACCCCCACAATGCCCCTTGCAGGTTCCCTATGACAGACTAATTCATAAAATAAAGATTAAGAGAAATTACTCTTGTGGCCGCCGTCAAAATAGGGGATCGGAGTGACGCGATAGTTTTGAATGACTCGCGTTTTTTGTAAAGATGGTCAACATTATTAAGATGCCCGATAATCGAAGTGATCTTAAGGATGAAGTTTTTGAAAATGGTTCTATGGAGTCGCCACCAGTGTTTTAACCTTAAACACTGAAAAGGGTAAAAAGGCATTGGTTTTTGAAAAATCAACTTTGCCATTATAACTAGAGTCGGGTAAGCGAGTTAGTTACGTGTGGGGAAGGTGTTAGCATCCCACAACGCCCCTTTCGGGTTTCCTATGATGGACTAGTTTATAAAAGAAAGACTAAAAAAATTACGCTTTTACCCTTATTTATTTGTTTTTCTTGCAAAAACTAAATGTCTACATGATCCTACTGTCTAATGCATATAAGAAGAGTAGTAAATAAAAGCAGTAAAAGTGAGAGTAGATAAGAAACCTCTGAAGCAAGCTTTGTATTAATCTCTTAAAGATTGATGATGCTTTTTGACTATCCCCTCACTTTACAACGCTACTCACTCTTTTATTGGCAGAAAGACTCTCACTACAAAGTGTCTAAAAAGAGCACTCAAACTCTGCAAATGCTTCAGAGAGGGTTTAGAAGAGTATAGGAGGATAAATTCAGGTGAAAAGTTGTGTAAAATGAGGGGGAGAGGATCCTATTTATAGGAATTCGTGTCTGTCAGACCGAGACTGCTGTCTCGACCTTTGTTAAGCGAGACAATTGTCTCACCAGTCGGGACTACCGTCTCGCCACTTGAGAGTTGAGACGGTTGTCTTGCCAAGTGGTGAGATGGTTGTCTCGTCTTATAAGTGGCCTCGCCAAATGGTGAGATGGTTGTCTCATCTTATAAGTGGCGAGACGACCGTCTCACCAAACAAGACAACCATTTGGCCAATTGGGACAACTATCTCGGGCTTCTGGGAAAAATTATCTTATTTTTACTTATTTTCTGTGTACAGGAAGTCCTCCTATCCTAAATATGGAGCCTAGAGGCTTTGCCTATCTTCGAATGGAGGTCTTCTGGTTTTATTGTGAATCCGAGCAAGATTTGGGGTCTACAGCTGCCCCCCCCCTTTACCTGACCAATTGACTATGGGTCGGTGTGCCATAAGGTCGATTGGCAAGTAAAGGAGTTAACCCTCTTGACGTGGTAGCTAACCCTTGGGACCAAGAATATAATCTGGTGATGTCTTCGGGATACTTCCTTGTTGCGGATGCTGATCCTTTAGACGATATGTTGCGAAGCTTCAGGATGCTCCTTTGATATGGTATCTAACCCTTTAGCTTTAATGAATAGAGAACCTCGGGATGCTCCTTTGATGTGATAGCTGACCCCTTGGTCTTGGTTTGATGCCTCAGGATGCTCCTTTGACGCGGTAGCTGACCCTTTGGCTCATATGTGGAACTCTATCTTTTGGATACCCCTTTGCTTATAGTGGTTGATCCTTTTGATAGAGAAAAAGGGTGGCGGCTTATTGCTCTAGCTCATGCGCCGACTCCTTCGGGAGTATTTGTATTTAGAAATGTATTTTTGGCTTTTCTGATAGCCATCCAGCTTGTTGAATGCTAGGAATTTCTGATGAATGCCTCTTGAGTAGGCAGGAATCCACTGGGGGATTTTTTGATTCTAAATAGTGCCTCTGAGTAGGCGAATATTCCCTTTGGCTTTCATTTGCCAGTTTTTCCCATGTGCAAGCGAACGAATTACTGGGGATAAGCTTGAAGTTTTGCCCTTGTAGTAGGCTCACTAGGACGATTTTCTCTTTTCGGTGACCCGTTGGGGAATTTGATTTTGATAATCTTCCGGGGAGGGAGATGGAGTCTCGCTTTCTGGACTATGTTGGTGAAGGGCTTTTGATGAAGCCTTTATTCTCACTCGGCGGGTGTGCTTGACAACTCGTGGTGGTGATTACGTTGAGTTATGCGAAGTTGTTTTTGTTTTCCTCTGAAGTAGGCAATAACCTTCTTGGGGGATAGAGCCTTTCCGTCAGCTTTGTTTTGGTTGAAGGTTGCCTTCTCTCTTTTGATGGAAGGATGGTAGGTGGAGCTTATTTGATTCCGAGAGCTCTTGGTTAATTTCGACTTTTTCTGCGGTTTATTCTTTTTTCTCGCGATTTTGAAATTTGGCTTTTTCAGAATAACGCGTATGCCTTTTTACTTCTTAGTCTTTTTTTACGTACGCTGGATTTTTAGAAGAGAGTAGAGGCAAATAGATAACGAAAAACTTTTATTCACATATTATTATATAGTTTTTGGTTTTTTACAAAAGGTAACAGAAAAAGATTACAAGGCTCCTATTCTAGCGACAGGTCTGAGCGTGAGGCTGACGAGGGTTCCAGCGGAGGGAACTAGTGGAGCACGTGCCTTCTGAATTCCTCCTGGCTCCGTATCATGCCGAGCATATTCTGGTTTATCGCTTCTATGTTCTAGGCGATTCCCTCCTGCCTCTGACCAAATGCCTCCAGCTGTAGTTCAAACGTGTCCTGCCTTGGGGACATCTGGTCTAATTATTGGCGGAGGATCTGGGACTCGACATTTATGTGCTGGTGGAAACTGGAAATGTCGTCTCCGTATTACCACTACTGTTGCTGGAATTTCGGGGGTATGGGGATGTTGTCCGAGTCATCCAAATCCCGGATATCGAGAGTCATGGCGAGTGTCGGGTGCAGTACCACTTCAGATCCTTGCCTAATGAGCATGCCCATGTGAACGAGTATTGACCCACTAATAGGCTCGGGTCAGAGGGTCGAAGGTATGTCTTCCCCATTAACACATCCCCATCGCTCAGCCAAGGGGGTCATGAAGGGAGCTATCATGATGGTCCCTGTGGGGCGGCTCCCGAAATCCTTCAGTGCTTTCAGGAGGAAATTTCCTGGGTTGCATCTATTCCCTTAGATCATACAGTAGATGACGAAGAGGTCATATTGGGTGATTTTACCCTGACTCTCTTTCCGTCCATGTATTGTCCCTGCTAGCAGCTTATGTTAGATGCAGAGAGGTGGACTCAGGGTTGATCCCTTCAGTTGGGCCGACACGATTGGGATCTAGTGAGGTCCTCCCAGATTTAACTGGTCGTGAGGGCAACTGGTCTCTCGCAGAGCGCACTTTGGTATTCTGGGGTTAGAGTGTCTATTGGCTGGTTGAAGCCCATGACGATGTTGAACTCATCCAGCATCATCGTTCTGTATGCCCCATGTAGACCCCTAATCTTGCCCGCCCTCATAATAAAGACCAGAAGACCTTCTATTCGAAGATGGATGAAGCCTAAGAAGCCAATAGGAGAGACTATTAGGCCCCATACTAGGATAGGAGGGATTTTTGGCACAAAAATTAGGATTCTCGCCTTTTTAAGTCGAGACCACCGTCTCGCCTTGCGCAAGTGGCGAGACTGCCGTCTCATTTGGCGAGACGGTCGTCTCGCCATTCCTGCAAGGCGAGACGGCCGTCTCGAATGGCGAGACGACCGTCTTGACCTGATAGGCACGAATCCCTATAAATAGCAGCGCCATTCCCCTCATTTCACATAGTTCTTCCATTCTCTCTCTAGGCAATTCTTCAAATTCTCTTTCTAGAACCCCTCCGAAGCATTTTCGGAGTTTCTGAGAGCTTTCTAGAGTGTTTTATAGCGTTTTCGAGAGATTCTGGCGCTGTAAAGAGGGAAGGGCTGCCAAAAAGCACCCTAATTTCAAAAAATTAATAGAAAGCTTGCCTCGGAGGTTTCTATACTCTCTCTCTCTCTCTACTTTACCGCTTTAATTTTAATTATGCAATAGATATTAGGGTCATGTAGTCATAATATTAAATTCCGCAAATAAAAGGTTAAAAGCGTATTTTCATCGGTTTATTTATTTAAAGTAGTTGGCCTATCATAGGGAACCTGAAAGGGGCGTCGTAAGGGAACTAACACTTCCCTTACACGTAACTAACTCCCTTACCCAACTCTAGTTCTTATGACCAAAGTTAGTTTTCCGAAAACCAACGCCTTTTTACTCCTTTTCTGATGTTTCCGGTAAAAACGTCGGTGACGACTCCAAAAAGAACCCTTCAAAAACTAGTTCTTGGTTTAGCCCGGTTATCAGACAATCCAAGAGCGCCCTTTCGAAAACCTCGCCCCTAGGTTCAGCCCGGTTATCGGACAACCTAAAGGCGTTGTAACCACACCAATAAAAACGCGAAAAATGGAAAGTCGAAACCATCGCGTCGCTCCGACCACCTCGTTTTGACGGCGGCGACAGATGGCGACTCCACTGGGGAAGCCTAGAGAGTTGATCCCATTTAGTGATGGGCCAGCTTAAAGTAAATAAACCAAGAAAATTACGCTTTTATCCTACCTTGTATTATAACATGTTTTAATACTTGGCTTTAATAACTGTTTTCTGTTTATACTTACGCAATTGTTTGAAATACAAACTGTACACAAACCCTTGCACACAACAGTTCCCTCTATACCCGGGGGCAAGTGAGAAATCCATAGGGAGTGAGTGGCAGGTACGGTTCACTGTAGTGATGGCCTTGTGCCCACCAGTGTGATCGGAAACCACCACTCAAGGTGATAACCTTCGTCTTTTGGCACAAAGACTAACTATGGCCTTAGTGCTAAGCATGGTCGGAAGGCTGGAGAGTGGGGACCCTATAATAGGGGCACGGGGCCTTAGCCTTGGTGAGAATAGTTAGAACCTACCTTCGCCAATGCACTTTTTTGCAGGAAAACCCTACCTCGTGATTAAAACGACTTCTCGCCTATTCGTGGATGATCGAATTGCGTGTGCATCTGTTTGTTGCATAGCATAACCAAACAACAAAAAAATCACAAAAAAATCTTCTGCAATAAACACTCTTATCTCGGACAGTCTGCCTTTTAGCTAGCCTGGTTTCAGGTTCTTTGTAAGCTAAGTAGCCACGCAGTCCGACAGAAGAGATAAGGGACATTAACTATTCTTTCGCATAAAGCCATTTTTTATCTTGGACAGTCTGCCTTTTAGCTAGCGTGGTTTCAGGTTCTTTGTAAGCTAAGTAGTCACGCAGTCCGACAGAAGAGATAAAAGGCTATAAAATAAAAATGATAAAAAAATCCAAGATAAGTAAAATAATAATAACAAAATCAAAACATTTATAAATTTTTGACAAAGTCATCATATCATGAGTAAGGAAATACCAAGAGAGAAAATAAAAAGTGAGAGCGCATCTAGCATCATTTTAAAACAGAATCTTGTTAGAATCGCGCAGCGGAATGTTCGCGTGGTCGGACAAAAACCAAGAGGGGGGGGGTGAATTGGTTACTTAATAAAAATTAGGTTTTCAAAATTTTCCCCAAATTTTACCGATTAAAATCTGTGTAAATGTAAATAGAGAAAGGGATAGAGTCTTACACATGAGATTTATACTGGTTCGGATCAAAAGACCCTACGTCCAGTTGCTAATCACTCAAACAAAGGATTAACGTTGTCACTATGATCAAAGTTGTTACAAACAAATTACAATGAAAAGATAAAGATAAGAAAACACCTCTCTTGAAATCCACAAGAGATGATGAACAACTTTCCCTAGAGACGGCACAACACACAATCCACTAAGAACTCCACTTAGTGATTCTTATCGCTTCTAGCCCACACCAGGTTCCAAAAGCCCCCTTTCCTTGCAACAAACTTTTCTCTGGCACTCACAGCACTTAACTTTTGTATGGAAAAGGTTGTTCTACTTTTCTGAGTGCCATAGAAGAGTTTAAGTAGAGAAATTAGGGTTCAGGAATTAGGGATTTCGAAACTAGGGTTCTTGGGAATAGGGTTTTCGAAAATAGGTTTGATTTGAAGTTAAAACTCAAAATCTGACTGGTTTAATCGATTAAAAGAAGTGTTAATCGATTAAACCAGAGCCAAAAATCAACAAAACCCAAATCTCTCTGTTTTAATCGATTAAAAGGAGGTTTAATCGATTAAACCGCCTGATAATCGATTAAAATTTGGTTTAATCGATTAAACCAGTGAGTTGTTACAGAAAATGATTTTTCTCACTGTTTTAATCGATTATTTCCCTATTTAATCGATTAAAGCCGAGCCTGGATGATAAACTTGAGCTTTTTGAAGCTTCTAAGGTTCAGACTATGTACCGGCTATCTCAAACACTAAAATTACAGACTCAATCTAATTAAAACAGAGTTATTACACTACAAAACAAGTCTTCAACTCTCTAAGTTCTTGAGTTCTTGAATCATCATCAAAATCAACAATCTTCATGTCCATCAAGTGCAACATCAAGTCCTTGAATGTTCAACAATCTCCCCCTTTTTTATGATGATAAAAATTATCTTTTAAAGCCTTGTAATAACCTGTTTTATTTGTCATACTAACAAACACATTAACCATACCAGATAATATTTAAATGCAATTCATGAGAGGCTTTAAATATTTCTCCCCCTATTTTGATTATAATAAAAAATAACTCTGCAAATAACAATCATAAGGGCTCCCCCTCAAAATATGCATAAGTTGGAGATAACTCCCCCTCAATCAAAGCATAAAAGAAACATCATATTTTATTGCAGAAAACAATCATTCATTACAATAACAAAAAATAATCAACAACATTTAAAATTCTGCACTATCATCATCATTAAAGTGTGCATCAAATCTATTTTCTAAACGGCACATTTTATCATCTATATCAGATATACGACGAATTATTTCCTCATGCCGTACTCCAGAAAGAGTGAAGAATGATTGCATCCTCTGATTCATGTTAGATAACATGTCTTCCATGGATTGTCGAGTTTCATGATGAGTAGAGGAAGTTCCAACACTTTGGATTTGGTCAGAGGGAAACTCAGCAGCTGAAGGCATATCTTCATCAAAATCTTCATTAGCATCACCTTGATTAGGAACGTCATCCTTGTGAACATAAATATCATTGACTCGCACCATTTGGAGTTGAATCAATGTGTTGTCCAGCATGCGGTTCAAGTTATTCGTTCTAACTGCTTGTTCACCTTCAACATTCACTCCTTTATATTCAAGAATACGAGAGACAAGTAAAGCATATGGAATTTTGAATGTGGGATGACGTTTTGCTTTTAACATGGTCATTGTGACAAGAACGCCCCAATCTAACGGCTCATTATTCATTATGGCATGAATAATACGAAGATCAATGGAAGAACATTGGGCATGATTTGTAGCTCGAGGACATAGGATCCAAACAATTAGATGTAGAATCATGCGTTCCTCCTTCTTTAAAGGTCCAGCAAGAAGGAGACGCCCAATCTCCATGGAGGGATTTTGCAGAAAAGAACGGTAAGCTAAGAACCTGTCAAAATCATCTAACTCACCATAAATGTTAATAGCATCTTCTCTAATTGAAAAGTGAGCGACGTTTTCCCAAATATCATCGTCAAGAATAATGGTGACACCTTTTACTCTAGAAGTAGCAATTTGATCTCTAAATTTAAACCTAGAGTAAAATACCCTAACAAGGTCAGGATAATATGTACCTTGCATTTGGATGAAGGGAAGAACTCCTTGAATTTCAAGAAAGTTTGGGAAAATTGAATCCCCTATTGATGAATTGCTCACCAATAAGAAACTTGGGAGAAATAATAGCCCTTTCCTTCCAGTAGGTCAGAAATTCTTGTTGGCCATCTGTATCAGAAATCCATCCTTCTACAGAATTAGGACGGGGTCGAGATGAGGGTGCAAATCTTCTTCTAGTAGGGATCTTAGCACGAGAAGATGAGGCCATTTGAAGGATTAAGAGAATAACAAGAAGATTTAGGAGGGCAAGGTAAGTTAGAAGTAAGCAAGATTGCAAGAATAAGGCAAGATAGCTTGATTTCAAGAGATAGAAGTGAGTATAAGTGAAATAGAGATCCCTATATATAGCCAAGCATGTCTAACGGTCATATGGAAGTGAATAGAGGCCAAAAGAGACGTTGGCAACGGCTAGAACCCATACTTGCCAGGTTTAATCGATTAACACTCAGAATAATCGATTAAACCAGTTCCAGTCGCATTTAATCGATTATTTTGAGCTGATAATCGATTATCAGACACTTTTAATCGATTAATTAACGAATTAATCGATTATTCCAGAGAGGAATGCCCTGTTTTGGATGTTTTGAGTGTAAATAATCGATTATAACTCCAATTAATCGATTAAGTACATCAAATTTTTGAGGTTTATACACATGATAACCTATGAACATCCTATACCACGAATTATAACATTACAATCATCCAAAACAATCAAATTAAGCAGAATTTAAGCTATTTCTAATATCCCTAAGTCTCTTCTAAGATCATAGAATCTATCCTTGGGTAGAGGCTTAGTAAAAATATCTGCTAATTGACGTTTGGTATCTACATACTCTATTTTACAGTTTCCTTTGCTGATATGGTCTCTCAAAAAGTGATGTCTTATTTCTATATGTTTAGTCCTAGAGTGCATTACTGGATTCTTAGTAAGATTAATTGCACTCTTATTATCACACATCAAAGGAATGTCATTTAAAAATATACTATAATCTTCTAACTGTTGTTTCATCCACGTAATTTGAGCACAACAACTACCAACTGCAATATATTCAGACTTCAAGTGGTAGATAAAACAACACATGCCTCGTTTCTTAGAATGCCAAGATCTTAAGGATGAACCTAACAAATGACAAGTCCCACTAGTACTTTTCCTATAAATTTTACATCCAGCATAATCGACATCGAATATCCTATTAAACTCATACAAGCATCGGACGGATACCACAAACCAAAACTAGTAGTTCCTTTTAAGTATTTTAAAATATGTTTCACTGCAATTAGATGAGATTCTTTAGGACAAGCCTCGAAAACTAGCACACACACGTACGTAATGCATAATATCAGGTCTACTTGCGTTAAGTATAACAGATGATCCTATCATACCTCTATACATAGTTTGATTAACTTCCAAACCTGATTCATCCTTGTCTAGATAGCATGAAGTTCCCATGGGTGTGTTAGCTTCCTTTGAGGTGTCCATTCCAATTTTTTTAAGGATCTCTTTGCAGTATTTGGTTTGAGAGATGAAAATGTCATCTTTAAGTTGCTTGATTTGTAGTCCAAGGAAGAATGTCAATTCTCCCATCATAGACATTTCAAACTCTCCCTGCATTATCTTAGCAAATTCTACACATAACGAATTATCAGTTGATCCAAAAATAATATCATCAACATACACCTGGACCAATAAGATATGTTCTTTAACTTTCTTTATAAACAGTGTAGAATCAATTTTTCCTCTAGAAAAAGCATTTGATGTTAGGAAACTACTTAACCTTTCATACCAAGATCTAGGAGCTTGTTTCAACCCGTATAAAGCTTTCTTTAATTTAAAAACATGATTAGGAAAACTAAAATCCTCAAAACCAGGGGGTTGCTCCACATAAACTTCTTCTTTAATTAAACCATTCAAAAATGCACTTTTAACATCCATTTGATATAGTTTAAATTTCATTAAAGATGCATAGGCAAGAAGTAGGCGTATAGCCTCTAACCTGGCAATAGGAGCATAAGTTTCATCATAATCTATACCTTCCTCCTGACAATAGCCTTTTGCAACAAGTCTGGCTTTATTCTTTGTTATGTTCCCATCTTCATCAAGCTTATTTCTAAACACCCATTTGGTTCCAATAACTTGATGTGACTCTTCTCTTGGGATTAATTCCCAGACTTGATTTCTTTCAAATTGGTTAAGTTCTTCTTGCATGGCTATGCACCATTGATCATCCTTAAGTGCTTCC
Source organism: Sphenostylis stenocarpa (assembly GCA_963425845.1). Taxonomy (NCBI): domain Eukaryota; kingdom Viridiplantae; phylum Streptophyta; class Magnoliopsida; order Fabales; family Fabaceae; genus Sphenostylis; species Sphenostylis stenocarpa. Next base: position 93,970,548 of record OY731403.1, on the reverse strand, counting down.
TCAACGTTTTTGGGTTCAATCTGTGACACAAAAGCTACAGACATACAGAAATTAGTCATATTTCTAGTTCTTACCCCTTTTGAGATGTCACCTATGATATTGTCCATTGAGAGTCCTCTAGGTGATTGCCATTCTTTTGCTAATTCAGGCATTTGAGAAGGCTCATTTTCTTCCAGATATAATTCAGCAAGAGCCTCTCTTATATATTCATCATCACCTGCAATTTCTTTATTTGACTCAAGAGGATTTCCCCCAAGGTCTACAATCTCATCAAAGGTAACATGTATAGATTCTTCTATATTCAAAGTTCTCCTATTAAATACCCTATACGCCTTGCTAGTTAATGAATAACCTAAGAAAATCCCCTCATAAGCTTTAGAGTCAAATTTTCCTAAGTTGTCCTTACCATTATTCAACACAAAGCACTTACAACCAAAATTTTTCAAATGAGCAACATTAGGTTTTCTACCGTTAAAGAATTCATAGGGAGTAGATTTAATAATTGACCTAATGAGCATTCTATTTAAAACATAACATGTAGTACTAACCGCATCAACCCAAAAATACTTAGGAACATTAGATTCATTTAACATAGTTCTAGCAAGTTCCTCTAATGACCTATTTTTCCTTTCAACTACACCATTTTGTTGGGGAGTCCTAGGAGCAGAAAAGTTATGTAAAATTCCATTTTCTTCACAATAATTTTCAAACTTTTCATTTTGAAACTCACCACCATGGTCACTTCTCAAAACTTTAATTCTTAAGTCTTTCTCATTTTGAATTTGTTTTGCAAATTTTCTAAAGACTTTAAAAGCTTCACTTTTCATAGTAAGAAAAAATGTCCATGTATACCTAGAGTAATCATCAACAATCACAAGTCCATAATAATTTCCACCAAAGCTTTTTATCCTAGAAGGTCCAAATAAATCTAAATGTAATAATTCTAGGGGTTTTAAAGTGGAAATAACATTCTTTGATTTAAATGATGATTTTACTTGTTTACCCTTTTGGCATGCATCACACAATCTATCTTTTTCAAATTTTAACTTAGGCAAACCAATAACTAAGTCTTTTGATATCAACTTATTCAAATGATGCATATTTATATGAGCCGCTCTCTTATGCCATAACCAAGGGTTCTCTTCCTTAGCAACTAAACATGTTATGCTAGACTCATGTAAACAATCCAAATCAATCAAATATATGTTGTTATGCCTAATGCCTTTCAATGCTACATTTTCGGAATCAATCAAGTGTATGGTGCAAAATTTACTTTCAAAAATTACCTTGAAGCCTTTGTCACATAATTGACTTATACTAAGGAGATTATGCTTAAGTCCATCAACAAGTAGCACATCCTTGATCTCCAAAGTGTTTGCACCACCTATGTTTCCAATTCCAAGGATCTTCCCTTTGTTGTTGTCCCCATAAGTTACATATCCTTGTTCCTTAGCCTTGAAACTCACAAATTTAGATTTATCTCCTGGTCATATGTTTTGACCATCCGCTATCAAGATACCACATAGACTTCTTTGATTTGGAAGTTTCCTACAAAACAAGAATATAGTAAACTTAGGTCCCCACAACTTTTGGGTCCTTGGGGTTAGAGACATAACAATCTATTTAACTATAGGAACCCAAATGAATTTACCTTTAGGTACACCGAAATGTTTAATTTTACATCTATTTGACGTGTGACCTTGTCTCATGCAATAAAAACATACTTTTGATGTGGCATTTGAAAATGATGCATTTCTAACTTTTGACATTTTAGTTCCTTTCTCAACCCATACTCTTTTCTTTTTAGTTTTAGACTTTTTCATAGAAACTTGATGATTTACATTATTTTGAGCAAAAATATTTTTATCCTTCTTAAGATCACTTATTTCCATTTCGGCTTTATCAAGTAGATGATTTAGGATATCTATGTCATATTCATGCTCTTTACAAGTTTCACATGCTAAATTCTTATCCTCATCTAAACATACAATTTTCGTGTCTAATACCTCTTTTTCTTCTAAACATGTAATTTTCATTTTTAAAGAGTCAATTTCCTTTTCGGATCTACTTAAATTCTTCTTTACAACTTTATATTCATTTTTCAAGTTCTTAAAAGCACTAAACAATTCATTATAAGCATTTTGCAATTCATCATAGTTATTATCCTCATCACTAGAAGATGTGTCAGAATCACTTACCTCAAAATCGGATGATATGTTGTCATTTGCCATTAAGCAAATGTTTGCTTCTATTTTTGAGTCACTTGATTCCGAACTTGAGTCACTGTTGTCCCAAGCAAACGAAGCTTTCTTCTTGAATTGCTTTTTGCCTTTAACTTCATCGTTCTTCTTATTTGGACATTCGGTCTTTACATGTCCTGCTTCACCACAACCATAGCATTTTATATTTACAGAAGAATTTTCCCTTACCTTTCCTTTACCTTTGAAGGGATGTCTTCCTTTTGCTTTCATGAGTTTGGTGAACTTCTTTATCATTAGACTCAATTCTTCTTCTTCATCGTTTGAGTCTTCTTCTTCCCTTTTATTTTTACCTTTTGAGATTTCGGTTTTGAAGGATAGATTTTTTTTTTTTTTATATTGGCCTTCTTCTTCGTTTAACCTTCCAAGCTCTAACTCATGTTCTCTAAGTTTTCCAAAGAGCGCCGCCATAGACATAGTGGCAAGATTTTGTGACTCCAAGATGGTCGTCACCTTAGGTTGTCATTTCCTATCCAAAGATTTCAAAATTTTAACATTTAATTCATCAACGTCAAAGATTTTACCTAGTCCGGTGAGATGGTTCACGATATGAGTGAAACACTTTTGTACGTCAAAGATCGTTTCGCCTGGTTGCATCCGGAACATCTCGTATTCTTGGATTAGAGAATTTTTGCGTGCTCTTTTAACGTCGTCAGTTCCTTCGTGGGTCACTCTAAGCATTTCCCACATTTCCTGTGCACTTTTACAAACAAAAATTCTATAAAACTCGTCAAGGGTTAGAGCAGATGAAATAATATTTCTAGCCCTAACGTCAAATTGGGCTTTCCTCTTTTCTTCTGCAGTCCATCTAGAAAAAGGTTTAAGAACGTCAACATCGTTCTCATTAATTTTAGGAACAAATGGACCGTTTAAAATAGCATCCCAAACGCCTCTATCAACAGTCTCTAAAAATATTTGCATACGTACCTTCCAGAAAGGATAATTTTGACCCGCAAAAAGTGGGGGTCTGTTGATAGACGCACCTTCGGCAAAAGTTTGATTTTGTCCGGCCATTTTCAAAAAGTTTGAATGACTATCAAAGCAAGCTCTGATACCACTTGTTAGAATCGCGCAGCGGAATGTTCGTGTGGTCGAACAAAAACCAAGAGGGGGGGGGTGAATTGGTTACTTAATAAAAATTAGGTTTTCAAAATTTTCCCCAAATTTTACCGATTAAAATCTGTGTAAATGTAAATAGAGAAAGGGATAGAGTCTTACACAGGAGATTTATACTGGTTCGGATCAAAAGACCCTACGTCTAGTTGCTAATCACTCAAACAAAGGATTAACGCTGTCACTATGATCAAAGTTGTTACAAACAAATTACAATGAAAAGATAAAGATAAGAAAACACCTCTCTTGAAATCCACAAGAGATGATGAACAACTTTCCCTAGAGACGGCACAACACACAATCCACTAAGAACTCCACTTAGTGATTCTTATCGCTTCTAGCCCACACCAAGTTCCAAAAGCCCCCTTTCCTTGCAACAAATAGTTCTCTGGCACTCACAACACTTAACTTTTGTATGGAAAAGGTTGTTCTACTTTTCTGAGTGCCATAGAAGAGTTTAAGTAGAGAAATTAGGGTTTAGGAATTAGGGATTTCGAAACTAGGGTTCTTGGGAATAGGGTTTTTGAAAATAGGTTTGATTTGAAGTTAAAACTCAAAATTTGACTGGTTTAATCGATTAAAAGAAGTGTTAATCGATTAAACTAGAGCCAAAAATCAACAGAACCCAAATCTCTCTGTTTTAATCGATTAAAAGGAGGTTTAATCAATTAAACCGCCTGATAATCGATTAAAATTTGGTTTAATCGATTAAACCAGTGAGTTGTTACAGAAAATGATTTTTCTCACTGTTTTAATCGATTATTTGCCTATTTAATCGATTAAAGTCGAGCCTGGATGATAAACTTGAGCTTTTTGAAGTTTCTAAGGTTCAGACTATGTACCGGCTATCTCAAACACTAAAATTACAGACTCAATCTAATTAAACACAGAGTTATTACACTATAAAACAAGTCTTCAACTCTCTAAGTTCTTGAGTTCTTGAATCATCATCAAAATCATCAATCTTCATGTCCATCAAGTGCAACATCAAGTCCTTGAATGTTCAACAAATCTCTCACACATATCCATGATAGTTCAACACTCAACATGCATTAATAAATTTCTTTCGGACATTCTAGAAAGTGGTTGGTCCTCTCCCCACCTGAACTCGTGCACAAAAGGCCAGAGCAATGGAAAACCTAGAGGAACAAAATCGAAAGCTCACTGCAGAGGTCAATACCCTCCGCGAGCAAATGGCTCAACTGATGGAGGTCGTGCGCCAGGGTCAAAACAAGGGCGAAGCACAAAAGGAACACGCCTCTCGCCACGAAGAGGAAGAAAAAGAAGAGTACTTCTACGACGGAAAGGATGTTAAGACTGCACGCATCCTCACCCCGGAGGTGTCCAAACAACAAATCTCCGCCCTAGAGGAAAGGCTGAAGGCGGTAGAGGGACACAACTTTGATGTCAAGGAAGTGGCAGACATGTGTCTGGTAGAGAACATCCATTTTCCTCCCAAATTCAAAATCACGGATGTCGCCGCCTCCCAGAAAAAGAGGGGCGGTCGGAGCGACGCGATGGTTTTTCGACTCTTCTTTGATTTTCGCGTTTTTTATTGGTGGTTACAACGCCTTTAGGTTGTCCGATAACCGGGCTAACCCGGGGGCGAGGTTTTCAAAAGTGTCCTTGGGTTGTCCGATAACCGAGCTAACCCAAGGACTTATTTATTTTGGGTTCTATGGAGTCGCCACCGATATTTTTACCATAAACATCGGAAAAGGGGTTTAAAAAGGCGTTGGTTTTCGAAAACCAACTTTGGTCATTGGAACCAGAGTTGGGTAAGGGAGTTAGTTACGTGTAAAGGAAGTGTTAGTTCCTTTACGACGCCCCTTTCGGGTTCCCTATGATAGGTCGGCTAACTTGAATGAATAATTAAACTGGAAAATAGCGCTTTTACCCTTTTATTATACGGTATTTAGAGATTATGACTACATGGCCCTAGTATCTATTGCATATATTTAAATGAAAGCAGTAAAATGATAAGGAGAGAGAATGTGCACCTCCAAAGCAAGCTTAACATATTCTCTTTAAAAGAGAGGGTGCGTTTTGGCAACCCTTCACTCTACAAACTCTCAGAAACTCCGGAAATGCCTCGGAGGGATTCTAAAGAAGGTTTAGAACGCTCATCTTATGCCTAAAGACACTCAGAAACTCCGGAAATGCCTCGGAGGGATTCTTAGAGAGAGAAAGTCTAGAAAGAAGGGAGAGCTGTTGATTCTGTGTGGAAATGAGGGGGGGAGGACCCCTATTTATAGTTTTTCGCGCCTGACAGGTCGAGACTGTCGTTCTCGTCTAACAAGGTCGAGACTGCCGTCTGGAAAATCCAGACCGTCGTCTCGACTTTGCAAGAGTTGAGACCGCCGTCTGGAAAATCCAGACCGCCGTCTCGACTTTGCAAGAGTCGAGACCGCCATCTGGAAAATCGAGACGGCGGTCTCGTCCTGGCGCTGAGACGAGACGACGGTCTGGTCCTTCCAGACGGCGGTCTCCTCCCTTCAGGGCGAGAAACTTTATTTTTGGGCCAAAAAACCTTCCTATCTTGGTACGGGAGCCTAATAGTCTCTCCTAATGACTTGTTAAGCTTCGACCGTCTTCAAATAGGATGCTTTCTGACTTTATTTGGAGGCCAGGCAAGATTTGGGGTCTACAGCTGCCCCCCCTTTACCCGACCAGTCGACTACTAGCCTTTTGTGCTGAGGTGATCGACTGGAGGGTAAAGGAGTTGACCCTCTTGCCCGATTTCCCTTCAGATACTCCGTCTTTGCGGTGGGAGATGCTCTGGGGAGATGTTGTGTTGTGCGCCTCCAGGATACTACTCCTGATGTAGCCGATCCCTTTGGTTGACACATGGTGGAACCTCTGGATACTACTCCTGACATAGCCGATCCTTCGGTTGATGAGTATAAACCCCCCATCAGGCTGGTACGGTCCGTTGTGTGGGACCGGATGGGTATGAACCCCCCATCAGGGTGGTAGTGGCGGCTTACAGTTCAGGTGGCCCATGCGCCGGTTCAGGCACTCCTTGTGTGCTGGTTGATAGGTATAAACCCCCTATCAGGATGGTACAGTCCGTTGCATAGGACTGGTGGTGGTGGCGGCTTACTGCTCGGGTAGCTCATGCGCCTGGTGGTGGTGGTGGTGGCGGCTTACATAGCCTTTTGCTTGCAAGGTTTTGCCTATGCGTTCCACTAGGGATATCCATGTTAGGCAAGTAGCTTTCTGAGGATATGCGTTTGAAGTTTTGCCTTTGCAGTAGGCTCTCTGGGTAAGTTTTTTTTTTTTGGTGATCTGTTAGGGAGTTGGTTGACTCCTTGGGGATCTAATTTTGGTCGCCTTTTGGGGGATGGAGTTGTGACTCCTTGTTTGGTGTTGATGAAAGCTGGTTTCTTCAAGCTCTTATTTCTCTGGGGAAATGGAGTTTTTTTGTTTTTTTGTTTCCTGTGCCTCTGAGTAGGCGGATGCTTCATTAGTGGTGAAGACTTTATACTTGCTTGCCTCCGAATAGGTTGATGTCCCTTTCTGGGGAAATTGGCTCTTGCTCGCCAGATCTTGCCTACGCCTAGGCAAATGACTCTTCTAAGGATGTGAGTCTGGAATTTGCCTTTGTCGTAGGCTCACTGGGGATGATTTTTCTCTTTTTGGTGATCCACCGGGGAATTGATTGTCTTTCCAGGGATCTAATTTTGTTTTGCCCCCTGAGGGAGAAATGGAGTTTTTGACTCCTTGTTGAATGTCGTTGTCTTGAGCTGGCTTTGCCTATGCTCTTATTCCGTCGGGGATGATCAAGCCTTTCTGTTGGCTTTTTCGGTGTACCTTCGTTTATTGGTGTAGAAGGTCGAGCTATTTTCCTTGAAGCTCTTTATTCTGCTCGCAATGGTTTTGATTTCGCCTTTTTCCACGATTTATCTCTTTTTTATCGCGATTTTGAAATCTGGCTTTTGTGGGGATAATGCGTAAGCCTTTTTACTTTCTAGTCTCTTTTTATTACGCTGGCTTTTTCCTTTCTTTTTTTTTGGGGAAGGTCCACTAGGGATGACGTTTTATTTCTTTAGTGATCCACCAGGGAATTAGTTGACTTCCTGGGGATTTGATTTTTCTTTTCTAGGAATGGAGTCTCGGCTCCTTGATTGATGTTGATGCGAGCTATACTTGTGAAGCTCTTATTCCACTGGGGGATGGGAATTTCTGATTCCTTTTTTTGTTGAATTTTTTGGAGATCCACTTGAGGATTTTTATTCGGCCCTCTCTGTCATGGCCTTTTTGGACATCAGCTAGGGATGCAAGGGTTTTTTCTTTTTTCTTTTCTTCTTTCTTTTTGTTGAGCCCTTGATGGTATGGAGATTGGACTCTTTTGATTGTTGATGATGATGGGCTCTTGAAGCCTTTATTCTCCATTGGGGGAGTATGGAGGAGACTTTGGGTAAGTGTGCTTGATGACTCATGTGGTGGTAATGCTGAGTCGCGAGGAGTGTTTTTGTGTTACCTCTGGAGTAGGCAAGGATCCTCTTGGGGATAACTAAGCCTTTCCGTCGGCTTTTCTTTTATGATATCTGATGATTGTGCCCTCTTTTATTGGGTGATGATTGGAGTTTTGGCTTCTGGAAGCTTCTTATGACGACTCGCTCTTCTTTCTTGAGGGAGAGCAATGTTCGGAGACTTATTATTTTCTTGTGCCTTCATTTCTGGGTAGAAGGATGGTAGCTGGAGCTCTTGATTTTCAGAAGCTCTTATTCTGCTGAGTCGCTTGATTGATGACTTGCTCCATTTTCTTGAGGGCATTATTTGGAAACTGTTTTCTTATTTTGCTCAGTCTCAGTGATCCTGTTTTCAATCACAAACATGGAGCTAGTCTCCTTATATGCATGAATGCTTTTCATTTTTTTGTTATCTATCTGAAGTGATTTTTATTTCTTTCATTTTTGACAAATTCATTTTGTGCGACTACTTGCGTGTGGATGCCCTAAATGCAATCTATTCTTTTTTTGGTTGATGCATCTGGAAAAGTGACTGGTATTCTTCTGCTGGACTTTTTTATGATTATGATGAAGGGCCCTTCTCTTTTATTCATTTTTTTGGTTTAGCCCTATCTTTTGCCTAGACCGCCCTTTTGGGGTTTTCGATCTAGCGGACTGCCTTAATTCTTGCCTAGGATATCTTAGCGGGCCTTTTTCCTTTTTTATGAATGCCCTAACTTTTGTCTAGACCGCCCTTTGCGGGTTTTCGATCTAGCGGGCTACCCTATCTTTTGCCTAAGAATCTGCTAGCAGGCATTATTCTTTTTATTGTCATTTTTTTTTAGAGATAGGAGCCTATCATATGCATGCAATGTTGGCGATATGCATCCTATAATACTATTTCAATTAATTTTTCAAAAGGATTAACCAATGTGCTTTTACTTTTGATGAGCTTCTGACGTTATGTGCTTCGTCGACAGGGATAGACTGTATCCATTTTGCCGTCTTGATTTTGTCGTGACCGAAGAATGATTGTGTTTATTGTAGAGCGACTTGCCATGTCAGTGCGCCCCTCCCTTTCCTTGGGGATGTTAATCCTCCTATTGATTACTATCTCCACATTTCCCTACTAATTACTAGAATGGTGTAGTAGTAAGGGTCAAGAGAAGAGAAAGAAGAGGATATTTAATTCAAAGGCTTGTGTTTTAGAATTGTTTTATTTTGACAAAAAATGGTTTTTGTAAGCACGGCTAGCCAAGGTTGGTTAGAGTGTTTAGGCTAGTTTAAACAAAGTTTTGTTTATGGAGTGGCGTCTTATTCTATGGCGCTTGCTATGACTGATTGACTTCCCTAGTCTGCCCTTTGGGTTTTCAGCTTAGGATGTTGTTTTTGGTTTTGTCCTAACTTTTGTCTAGGTTTCTTTTTTCTTGTTTTGGAAACCTGGCGGACTTTATTTTGTAACCCTAATTTTTGCCTAGGCTACCCTTTATGGTTGTTCGGGTTTCCTAGCGGGTTTACCCTAACTTTTGCGTAGCCCCCTTTGTGGGTTTCCTACCGGGTATCTTGCCTTCTCTGTTTTTGGCCTTTAGCTTCTATGGGCTTCCTTTGATTTTTGTTTTCTTTTTGCACAACATTGGCGAAACACAACTTTATTTATGACGAGGTAAAACTTTATTTTGTGTTTCTAGTCAATTAGTGGTGATGAGTGGTTTGACTTTTATTTTGGTCAATGGCGCATTTTGATTACTTTGACGTACTTTTGAAAACGTTTGCTTAAACATGGTTATTAATGAGGTTTAGACATGAATAGCAAGAAGAGAAGCAGATAGTAAGAATGACATTCTTTGTAGTTAATAGGGAAATGTGTGCCCTACAATGCTCGGGGGTCGGGCTAGCCCCGAGGAGTAATCTCTAATAGTCATTGGATTTACAAATCCTAAGAATCAGAAGGAGAACACCTAATGACTAAAGTCGCTTTTGACGCTTGAACCCCTCTGTTTGGGAAAATCTGATTCGAGCTGCAGAGGGGAGACTTGCCTTTTCTCCATGTAGCTTGATCCTTTGCAGGGTAAAGCTTCGAAGGATTGTCTTTAAAATTTGGTGGCTCCCTTATTCCTTGAGAGTTTCTAATGAGCCCTTGGTTTGGGCGATATCCATATTATGTGGGTCACCTTCATATTGTTGGGGAAGTCTTTTCATATTGGCAAAAGATATTTCAAAGGTCCTCTTCAGCCGTATCCATTCAAGGTAGGGCAGACGATTTGTTGATCTGAATGTCGTCTCTAGCTCAAACTGTGACTAGCTTGTCGCCTACCCTGAGTTTATCTCTTTGACGGAGCGTTGAAAGAATTGCCTCAGCGTCGTGAATCCAAAGTCTCTTCAATTTCCTCTTTGGATTATGTTTCCTTCGGTCATTTTATTTTTCCTTTATTTGTAGGAGCGTCCTCTTACAGCTCCTTGGGGGAATAGATTCTTCCATTTCTAATTTTGCCCCCAAATGCCGGCTATGCTGGAGATATCTTCATTGATGGACGATATTTTTGCGTATCTCCATGGTACAACTTTATTTGAGGTGGGAGGCATGAACAAACGCGATGACGCCCTTGCCCCCTCTCCTTTATTTACTCAGATGACCAACGGTTGAGGCTTATTATCCTCCTTAGGCGGATCAACCATTGGGAAAAACTTGATGACAAAATGTTTGCTCTCCATCTTATTTTGATTCGCGGAAAGCACATCGACTAATCCTCTCTTTTTATTATCTTATTATTATTAAAGTGAGAATGAATGCAATTTATGAATGCAGTAGACGTTTGAAGAGATGATGAAAACAAACAATTTTATTTATTTCATCCAGACAGTGTACATTCCTCAATGCAATATTTCGAAGTACATTTTTTTGAAAGCGGAGGAACTTAGATGAACCCATAGGCGGGTAAATATTTTTATTCAAATTTTTCTTTTTTGACTTCCCATGTATGGCATGCGAATGCCTTATCCTCTTCACATGGTATTGAGGAATGTCCACTTTCTCGACTGTCTATAATTAAATGCATGAGGATGAAGCTTGATGGATGCATGTATGCAAGTGTTTGTTTTTTCCTAAACATTATCATGTTTTATTTTCTAACATGATGTATGATAGTGTTTGGGATTTTTGTATTTTTTTTTTATGCGGATGAGGGCATGAAGAATACCAGCCGCTTTCTAGAATGCAAAAAGATTTTTATTGTTTAAAACAAATGATTTATGAGATGGATATTCCTTAAGACAATGACTTAGGTATCCTCCTTAAAGCTTATGCTTTGTGGGGTATCCTACCCACCTCGGTGAAATGGTTCCTTCCCCATCACAGATTTGACAAGTATAATGACAATCACCATCACACCTTAGTACATTTGTCCCTTCCTTGTCGCGAAGGTCACAAATGTGCTCGGGGCCTCTTTCGCCATTGTCTTAGGGATATCTAGTGCTCCCTAGAATGAATGTTATTATGCATGCACCAGTACAAAAGGGCGATAGATGTTCAAAGTGACATAACTTTTGACTGGGTTGTCCGATTTGGACGCACAGCATGTCAAAACGAAGAGAAAAGGGTGAAGAACCAAGCTGCAAATAGCCAAAGGCGATTTGGCCCAGTAATTTTCCCAAAAAACGTCTCTAAGACCCATTTTTTAGGGGTTTATTAAAATGATGCGTATGCATACTTTCCTTATGCATTCATTTTCTCTCTTGGTTTTTCCACTTATGATGCAATATGAATGATACGACTTTGTCAACATTATTTTTATAAACGTTTTGATTTTGTTATTTTTATTTATTTTGGATTTATTTTTTTTATTTTTTTTTATAGCCTTTTATCTCTTCTGTCGGAACTGCGTGGCTACTTAGCTTACAAATAACCTGAAACCAGGCTAGCTAAAAGGCAGACTGTCCGAGATAAAATATGGCTTTATGCGAAAGAATATTTAACGTCCCTTATCTCTTCTGTCAGAACTGCGTGGCTACTTAGCTTACAAAGAACCTGAAACCAGGCTAGCTAAAAGGCAGACTGTCCGAGATAAGGGTGTTTGTTTGTAAAAAATATTTTTTTGGGGTTTTTTTTCTGTTGTTTGTTTATGCAACATACAAATGCAACAAACAAATGCACATACAATTCACTCATCCGCGAACAGGCGAGAATTCGTTTTTATCACGAGGTAGGGTTTTCCTGCAGAAAAGTGCATTGGTCGGGGTAGGTTCTAACTCGTTCTCACCGGGCTAAGGCCCCCAAGGTGCCCCCATTATAGGGTCCCCACTCTCCAGCTCGTCCAACCATGCTCAGCACTAAGGCCGGAGTCGGTCTTGTTGCCAAAAGAGGAAGGTTATCACCTTGAGTGGTGGTTTCCGATCACACTGGTGGGCACAAGGCCCTAACTACAGCGAACCGTACCTGCCACCCACTCCCTATGGTTATCTCACTTGCCCCCGGGTATAGAGGGAACTGTAGTGTGCAAGGGTTTGTGTGCAGTTTGTATTTCAATCAATTGCGTAAGTATAAACAAGTAACAGTTTATTTGAAAAGCCAAACAATAAAGCATGTTATAATACAAGGCAGGGTAAAAGCGCTATTTTCTTGGTTTAATATTTTTAAGCCAGCCCATCACTAAATGGGATCAACTCTCTAGGCTTCCCCAGTGGAGTCGCCATCTGTCGCTGCCTCCCAGAAAAAGAGGGGCGGTCGGAGCGACGCGATGGTTTTTCGACTCTTCTTTGATTTTCACGTTTTTTATTGGTGGTTACAACGCCTTTAGGTTGTCCGATAACCGGGCTAACCCGGGGGCGAGGTTTTCAAAAGTGTCCTTGGGTTGTCCGATAACCGGGCTAACCCAAGGACTTATTTATTTTGGGTTCTATGGAGTCGCGACCGATATTTTTACCATAAACATCGGAAAAGGGGTTTAAAAAGGCGTTGGTTTTCGAAAAGCAACTTTGGTCATTAGAACCAGAGTTGGGTAAGGGAGTTAGTTACGTGTAAAGGAAGTGTTAGTTCCTTTACGACGCCCCTTTCGGGTTCCCTATGATAGGCCGGCTAACTTGAATGAATAATTAAACTGGAAAATAGCGCTTTTACCCTTTTATTATACGGTATTTAGAGATTATGACTACATGGCCCTAGTATCTATTACATATATTTAAATGAAAGCAGTAAAATGATAAGGAGAGAGAATGTGCACCTCCAAAGCAAGCTTAATATATTCTCTTTAAAAGAGAGGGTGCGTTTTGGCAACCCTTCACTCTACAAACTCTCAGAAACTCCGGAAATGCCTCGGAGGGATTCTAAAGAAGGTTTAGAACACTCAGCTTATGCCTAAAGACACTCAGAAACTCCGGAAATGACTCGGAGGGATTCTTAGAGAGAGAAAGTCTAGAGAGAAGGGAGAGCTGTTGATTCTGTGTGGAAATGAGGGGGGGAGGACCCCTATTTATAGTTTTTCGCGCCTGATAGGTCGAGACCGCCGTTCTCGTCTGACAAGGTCGAGACCGCCGTCTGGAAATCCAGACCACCGTCTCGACTTTGTAAGAGTCGAGACCGCCGTCTGGAAAATCCAGACTGTCGTCTCGACTTTGCAAGAGTCGAGACCGCCGTCTGGAAAATCGAGACGGCGGTCTCGTCCTGGCGCTGAGACGAGACGGCGGTCTGGTCCTTCCAGATGGCGGTCTCGTCCCTTCAGGGCGAGAAACTTTATTTTCGGGCCAAAAAACCTTCCTATCTTGGTACGGGAGCCTAATAGTCTCTCCTAATGACTTGTTAAGCTTCGACCGTCTTCAAATAGGACGCTTTCTGACTTTATTTGGAGGCCGGGCAAGATTTGGGATCTACAACGGACTTCCCCAAGTACGCTGGTATGACCTGCCCAAAGAACCATCTTATGATGTATTGTCGCAAGATGGCCGCACACGCCGAGAACGAGAAACTCCTGATCCACTGCTTCCAGGAGAGTCTGGCGGACACAACTCTCAATTGGTATATGCAGTTGGAAAGAGGGCAGGTCCAAAACTGGAAACAATTGGTCGACGCTTTTCTTCGTCGTTATCGATACAACATTGATCTGAACCCTGATAGGTCAGATCTCAAGACTCTGAGCAAAAGGAACGACGAACCTTTTAAAGCATACGCCCAAAGATGGAGGGAAATGGCTGCCCAAATAGAGCCTCCTTTAACGGATAAGGAGACAGTGGCTATGTTCATAGATTCACTGACCGGAGCGTACTACGACAAGGCAATAGCCAGTACATCCAACCTGTTTTCGGACATAGTCACTGTGGGTGAAAGGGTAGAGCAGGGACTGAGGAGTGGGAAGATAGCACAGTGTTCCCAAGCTGGTGTCTCATTTAGAAAGACTGGTGGTAGGAAGAAGGACGAAGTCGTGCATGCAATCAACTTTGCCACTCCTTCTTCTACCCCGCAAACAACTAGACAACCTCGTAAGAAAGAGAGGAAGTTCACTCCAATATCCACTTCCTATGGTAAGCTGCTGCCTCAGCTGTTGGAGGCCAAACTCTTAACCTGCGTTCCTCCCAAAAAGCAGATGGAGCCTCCCTACCCCGAGTGGTACAAACCAAACGAGAAATGTGATTACAACTCGGGTTCACCCGGACATTCGACAGAAAATTGCTTGACCCTTAAATATCGGGTCCAAGAATTAATAGACGCCGGGTGGATAAATTTTGATACCTCTGCTTCCGATGTCGACGCCAAACCTTTATCGAAGCCAGAGTAGCAGAGAGGGAGGACTGGGAGGATCAGCCCTAGGTTTTTTTTAAGCTTTCTCCTGTATTTCCTATGGTCCCCGCCCGTGGCCACAGGAACTTTGATTAAAAGGGCTTGTACATACACTTTAATTTTCTTTAATACATGAGACATTCTATCATCTTCATTCTTTTCTCTCTTTTATTTATTATTCTTTCAAAAATAAATGAATAATAAAATCTATGACTAAAACAGAACCTAAAACACATCATGTTTGTGATTGATGAATCTTTGTGGACCCCGGAAACCGAGAGCGAATGGGTCGAGTCCGACAGTGAGCAGGAGACCATTTCTCTGGACATGCAAAGAATGCTAGAAAAAGAAGCACGCATTATACAACCGCATCAAGAAAAGACAGAAACCGTCAATTTGGGGGAAGGGGATGATGAGAAAAAGATAAACATCGGCACTCAAATAGAAAGTAGTATAAAAAAGGGGTTGATACAACTTCTAAAGGAATATATAGATGTATTCGCTTGGTCTTATCATGACATGCCTGGGCTTGACACAAGTATAGTAGAGCATAGATTACCATTAAAAGAAGGGGTCCGACTGGTCCCTAATGATCAAGGAGGAGGTACAAAGACAATTGGACGCCAATTTCCTAGTAGTTTCCAAATACCCAGAATGGTTGGCCAACATAGTACCCGTCATCAAAAAGACCGGGAAAGTCAGGGTATGTGTGGATTATAGGGACCTCAATCGAGCAATTCCAAAAGATGACTTCCCCCTACCACATATAGACACGTTGGTAGACCCTATCGCTACCAACACACTTTACTCCTTCATGGACGGATACGCGGGGTATAACCAGATTAAACTAGTCGTCGAGGACAGAGAGAAAACTTCCTTCATTACACCATGGGGCACCTTTTGCTACCGCGTAATGCCTTTTGGGCTCAAGAATGCAGGGGCTACCTATCAAAGGGCTATGGTCACATTGTTCCATGACATGATCCACAAGGAAATAGAGGTATATGTGGATGACATGATCGCCAAGTCTAGGAATGAGATGGACCACATTCAATACCTCAAAAAGCGGTCTAGGAATGAGATGGACCACATTCAATACCTCAAAAAGCTTTTTGACCAACTTCAGAAGTATCAACTTAAACTAAACCCGGGAAAATGTACTTTCGGAGTATGCTCGGGAAAACTATTGGGGTTCATTGTCAGTGAAAGAGGAATTGAAGTGGACCCCGACAAAACCAAGGCAATTTTGGAAATGCCTCCACCAAGTACGGAAAAGGAGGTCAGAGGTTTTCTAGATCGGATAAACTATATTTCCTGTTTCATCGCGCAGTTGACGGATAAATGTATACCCATCTTTAAACTATTGCGCAAAAATCAACCAATGACGTGGAATGAAGAATGCCAACAAGCATTTGATAAAATCAAAACATGTTTAACCAATCCGCCGGTATTGGTACTGTAGACCCCAAATCTTGCCCAGACTCCTAATAAAGTCGAAGATCGCCCATTTCGAAGATGGTTAAGACTTTATCAAGTCCCTAGTAGATTGTTCTAGGTTCCATTTAAGATAGGAAGGGTTTTTAGAGGCATTAAAAATCGGGAAATCCGCCGGAGATAGCAGATGGCCATCCAGAACAGGCGGATGGCCGTCCAGAGCAGGCAGACGGCCGTCCACACTACATGGACGGCCGTCCATGGCCACTTTTTGCCCTGGACGGCCGTCCGCTTTTTCCAGGCCCGAATCCCTATAAATAGGGGCCTCATTCCTCCGAATTTTTCACACCTTAGCACTCCTCCACTCTCTTGGGAGCTTTTTGGCACTTGAGATTGACCTGAGCATTATTCCGGGGTTCGAGGGAGCTTTCCGATTTCCGTTAAGGTTGAAATCGGTTAAGGAGGTCTCTCTTTGAGGCATCCGGCCCTCGGTCAAGTGACTTTTCTTTGTTTTGCAGAGAGGAGCTTGCTTGTAGAGTGCGGGGACTGCCAAAAAGCGTCCTCACGTTTTAGAAGAGTTAATACAAAGCTCGCTTCGGAGGTTCCTTCTCTATTCTTTGTCTCTTTTACTGCTTTCTTTATCGTTTTCTTTGTGTGCATTAGATAATAGAGCCATGTAGATATTTAAATTTTGCAAGTAGATAGAATAATAAGGGTAAAAGCATAGTTATCTAATCCTGTTTGAGAATAATAAGTAGATAGAATAATAAGGTTTCCAAAATGGATCCAATCAAATACCTGTTTGAGAAACCCGTCCTGACTGGAAGAATAGCTAGGTGGCAAGTACTCCTTTCAGAATTTGACATCGTCTATGTCACCCAAAAAGCTATCAAAGGTAGTCCCCTAGCAGACTACCTAGCACACGGATCAACAAACGAATATCAATCCCTACAAGACGATTTTCCAAACGAACACATCATGCATATCCAACATGATGTACCGAAGACGATGCATGGACTATGTTCTTTGACGGAGCCTTGAACATGCTTGGACATGGGATAGGGGCTATTTTAATATCCCCCGAAAAGAAGTACATCCCGGTGACAGCCAGGTTAAATTTCAACTGCACCAATAACATGGCCGAGTACGAAGCCTGCGCCCTTGGATTCCAAGCAGCTCTAGATCATGGGGTGACCAAGCTCAAAGTTTTTGGTTACTCATCCCTTGTCATCTACCAATTGAAGGGGGAATGGGAAACCAGAAATTCTAAATTAATCCCGTATCTAGAGTACATCCGAAATATGGTTTCAAGGATGGAAGACGTCACTTTCGAGTACATCCCTCGGGAAGACAATCAGTTCGCAGATGCCCTCGCTACTTTGTCATCCATGTTCGCCTTAGATCAAGAACGAGAGATACCGATCATCCAAAGAAGGCTACATGATAAACAAGCTTTTTGTATGGCAGTAACTAGCGAGGAAGACAAATCCCCTTGGTATCATGACAGCAAGCGATACCTCACGAAGGGTGAGTATCCCGAGGGAATTAATGATAACGACAAAAGGACCATTCAGAGGAGAGCTATAGGGTTCACGCTGATTGGAGGAACCCTTTTTAGAAAAATTTTGACTCCAGCCTACTGAGGTGTGTAGACCGCGAAGAGGCTCAAACCTTGATTAAGGAGATTCATGAAGGAGCCTTCGGAACCCACACGCAAGGGCATGTCATGGCAAAGAAGATCCTAAGGGCAGGATACTTCTGGTCCACGATGGAAGGTGATTGTCATCAATACGCCAAGCAATGTCACAAATGCCAGGTCTACGCTGACAATGTTCATGTCCCACCATGGCCCTTTTCTATGTGGGGCATGGATGTTATTGGACCCATCGAACCCAAAGCGTCCAATGGCCATCGCTTCATCCTGGTGGCCATCGACTACTTTACGAAATGGGTAGAAGCAGCATCCTACGCACATGTGACCAAGGAAGTAGTGACCACCTTCGTCAAGAAAAATATCCTGTGTCGGTATGGCATCCCCCATTGTCTCATTACTGACAATGGGACCAATCTGAACAATAAAATGATGGAAGAATTATGTCAGGACTTTAAAATTCAACATCACAATTCCTCTCCATACCGACCCAAGATGAACGGTGCAGTGGAAGCGGCCAACAAGAACATCAAGAAAATCATCCAAAAGATGGTAATAACATATAGAGATTGGCACGAAATGTTACCCTTTGCCCTACACGGATACCGAACTTCCGTACGGACCTCCACAGGAGCCACTCCGTTTTCCCTTGTGTATGGCATGGAAGCCGTATTACCAGTGGAAGTTGAAATACCCTCCCTACGAGTTATCATGGAAGTAAAGTTGACAGAAGCAGAATGGGTCCAAAATCGGTACGATCAATTGAACCTCATTAAAGAGAAACGATTGGACGCCATATGTCACGGACAAGCCTACCAAAAGAAAATCAAAAGGGCTTACGACAAAAAAGTCAAACCCCACATTTATCACGAGGGGGATCTAGTAGTAAAGAAACTGCTTCCGGCCCAGAAGGATAGAATCGGAAAATGGGCGGCAAATTATGAGGGACCCTTTGTGGTCAAGCGAGCATTCTCAGGAGGAGCTCTTATCCTCACCAACATGGATGGAGAAGAACTGCGACACCTAGTCAATTCAGATGCGATGAAGAGGTATCACGCTTGAAGGCATTGCTCATGATCCGCCAGGATGAAAATCCGCAAAAAGGCGTCCTGGGAAAAAGTTAGGATCCACATCCTCGCTAGGACACGTCCTTGGCAAAACTTAGAGGCTTCAAAAAAAAAAAAAAAAAAAAAAAAAAGATGAAAAAAAAAGAGCAATGGTTACTTTAGCCGAAAACCGAAAGGCGACTAAGGTAACGTCCTTCCAGAAGCAGGCAACCTCTGCATTGTCTTCACTCCGGGCTCGAGCATCTCGACTAAGGTAACTAGGAGAACCAGGGGGGCAAATATCAGAGGCATGATCGTTATAGCTTATACAGTGTAGCCAACCTTGGCCAGCCATGCTTCTAAATCCCTTTGTAAAATCCATCTGTAAGAAATAAACTATTTGTTCATATCAATAAAATTGTCTTTCATTTATTTTCTCTTGAACAAATTATGAAAATGCCTCTGTGTTGAATAAATCATAATCATGCAATACAAGAAAGCATAAGAAAAGAGAAAGAGTCAAAACCTGCTGAAATATCCTAAGCAAAATTAAGGTCACCCGCTAAACTCCAAAGAGGCAGTCTAGACAAAAGATAGGGCTTAATAAAAATAAGATGAATGAAAGAAGAGCCCATCAGCATAATCACGATGGTCCAGCAAAGAATGCCAGTCACTTTTTAGATGCACCAAATAAAAATAAACTGCATTTAAAAAGCATTCACACAAGTAGTCGCACAAAACGACTTTGTGAAAATCGAAAATAAATTTTTTGCAAATAAGTAACAAAAAACTAAAAAAACATTCATGCATGTAAGGAGACTAGCTCCATGTTTGTGTTTGAAAATAGGAAGCACTCAAAACAAGCCTCCAAATAATGCTCTCCTTCAAGAAAATAGAGCAAGTCGTCAAACAAGCAACTCAGCAGAATAAGAGCTTCTGAAAATAAAGAGCTCCAACTAACCACAAAAGAAGGAAGAAGAAAGTAATAAATCTCCAAACATTGCTCTCCCTCAAGAAAGAAGAGCGAGTTGTCATAAGAATCTTCCAGAAGTCAAAGCTCCAATCATCACCCAATAAAGGAAGGGCATAATAAACAACGGAAAACCGATGGAAAGGCTTAGTCATCTTCAAGCAAATCATTGCCTACCCCCAGAGGCAAACAAAAATAACTCCCCACGGCTCAGCATCACCCCCACTTGAGTCATCAAGCATACTCACCCAAGGTCTCCTCCACACTCCCCAAATGGAGAATAAAGACTTCAAGAGTTCGTCATCATCAACAATCAAAAGAGCCCAATCTTCATACCATCAAGGGTTCAACAAAAAGAAGAAGAGAAAAGAAAACCCTCCATCCCCAACGGATGCCCAAGAAGAAAAGGCCATGACAATGGAAGGCCAATAAATCCCCAACAGATTCTTGCCTACACCAAAAGGCAATCATCAAAATCCCCGGCAACCAACAAGTCGGACGATTGAAGAAAAAGACAAAAATTAGGAATTCCATTTTCCCATCAAGAATAAGAGCTTGACGATGCTAGCTCGTACCCATAACAATTAAGGAGCCGAGACCCCATTCCCCCAAAGGGCTATCAAAATATGATCCCCAAGGAGTCAACCAAATCTATGGTGGATCGCCAAAAAGAAGAATTTACACCCAGATGCAATCTTCACAGTCATATCCTCAGAGGCATCATCAAGAGCCAACATCCCCAAAATGGAATATTAGCCTATTTAGAGGCAAAACATTACAGCCAAAAGTCTTCACTTCTGATGAAGCATTTGAGGCACTATCAGAACCTCAATGAAATATCTGCCTACCCAGAGGCGTCACCAGAATCAACAAATCCTCAATGGATCCCTGCCTACCTAAGAGGCATTCATTAAGAATCCCTAGTAATCAAGAAGCTGGACGACTAAACAAAAATCCAAAAGCGAAGAATCCCCGGCATACCGCACTGAAGGAGCATCCTGAAGCTTCACAGCATATCGTCCGAGGGGTCAGCTACCGCATCGAAGGAGCATCCCGAAATTCTCTACGTGTCAGCCGAAGGGTCAGCTGCCGCACCGAAGGAGCATCCTGAAGCCTCACAGCATATCGTCCGAAAGGTCAGCCTCCATAGCAAGAGGAGCATCCAGAAGACAACCGGGCAAGAGGGTTAACTCCTTCACCCCCCAATTGACCTCATGGTACGTTAACCCATGGTCAATTGGTCGGGTAAAGGGGGGGCAGCTGTAGACCCCAAATCTTGCCCGGACTCCTAATAAAGCCGAAGATTGCCCATTCCGAAGATGGTTAAGACTTTATCAAGTCCTTAGTAGATTGTTCTAGGTTCCATTTAGGATAGGAAGGGTTTTTAGAGGCATTAAAAATCGGGAAATCCACCGGAGACAGCAGATGGTTGTCCAGAACAGGCGGATGGTCGTCCAGAGCAAGAAGACGGTCGTCCATGACAAGCAGATGGTCGTCCATGGCAACTTTAAGGCCATGGACGGCCGTCCACTTAGCTTGGACGGTCGTCCATGGCCACTTTTTGCCCTGGACGGCCGTCCACTTTGTCCAGACGGTCGTCCGCCTTTTCCAGGCCTGAATCCCTATAAATAGGGGCCTCATTGCTCCGAATTTTTCACACCTTAGCACTCCTCCACTCTCTTGGGAGCTTTTTGAAAGTGATGAAGATCTTATTGAAATACTCTGGCAAAGATCTTGTTGATTTGATGAAGTCAAGAATGAAGTCAAAGGCAACTTTGTGGCAGTCAAAAGTCACTTAGATAAAAGAGTAGAGGGATTAGTGTGTCTGCAACTCTACTTAGGTATAATCATTTTTATCTTTTCTGCTACATGAGGTTTCTTCACTTAAAAGATTTTGCAAAATGCTTCTAAAAACGTTTAAACAGTTAAAAACAAAGTATTTTGATAAAAGCTTTTGAATTAACTATTTTTAACTAATAGCATATATGTTCTATCAACTAAAATGTTCTTTCACATTTTTATAAACAAGTTTTTAACTGATATAATTTCGAAATAACCGATTGTTTTCATTAAAGAAAGTTTTGAAAACCTTCTGTCAGTATTTTAATTGATACAACTTTGAAATAATCAATTAAAATCACTTAAAATGTTCAGAGAAGTGTTTTGGCAGTATTTTAATCGATACAAACTTCATTTTAATCGATTAATTTCATTTGGTATACTGTATGACCGATCAGAATGCGATTATGACCGATCAGAATCAGATATGATCGATCAGAATTTAGTTATGACCGATCAGAATTATTTCAATCGATTAAATTACGTTTCAATCGATTAAATCAACTTAAGAAAATTTATACTACGCGTTTTAATCGATTAATACGATCTTTTATCAGTTAAAATCACTTGAAAAAGTTTATAAGAATATCTTGCAGTATTTTAATCGATTGAAAGACGAAACAATCGATTAAAACAAATTAGAAGATTTTTTACAAAGTGTTTTAATTGATATAAACGTTGTCGTATCAGTTAAAATAAATCTGGAAAATAATCAAGAACGTTTTAATAGATTAAAAGAAGTTATAACAGATTAAAACAAGGTTTTTAACAGATTAAAAGATTATTTTAACAGATTAATTAAACCAGCAGTTTTGAAAATCTTCTATATAAACAGAGTTGCTTGATCATTTTAAAATATATCTGATACACATCTTTTTGCAATCAATCAAGCAATCAAAATCACTACTTTCAAGAAAGAATCACGCTAGTTTTTGTGAAGATCATCAAAATTCTTTCTTGAGGCAAAATTGCATTCTTTTGGAGAAGAAACACATATTGCAGAACTGCATAAAACTGGTTTGAGCGTTTTAGTTTCTTTTGTTTGTTTCTTTACATTATTTTCTGTATTGTTGGTGCCTGGAATTGTGGGCACTGGTTTCTCTACAGCTGGAATTTGGTTGTAGAGGTTGTCAAGAACTGGAATTTGGTTCTTGGTGAAAGGTTAGGTGCAGGAACTAGAATTGTGGTTCTTGTGGTAGATTGAGTGTAAGGTTAAGGTTGTAATCTATAAAACATTCAATCTAGTGGAACCCAGCTGGAATTTTCCTGGAGATTGGACGTAGCCCTAGGATTGGGTGAACCAGTATAAAACTTGGTGATATCTTTCTAAACCTTTCTTTTCTTTAATTCTGTTGTTGCATTTATTTTTTGATTGCTTGTTGTGTGATTCAAGAACAGATCTGAAATTTTAATTTTTGAAATAGAAAATCTGTTAATTGCGAAAATCTTTCAAAGATCAATTCACCCCCCTCTTGATCTCAGCCTCTTTTTCTAACAATTAGTATCAAGAGCAAGGTTCTTGAGTGTTATTCAAGTCTTTCGATCCATGGCTGGAAACAAATTTTCTGAAGGTGCTTGTATTGATAGACCTCCACTATTTTGTGGAACAGATTATCCATTTTGGAAAATTAGGATGAAGATCTTTATTGAATCTGTTAGTATAAATGTTTGGAATGTCATTGAACAAGAAACTGATATTCTTAACAAAGATTGGTGTAGCTTAAATGAATGTGAAAAGAAATTAATCCAAGACGATTGTATTGCCAAAAATATCATCATATCTGCACTTAACAGAAACGATTTTTTCAGGATAGCACACTGTCAAACTGCTGCACAAATGTGGAAAATCCTTGAAATAGTCTATGAAGAAACAACAGAGACATGCTTAATGGTCAATTCGGATTCTCCAATAACCAGTGTAAGTTCTGACCCAACAACTACTCTGAATTATAGTTCTTTACAAGATGTTTTTTATGAAATGCATGCAGAAGCCAAAAGATTAGAAACTAAAAACAAAAGGCTAAAAAGTATGAATAATCTATTAGAAAATAAGATCACTATTTTGCACCGTGGTGGAATAGGTTTTACACCTCCCATTGGAAAGAAAACTAGAGCTCTTAAAAACTATTTTGCATATAATAAATCTGTGTCATCTCCTTTTGTTAAATGTTTTTACTGCATGCAAAAAGGTCATTCTGTGAAATATTGTAGAATTTAGAAATATGCTATTCCTAAAGGTAAAATGAAGTGGATACCCTAAAAGCCATTTCAAATAACATGATTGGACCCAGTAATTTAAAAGGGGTACCAGAAATATGCCTAATCTATTTTGCAGGAACAAAATTTGGAAGTCCCTTGGTACTCAAAATAGCAAATTCGGTTCTAGACTCATGGACTGAGTATTTTAAATTGATATAAAACTATTTTAATCGGTTAAAATAACTTACAGAGAATACCAAAAAAGTTTTCCGTACAGTTTTAATCGATTGAAATGCGAATTAATCGATTAAAATGTTCTCTAGAATCTAGTTTAACTGTTTTAATCGATTAAAATAGATTTATATCAGTTAAAATCATTAACAAGGCAAAATTAACCGATTATTCCTCGTTTAAATCGATTATTATTCTGATATATTCTCTCCACAATTTGATTAATTGATTGAATATCAAATTAATTGATTAAAATTTTACTTCCAGTGCAGAATTAATTGTTTATTTCAATTCTGTATCATTTTGTACTGCAACTATACTAATTTCTTTTTAGGCAAAACAAACTGAAGATCTCTGGTACCTTGACAGTGGCTGTTCTAAACATATGACAGGTGATATTACAAAATTTTACAACTTGAAATTAAAGAATGGTGGGACTGTTGTCTATGGGGATAATAACAAAGGAAGAATCCTTGGAATAAGTGACATCAAATGCACAGAATCAGGTATTATTAACAATGTATTCTATGTTGAGGGTTTAAAACATAATTTGATTAGTATTAGTCAGCTTTGTGATAAAGGACACAAAGTTGTCTTTGGGCAAAATCAATGTCAAATAATCAAATCAGATTCAGAACAGGTATTGATTACTGGTAAGAGGATCAACAATATTTACATGTTAGATACTAATTCTGCTAAAAACTGTTGCTTAATTTCTAAAGAAAATGATTCTTGGTTGTGGCATAGGAGGTTAGCTCATATTCATATGAATAATCTAAACAAACTGATTTCTAGAGATCTTGTAGTTGGCTTACCTAAACTTAAGTTTGTGAAAGACAAAGTATGTGATGCATGTCAAAAGGGGAAACAAGTAAGGAATTCTTTTTCACAGAAAAATATTGTTTCAACATCTAGACCTCTTGAACTTTTGCACATGGATCTCTTTGGTCCTTCTAGAACTATGAGCTTAGGAGGAAATCTATATGCACTGGTTATAGTAGATGATTACTCAAGATTTACCTGGACATTATTTTTAAAATTAAAATCTGATACTTTCCATTTGTTTAAGAAATTTGCGAAACAAATTCAAAATGAAAAAGGCTATTTTATCTCTTGTATTCAAAGTGATCATGGGGGAGAATTTTCAAACGAAAATTTCAACAAATTTTGTGATAAACATGGTATCAAGCACAATTTTTCTGCTCCTAGAACTCCTCAACAGAATGGTGTAGTTGAAAGGAAAAATCGTTCTCTTGAAGAGCTAGCTAGGACAATGCTTAATGAGAAAGCATTACCAAAATATTTTTGGGTTGATGCCGTTAGCACTGCTTGCCATGTATTAAACCGTGTTTTAATCAGACCTTTTCTTAAGAAAACTCCCTATGAATTATTCAAAGGTAAAAAGCCTAACATAAACTATTTTAGAGTTTTTGGAAGCAAGGTTTTTGTCTTAAACAATGGAAAAGAAAATCTTGGAAAGTTTGATTCCAAATCAGATGAAGGTATCTTCTTGGGGTATTCATTAAATAGCCATGCTTATAGAATCTTTAACAAAAGGCTAAATACTGTAGAAGAATCTGTCCATGTTATATTTGATGAGACTAACACAAATATGCAGAATATTTCTGAGTATAGTACAGATGAAGATATTTTAACTGATAAAATGTAGCAGTTAAAACTGCCAGAATCAATAGTTTCTCAAAAACAGGTTGAAGAAATTGAAGAAACTGAAGAGCAGCTACCCAAAGATTGGAAAACTCCAAGAAATCTTTCAATAGACAACATTATTGGTGAAATAAATCAGGGAGTTTCCACTAGAAGATCTTTAAATAAATTTTGCAATCACATGGCATTTGTATCACAAATTGAACCTAAAACCATATCTGATGCATTAAAGGATAATAACTGGATTAATGTTATGCATGATGAATTAAATCAATTCACAAGAAATGAGGTATGGGAATTAATTCCAAAACTGGATAATGCCAATATTGTAGGAACAAAATGGGTTTTTAGAAATAAAATGGTTGAAAATGGCATAATAACTAGAAACAAGGCCAGATTAGTTGCTAAAGGATATAATCAGCAAGAAGGAATTGATTTTGATGAAACATATGCTCCAGTTGCTAGATTAGAAGCTGTTAGACTCTTGCTTATGCTTCAATAAAAAGTTTCAGGTTATTTCAAATGGATGTCAAAAGTGCTTTTTTAAATGGCTACTTGAATGAAGAAGTTTTTGTTACTCAACCACCTGGTTTTGAAGATCATATTCATCCTGAATATGTTTATAGATTAAAGAAAGCTCTGTATGGTCTCAAACAAGCTCCAAGACAATGGTATGAAAGGTTAAGTACTTTTCTCATTTCAAAAGGCTATCAAAGAGGTTTGGTTGATAAAACTTTATTCTTAAAGAAATTGAATAATGATGTAATTCTGGTTCAAGTATACGTTGATGACATAATATTTGGAGCCACTAATGAGTCTTTATGCAAAGATTTCATCAAAGATATGCAGGGAGAATTTGAGATGTCTATGATGGGGGAACTCAACTATTTTCTTGGATTACAAGTTAAACAACTTCAAGAAGGAAGTTTTCTTCATCAATCTAAATACTGCACAGAACTTTTAAAGAAATTTGAGATGGAACATTGCAAAGAAGCATCAACTCCAATGTCCACAAATTGCTATCTTGATTCTGATGAAAAAGGAAAACCGGTTGATGAAACAAAATACAGAGGGCTTATTGGTTCATTACTATATCTAACAACAAGTAGACCTGACATTATGTTCAGTGTTTGTATGTGTGCCAGGTTTCAATCTGCACCAAAAGAATCTCATCTTACTGCTGCAAAAAGAATCCTCAAATACCTCAAAGGAACTTTAAATGTTGGGTTATGGTATTCCGATGAGTCCAAACTAAATTTAATTGGATACTCTGACTCAGATTTTGCAGGTTGTAAGCTTGATAGGAAAAGCACCAGTGACACTTGTCATCTCCTTGGAAGCAGTCTAATTTCATGGCACAATAAAAAGCAATCATGTGTTGCTCTTTCTACAGCTGAAGCAGAATACATTGCAGCTGGGATTTGTTGTGCTCAATCTCTTTTGATCAAACAACAACTTGAGGATTATGGTTTAAATCTTAGAAAAATTCCTCTCTTGTGTGATAATACTAGTGTCATTATGTTAACTAAAAACCCGATTCAACATTCTAGGACAAAACATATAGAAATTAGACATCATTTCATTAGAGATCATGTTTTAAAAGGTAATTGTGAAATTTTCTTTATAGAAACTGAAAAACAACTAGCAGATATTTTTACAAAACCTCTTGCTCGTGATCGGTTTTAAAAAATTCGCACTGAATTAGGCATTTTAGATGCATCAAACATTACTTAGTTTTCAAAACTGGTTGTTTTAATCAATAAAAAAATCTTTTAAATCGATTAAAAGAATTTATACATCATTTTTCTTACTATTTTAATCGATTAAATGTCGAATTAATCGATTAAATGAACTTATGTTTCAAACTTTTGAATTCCTTCACTGTTTTAATCGATTAAACCTTTATTTCAATCGATTAAAACCATTAACAAGAAATTTTTAATCGATTGTGTCCTATTTTTAATCGATTTTTATTCTGGAAAGAAAAATTAAAAGCTTTAGTTAATGGTTGTTCTTGTAACATGCTACTAAAGCGTGGTTCCCTTATCTTTACACGTGTTAATTGTATTCATTACAAATGTGTTAATGAAGATAAGCTTGAATCAACTTTGATTTGTCTTTACATGAGTAAAGTATCGTATCCATTTTTTTTCTATTTTCGAAATCTAAGACATGATACATACCATGCATTGTTTTTCTTCTGTTCCCCATTTTTTGATGAAGTCAAAAGGGGGAGAAAGAGTTGCTTTACTTGTTAATTTAGGGGGAGCAACAATTTAGGGGGAGAAATAGGAAATTAATTCTTTTTTGGTTACTCACTAATCTATATTATCAAGTGACTTCTTTTGTAGAGTTATTATTCAAAGTGATGTTTGTCTTCATCAAATAGGGGGAGACTGAAAGTGATGAGGATCTTATTGAAATACTCTAGCAAAGATCTTGTTGATTTGATGAAGTCAAGAATGAAGTCAAAGGAAACTTTGTGGCAGTCAAAAGTCACTTAGATAAAAGAGTAGAGGGATTAGTGTGTCTGCAGCTCTGCTTAGGTATAATCATTTTTATCTTTTCTGCTGCATGAGGTTTCTTCACTTAAAAGATTTTGCAAAATGCTTCTAAAAAGGTTTAAACAGTTAAAAACAAAGTATTTTGATAAAAGCTTTTGAATGAACTATTTTTAACTAATAGCATATATGTTCTATCAACTAAAATGTTCTTCACATGTTTATAAACAAGTTTTTAACCGATATAATTTCGAAATAACCGATTGTTTTCATTAAAGAAAGTTTTGAAAACCTTCTGTCAGTATTTTAACTGATACAGCTTCAAAATAATCGATTAAAATCACTTAAAATGTTCAGAGAAGTGTTTTGGAAGTATTTTAATCGATACAAACTTCGTTTTAATCGATTAATTTCATTTGGTATACTGTATGACCGATCAGAATGCAATTATGACCGATCAGAATCAGATATGATCGATCAGAATTTAGTTATGACCGATCAGAATTATTTCAATCGATTAAATTACGTTTCAATCGATTAAATCAACTTAAGAAAATTTATAATACGCATTTTAATCGATTAATACGATTTTTTATCAGTTAAAATCACTTGAAAAAGTTTATAAGAATATCTTGCAGTATTTTAATCGATTGAAAGACGAAACAATCGATTAAAACAAATTAGAAGATTTTTTACAAAGAGTTTTAATTGATATAAACGTTGTCGTATCAGTTAAAACAAATCTAGAAAATAATCAAGAACATTTTAATAGATTAAAAGAAGTTTTAACAGATTAAAACAAGGTTTTTAACAGATTAAAACAAGGTTTTTAACAGATTAAAACAAGGTTTTTAACAGATTAAAAGATTATTTTAATAGATTAATTAAAGCGACAATTTTGAAAATCTTCTATATAAACGATTTGCTTGATCATTTTAAAATATATCTCGATACACATCTTTTTGCAATCAATCAAGCAATCAAAATCACTACTTTCTAGAAAGAATCACGCTAGTTTTTGTGAAGATCATCAAAATTCTTTCTTGAGGCAAAATTGCATTCTTTTGGAGAAGAAACACATATTACGTAACCGCATAAAACTGGTTTGAGCGTTTTAGTTTCTTCTGTTTGTTTCTTTACATTCTTTTACGTATTGTTGGTGCCTGGAATTGTTGGCACTTGGTTTCTCTGCAGCTGGAATTTGGTTGTAGAGGTTGTCAAGAACTGGAATTTGGTTCTTGGTGAAAGGTTAGGTGCAGGAACTGGAATTGTGGTTCTTGTGGTAGATTGAGTGTAAGGTTAAGGTTGTAATCTGTAAAACATTCAATCTAGTGGAACCCAGCTAGAATTTGGCTGGAGACTGGACGTAGCCCTAGGATTGGGTGAACCAGTATAAAACTTGGTGATGTCTTTCTAAACCTTTCTTTTCTTTAATTCTGTTGCTGCATTTATTTTTTTATTGCTTGCTGTGTGATTCAAGAACAGATCTGAAATCTTAATTTTTGAAATAGAAAATCTGTTAATTGCGAAAATCTTTCAAAGATCAATTCACCCCCCTCTTGATCTCAGCCTCTTTTTCTAACACTTTTTGGCACTTGAGAGTGACCCTGAGCATTATTCCGGGGTTCGAGGGAGCTTTCCGATTTCCGTTAAGGTTGAAATCTGTTAAGGAGGTCTCTCTTTGAGGCATCCGGCCCTCGGTCGAGTGACTTTTCTTTGTTTTGCGGAGAGAAGCGTGCTTGTAGAGTGCGGGGACTGCTAAAAAGCGTCCTCACGTTTTAGAAGAGTTAATACAAAGCTCGTTTCGGAGGTTCCTTCTCTATTCTTTGTCTCTTTTATTGCTTTCTTTATCATTTTCTTTGTGTGCATTAGATAATAGAGCCATGTAGATATTTAAATTCTGCAAGTAGATCAAATAATAGGGTAAAAATGTAATTTCTTTAAGCGTTTATTTTCTAAGTTAGTCCATCATAGGGAACCCGAAAGGGGCGTTGTGGGGGTGGTAACACCTTCCCCACACGTAACTAACTCCCTTACCCGACTCTGGTTGTAATGGCCGAAGTTGGTTTTTTCTAAAATCACTGCCTTTTTCTTTTTTACCTTTTTCAGTGTTTAAGGTTAAAACACCGATGGCGACTCCTCGAACCTATTCGAAAACCTCGCCTTTAGGTCCAGCCCGGTTATCGGACGACCTAAAGGTGTTGAACTGTTTCTTTCAAAGAAAATGCGAGTCATAAAAAAAACCATCGCGTCACTCCAACCGCCTCTTCTGACGACGGTGACAGGTACCACCCGTTGAAGGGAGACCTCTGATCCTATACTTGTCAATACTCGAAGAGTCCATGGGATGTGTGTTCGGTCAACAAGATGAAACTGGGAAGAAAGAGCGAGCCATTTACTATCTCAGCAAGAAATTCCTAGACTATGAAACCCATTATACACCATTCGAAAAAACCTGTTGCGCATTGGTATGGGTCACTCAGCGTCTCCGACGATATATGGCTCGGCATACAACATGGTTGGTCTCCAAAATGGACCCAATCAAGTACCTCTTCGAGAAGCCCATTTTGACTGGAAGAATAGCTAGGTGGCAAGTTCTCCTCTCAGAATTTGATATCATTCATGTCACCCAGAAAGCTATCAAGGGTAGCCCCCTAGCAGACTATCTAGCCCATGGGTCAACAAAAGAGTATCAGTCTCTACAAGACGACTTTCCTGATGAGCATATCATGCACATCGAGCACGAAGAAACCAAAAAAGAGGCATGGACCATGTTCTTCGATGAGGCCTCAAACATGCTCGGACACGGGATAGGAGCTATTTTAATATCCCCGGAAAAGAAACACATCCCTGTAATGGCCAGGCTTAATTTTGACTGCACCAACAACATGGCCGAATACGAAGCATGTGCACTAGGAATCCAAGCAGCTCTAGATCATGGGGTTACTAAAATCAGAGTCTTCGGTGATTCATCCCTTGTTATCTATCAACTTAGAGGTGAATGGGAA
The DNA here is from genome assembly GCA_963425845.1 of Sphenostylis stenocarpa. NCBI lineage: Eukaryota > Viridiplantae > Streptophyta > Magnoliopsida > Fabales > Fabaceae > Sphenostylis > Sphenostylis stenocarpa. The sequence goes on along the minus strand of OY731403.1, from coordinate 93,939,413 downwards.
ACCCACAACTCAAAATTAATCCCATATCTGGAGCACATTTGAGATTTAGTCTCAAGAATGGAAAGCGTCACCTTCCAGTATATTCCTCGGGAAGACAATCAATTCGCGAACGCTCTCGCCACTCTATCATCCATGTTTGCCATAGACCAAGAACATGAGATGCCAATTATCCAAATTGAGCAGCATAACAAACAAGCTTTCTGCATGGTAGTAAATGGCGAGCATGACCAAAATCCCTGGTATCATGACATCAAACAATATCTCATGAGGGGCGAATATCCCGAAGGAATTAATGACAATGATAAACGAACCATTCGTAAAAGGGCAGTAGGGTTCACGTTGCTTGAAGGAACCCTCTACAAAAAGAGTCTCGACTCCACTCTCTTAAAGTGTGTGGACCAAGAAGAGGCCCAAACCTTGATAAAAGAAATCCACAAAGGAGCTTTTGGGACTCACGCACCTGGGCATGTCATGGCAAAGAAGATCTTAAGGGCAGGATACTTTTGGTCCACAATGGAAGCCGATTGTCGCTAGTATGCTAAAAAGTGTCACAAGTGCCAAATCTACACCGATAATATCCACGTGCCGCCCGCACCCCTCAGTACCCTGGCTACACCATGGTCATTTTCTATGTGGGGCATGGATGTCATCGGGCCCATAGAACCCAAAGCATCTAATGACCATCGTTTTATCTTGGTGGCCATTAACTACTTCACCAAATGGGTTGAGGCAGCATCATATGCACATGTGACTCGGAAAGTGGTGACCACCTTCATCAAGAAAATATTCTATGTTGGTACGGCATCCCTCATAGGCTCATTACTGATAATGGGACCAATCTCAATAATAAAATGATGGAGGAACTATGTCAAGACTTCAAAATTCAACACCACAATTCTTCTCTGTACCGACCAAAGATGAACGGTGCAGTATAGGCAGCCAATAAAAATATTAAGAAAATCATTCAGAAGATGGTAGTAACCTACAAAGATTGGCACGAAATGCTTCGCTTCACCCTACACGGCTACCGAATGTCGGTACGAACCTCCACGGGGGCCACTCCGTTTTCCCTTGTATATGCAATGGAGGCTGTATTACCAGTAGAAGTTGAAATACCCACCCTGCGAGTGGTCATGGAAGCAAAGTTGACAGAAGCCGAATGGATCCAAAGTCGATACGATCAGCTAAACCTAATCGAAGAAAAATGGTTGGACGCCATATGTCGGGGGCAAGCTTACCAAAAGAAGATTAAGAAAGCCTACGACAAGAAGGTCAATCCTCGCACCTTCCGAGAAGGGGATCTAGTGATAAAGAAACTGCTCCCAACCCAGAAAGACAAAATTGGAAAATGGACAGCAAATTATGAAGGGCCCTTTGTGGTCAAACGAGCCTTCTCAGGAGGAGCCCTCATCCTCACCAACATGGACGGAGAAGAACTTCGGCATCCTGTCAACTCAGATGCGGTAAAGAGATACTATGCCTTAAGACATTGCTCATGACCCGTCAGGATGAAAACTTGCAAAGAGAGTCCTGGGCAAAAGGTAGGGTCTGCATTCCTCGCTAGGATACGTCCTAGGAAAAAATTAGAGGTTCAAAAAAAAAACAAAAAAGAAGAGCAATGATTACCTTAGCCGAAAACCGCAAAGGCGACTAAGGTAACACCTTCACAGAAGCAAGCAGACTTCGCATAGTCTTCACTCCGAGTTCGAGCATCTCAATTGAAGTGACTAGGAAAAACAGAGAAACAGAAATCACGGGCATGATTGATGTACCCTATACAGCTTAGCCAACCTTGGCCAGCCTTGCTTACAAATTCCTTTGTAAATCCTTCTGTAAAAATAGATCATATCAATAAAAATTGTCTTTTCTTCTCTCTACCTACTTATGGGAATGTCTCTGTATTAACGAAACATGAGCATGCATAAAACAAACAATACGAGAAAGCATAAGAAAAACAAGACAAACAGCGCCGACCAGGTCCATCCCAACCAAAAAATATAGGGTAGCTTGCTAGATCGAAAACCCGCAACGGGTGGTCTAGGCAAAAGTTAAGGCCTTCGTAAAAAAGAAAAAAAACCCACCAGGCAAGAATTAAGTTCGCTAGATCGAAAACCCGCAAAGGGGGGTCTAGGAAAAAGATAGGGCTAAAAGAAAAAGAAGAGTCCCATAAAAGAAATAAAAAGAGAGAGAGAAAGTACCGGTCACTTTCTAGATACCCCCAACTAAAACAAATTGCATCAAAAGCATCCATACACAAGTAGTTGCACGAAAAGAACTTTGTCAGAATCAAAGCAAACAAACATACTTCAGATAAATAAAAGACCAAAAAGACATTCATATGAAAATATCAGCTTCATACTTGCATAGGGAGCACTCAGGGGTATCCCAGTAAGACTTCGCAAAAATGCATTAACCATAGGTTACTTCGACAACCAAGCAAGTGTAAAAAAACAAACAAAGTCCACCCGACCAACCAGCAAGAGTTGGGTGATCACCATCAAAAGATAAAAAACAAAGAATCCCCAGCAACCAACAAGGCTGGATGAACACCAACAAAATCCCCGGCACAGACCGGATGACCAAATCAAAAACAAAGAAAGCACATCTCAACATGGGTGCATGAGCCACCCGAGCAGTAAGCCGCCACCACCACCAGTCCTACACAACGGACTGTACCAGCCTGATAGGGGGCTTATACCTATCAATCTGCACACGCAAGTGCGCCTGATCTGCGCTCAAGCCGGATCAGTAAGTTGCAACTACCAGCCTGATGGGGGGTTCATACTCATCCAGTCCAACACACAGCGGACTGCAACTACCAGCCTGATGGGGGGTTCATACTCATCCAGTCCAACACACAGCGGACTGCAACTACCAACCTGATGGGGGGTTCATACTCATCCAGTCCAACACACAGCGGACTGCAAGCTACTAGCCTGATGGGAGATTCATACTCATCCAGTCCAACACACAGCGGACTGCAACTACCAGCCTGATGGGGGGTTTATACCCATCAACCGAAGGATCGACTACCGTCAGAAGGAGTATCCTGAGGTTCTACCACGTGTCAACCAAAGGGATCGACTACCGTCAGAAGGAGTATCCTGGAGGTGCACAACACAAATTTTCCCCAGAAGATCAACCACCGCAAGACGGAGCATCCAAAGGGTAACCGGGCAAGAGGGTCAACTCCTTTACCTTCCAGTCGATCTTATTGGCACAATAGGCCAACAGTCGACCAGTCAAGTAAAGGGGGGGCAGCTGTAGACCCCTAATCTTGCCCGGCCTCATAATAAAGACCAGAAGACCTTCTATTCGAAGATGGATGAAGCCTAAGAAGCCACTAGGAGAGACTATTAGACCCCATACTAGGATAGGAGGGATTTTTGGCACAAAAATAAGGATTCTCGCCTTTTTAGGTCGAGACCGCCGTCTCGGATTCGAGACCGCCGTCTCGTTTGGCAAGACGGCCATCTCGACGTGACAGGCGCGAATCCCTACAAATAGCCGCGCCATTCCCCTCATTTCACACAGTTCTTCCATTCTCTCTCTAGGCAATTCTTCAAATTCTCTTTCTAGAACCCCTCCGAAGCATTTCCGGAGTTTCTGAGAGCTTTCTAGAGTGTTTTATAGCGTTTTCGAGAGATTCTGGCGCTGTAAAGAGGGAAGGGCTGCCAAAAAGCACCCTAATTTCAAAAAATTAATATAAAGCTTGCCTCAGAGGTTTCAATACTCTCTCTCTCTCTCTACTTTACCGCTTTAATTTTAATTATGCAATAGATATTAGGGCCATGTAGTCATAATATTAAATTCCGCAAATAAAAGGGTAAAAGCATATTTTCATCGGTTTATTTATTTAAAGTAGGTGGCCTATCATAGGGAACCCGAAAGGGGCGTTGTAAGGTAACTAACACTTCCCTTACACGTAACTAACTCCCTTACCCAACTCTGGTTCTAATGACCAAAGTTGGTTTTTCGAAAACCAATGTCTTTTTACTCCTTTTTCGATGTTTTCGGTAAAAATGTCGGTGGCGACTCCAAAAAGAACCCTTCAAAAACTAGTTCTTGGTTTAGCCCGGTTATCGAACAACCTAAAGGCGTTGTAACCACACCAATAAAAACGCGAAAAATGGAAAGTTAGAACCATCGCGTCGCTCCGACCGCCTCGTTTTGACGGCGGCGACACCCCATTCATAAAGTAGGAGACTGCCCTTGTCAGAGGGACACCCGGGTATATGGTCAGCATATCTACCAGTGTCACAGAGGTGAGGAACTCCATTGTGGCCTCTCGAAAAATGCGGGCAGGAGGAAGTCCCACCCGATGCTGTGGATGTAATTCCTTACATTCTCATCCCAACCGAACATGGTTAGGATGTTGAAATCCAATTGAAGCATAGGGTGCCAGGTGTCGCTTCGGATGTTGTCGAGCCTGGCTTGGGGCTGGCGCATGAGCTGAGCACGATTTGGTGGCGCTTGAGGAGCCGGAGCACCCCGGATGGGTCCCCAACCACACTTTCTAGGTTTGGAAGATTCTCCTTTATGTATTATTGCTCAAACACACTCAGATATGCAAGAAGAGGTATGGAATAAGGAGAGAATGCAAGAATGGGATGCGTTGGAACTGCCCCGGACGTGCCTATATATAGGAAAAATATTGAAGGTTGAGACGGTCGTCCGGGATTTGGGATAGCCGTCTCATCCTAACGACAACCTGGGACGACCGTCTGAGATGGGCCGTCCAGAATTCCCAGACCGTTGTCTCGACTATCGAGACCGCCGTCTCGACTTAGCTGAAAACGAGATGGGCGTCCCGCTTGGTGAGATGGTCGTCTCGTTTAAGGCCAAAGTCGAGACTGCCGTCTCGACTTCCCAGATGGCCGTCTCGACCTGCACAAATTCGAGACCGCCGTCTCGACTTCCCAGACGACGGTCCCGAATCTGGTTTTTTCCCTATATATAGAGGGGGCGTCCTGAAGGTTCCTCACAACTTCTCTGCACCCCAGAACCTCCAACTCTCAGAACTCTCACCTTCAGAGCACTTTCTGGCCAAAATGTTCGATAGAAGCCAATCCAGGAAGAGAAGAGGCACTGTCGGCGCTAGCAGTTCCTCGGCGCCAGCTCCCCAAGATCCTACTCAGCTCTCGCCACAACACCTAGCCCGCCTTGAGCACATCCAGGGCTATAAGTGGGACCCCATGCTCAGGCTTGACTTCGGCATCCTCGCCGAGTTCGGGTGGGAGGATGATGTCCGGGCCCACATAGACAGCATTGGGTCGGGCTTCCTGCACCAGCCTCCACCTACCCACGTGTACCCTCAAGCGGTACTAGAGTTCCTGGCCTCCATCTCCTACGCCGAGGCTCCCTCCATGGTCCCGGGCCTGCCACCAACCAAGATGGTGAACTACTTCATGGGTGGTACATACCGGACTACCACCCTCGACGAATTCAATGTGAGCATTGGGTTCGTCCGGCCCGAGGATGTGCTAACTCGGGAGTACCGAGAGGCCATCTGCAACCGCCCCACCAGCCTCACCGCCGGCGAAATGTGGGAGGAGCTCACCAGGTCGCCCACGCTGCCAACGCTGATGAAGGGGTCAGCACTCCCCCCAGCCCTCCGTATTTGCCACAAACTGCTGGCTGGGACTGTCCACGGGAGGAAGGAGAGCCAGGGTAAGGTAACCCTCCCAGACCTCTTCGTGCTTTACTGCATGAGCCAGGGGCGACGCTACAACCCTGGCTACTTCTTCCTGAGGGCCCTTAAGGACTTCGGGAGCAGACCAGTGGGAGCCGTCCTCATGGCTCCTCTTATCACTCCCCTGGCAGAGAAATGGGGGTGTGCTGGCCGGGAAGAGCTGGCCTCAGTTCTACGATTCGAATCCATCAACGGGTCGATTCTGGTCAGCATGGGGATGCTGATACACAGCGGGACTCAGTTGGCCCTTCATCCCTCGCTGGATTTCGCGCTGGACCTCCAGGACATCGTGGCGATGCACGATCTCCCAACACCTCCTGACTTCCAGCAACCACATCAGCACCAACAACCACCACAATACACATACGACTTTGCTGGCGTAAACCGCAACATCCACGATCTGCGCTAGCAATTCAATCAAATGTTTGTGCGGCAAGAAGCCTTTGACACCCGGCTGGAGACGATGTACCAATATCAGCAGGGAATGCGGCAAGAATGGACAACATTCCAGCAAGAATACCGCGATGAAGCCCGCGAGCAAGCAGAATTTCGGGAACATATGTACCAGCAATTCCCCCATCATGGATCGTCTCCAGAAGATAGCCCTTAGGGATAGTGCTTGAAATGAATGTAATAAAATTTTCCCTTATGAATAAAATTTTTATTTCACGCATCTTTTTATGCCTTTCAAAAATTCAGCGTAACCAAAAGAGTCTAAAAATAAAAAGACTTACGCTAAAAAGAAAAAAAGCCAAAATCCAAAAATCGCGAGGAAAAAGAGATGAAACTGCGAGAAAAAAGCAAGATTGAAAACAAAGTCAACCACCTTAACCAAACTTCGACAACCAACCGAGAGTCGAACACAAACAAAGTCCACTCGACCAACCAGCAAGAGTCGGGTGATCACCACCAAAAGATCAAAAATAAGGAATCCCTAGCAACCAACAAAGCTAGATGAACACCAACAAAATCCCCGGCATAGACCGGACGACCAAATACAAACAAAGACAAAGAGAACACCTCTCAACACCGGCGCATGAGCCACCTGAGCAGTAAGACGCCACCACCACCAGTCCTACATAACGGATTGTACCAGCCTGATGGGGGGTTCATACCCATCCAGTCAAAAACACAGCGGACTACAACTACCAGCCTGATGGGGGGTTTATACCCATCAACCGAAGGATCGGTTACCGTCAGAAGGAGTATCTTGTGGTTCTACCACGTGTCAACCAAAGGGATCGGCTATCGTCGGAAGGAGTATCCCGGAGGTGCATGACACAAATTTTCCCCGAGAAGATCAACCGCCGCAAGACGGAACATGTGAAGGAGTAACCGGGCAAGAGGGTCAAGTCCTTTACCTTCCAGTCGTTCTTCTTGCCACAACAGGCCAACAACCGACTGGTCAGTAAAGGGGGGGCAGCTGTAGACCCCTAATCTTGCCCGACCTCATAATAAAGATCAAAAAGACCTTCTATTCGAAGATGGATGAAGCCTAAGAAGCCACTAGGAGAGACTATTAGGCCCCATACTAGGATAGGAGGGAATTTTGACCCAAAAATAAGGATTTTCTCCTTTTAAGGTCCAGACCGCCGTCTCGGATTCGAGACCGCCTGGCGAGACCGCCGTCTTGCCATTCCTGCAAGGCGAGACCACCGTCTCGACTGGCGAGACCGCCGTCTCGACCTTGTCAGACGAGACGGCCCGTCTTGACCTGACAGGCGCGAATCCCTATAAATAGGGCGCTCATTCCCTTCATTTCCAACAGTTCCTCCTCCTTCTCTCTAGAAATCTCTTAAAATTCTCTCTCTAGAATCCCTCCGAAGCATTTTTGGAGTTTCTGAGCGTTTCTTAGAGTGTTTTTGAGCGTTTCGAGAGGTTTCCGACGCTGTGTAGAGTAAAGGGTTGCCCCAAAGCACCCTATTTTTAGAAAGAATTAATAGAAAAGCTTGCCTCAGAGGTTTATACTCTCTCTCTTTACTTTTACCGCTTTAATTTTAATTGTGCAATAGAGATTAGGGCCATGTAGTCATAACTTTAAATTCCGCAAAATAAAAGGGTAAAAGCGTATTTTCACAGGTTTATTTATTTATCCAAAGTAGCTAGCCTATCATAGGGAACCCGAAAGGGGCGTCGTAAAGGAACTAACACTTCCTTTACGCATAACCAACTCCCTTACCCAACTCTGGTTCTAATGACTGTCGTCGCCGTCCGTTTCGACGTCTAGGGACATCTCGAACGTTTATGCGAGCGGTCGCAAAAAGATGGTTTAGACTCACGTTTTATGTTAAAATGTGTTCATTGCTTCCGAGGTGCTCAACAACTGAACTATCCTCTAATAAAAGCAAGGTTTTTGAAAAAGGGGTTCTTATGGAGTCGCCACCAATGTTTTGACCGTAAACATTAGAAAAGGAGAAAAAGGCGTTGATTTTAGTAAAAACCAACTTGGCCATTATAACCAGAGTTGGGTAAGGGAGTTAGTTACGTGTGGGGAAGGTGTTAGCACCCCCACAATGCCCCTTTCGGGTTCCCTATGACAGATTCATTCATTAAGTAAAAATTATGAGAAATTACGCTATTACCCTATTTTATTGCATAATATTAAAAATGGCTATCTACATGATTTTATTTTATATTGCATACATAAAGCAATAAATAAAGCAATAAAAGAGAAGAGAAGTGAAGAGAACCTCCGTAGTTGTCGCCGCCATCCGTTCCGACATCCAGGGACATCTCGAACGTTTAATGCGAGCGGTCGCGAAAAGATGGTTTAGACTCGCGTTTTGTATTTAAAATATGTTCATTGCTTCCGAGGTGCTCAACAACTGAACTATCCTCTAATAGAAGCAAGGTTTTCGAAAAAGGGGTTCTTTTGGAGTCGCCACCAATGTTTTTATCTTAAACATTGGAAAAGGAAAAAATGTTGATTTTAAGAAAAACCGCACTTGCCCATTATAACCAGAGTTGGGTAAGGGAGTTAGTAACGTGTGGGGAAGGTGTTAGCACCCCACAACGCCCCTTTCGGGTTCCCTATGACGGATTAATTCATTTAAGTAGAGATTACAAGAAATTACGCTATTACCCTATTTTATTCGTACAATAAATATGGCTATCTACATGATTTTATTTACATTTCATAAAGCAATAAATAAAGCAGTAAAAGAGAAGAGATTTGAGAAGAACCTCCGTAGCAAGCTTTATATAACAACTTTGTTACAATAAGGACGCGTTTCGGCAGTCCCTCGCTCTACAACGACTCTCCTCACGACAAAACTCGACTCAACTAAAATTTTCTAGAAGAATCGAATGCCGGAATATAATTCCTTAACTGATTGTTACCTATATAAGGCAATCAGAAAGATCATTCGAAAGAGGGAGAGAAGTAGACAAGTGCTCTGAGTTGTTTGGAGTGTCTGAGGTCTGGAAAATGAGCAAATGAGCCTCCTATTTATAGTTTTCGCTGCCTGGCACATTTGGGACGGCCGTCTGGGTTGGGACGGCCATCCCACTTGAAATTTTTACATAGAGCCAGCCCCCCTGGGAAGTGGGATGGCCGTCCCACATGTGGGACGCGCGTCTCACTTGTCCTAGGTTAGTTGGGACGACCGTCCCAACTCTGGGACGGGGGTCTCGACCTGTTTTGTCCAGTTTTTGTGTTCTGGGACCCCGGGAAGCTTTCCTTGCTTTTTTCGGACGTTGGTTGATGCCGATATGTGTCCGTTGAAGCTTTATCTTCATATAGGAAGTCTTATTGGCCCTGATTAAGATGTCGGGCGAGCTTTATCGTCGCGTAGGAAGTCTCATTAGCTTTTTGTCGAGTGACTGGGTGAGCTCTATCTTGTTGCGAGAGGTCTCCTTTTCTTTTATTAAGAAGCCGGGCAAAATTAGGGGTCTACAGCTGCCCCCCCTTCACCTGCCTAGCTAATTTGTTGGCTTGATATGCCGACAAAATTAGTTGGTAGGGGAAGGAGTTAACCCTTTTGCCCGGTCATCCTTCAGATGCTGCTCCTTGTTGATCCTCCGGATGATAAATATTTTGATAGGTACCAACCCCTATCTGGTTTGAGCCTTCTTTTATAAGACTCTGGTGAGTATTTACCCTCACCAGGTATAAGTCTGTATTTTACTAGACTTTAGTGAGTACCTACCCTCACTAGGTATGAACCTTGTTCTGCAAGGTTTTGGTGAGTACCTACCCTCACCTGGTATGAGTTCGCATTTTGCTAAACTCTTGTGGGTACTTACTTCCGAGGTGCTCAACACTGAACTATCCTCTAATAGAAGCAAGGTTTTTGCACCCATTTTTGTAATGCTTCTGGTGAGTATTCTACTCTACCCGATGCATTTTGCTAAGTTTCGATGAGTACCTACCCTCATCCGGTACAAACCTTATTTTATAAGGTTTTGGTGGGTACCTACCCCCACCTGGTACGAATCTGTATTTTGACAGATTCTGATGGGTACCTACCCCCACCTGGTCCGAATCTGTATTTTGACAGATTCTGATGGGTACCTACCCCCACCTGGTCTGAATCTGTATTTTGATAGATTCTGATGGGTACCTACCCCCACCTGGTTCGAACCTCGTTTTGCAAGGTTCTGATGGATACCTACCCCCACCTGGTCCAAACCCCGTTTTGCAAGGCTCTGATGGGTACCTACCCCCACCTAGTCCGAACCCCATTTTGTAAGGCTTTGATGGGTACCTACCCCCACCTGGTCTGAACCCCGTTTTGCAAGGCTCTGATGGGTACCTACCCCCACCTGGTCCGAACCCCGTTTTGCAAGGCTCTGATGGGTACCTACCCCCACCTGGTCCGAACCCCGTTTTGCAAGGCTCTGATGGGTACCTACCCCCACCTGGTCCGAACCCCGTTTTGCAAGGCTCTTAGGATGCACTTTTTTGTTAGTCCATCCTATGGTTATTTGGTTTTGGAAATGTGTTGGCGGCTTATTGTTTTCTTATCATGCGCCTATTCCGTGGGGAATGATTGATTTTTCCTTTTTGACTTTTCTGTTAGTCATCCGGTTTTACCGGGGATTCTTTGTTTTTGGCTTTTTCGTTTAGCCATCCGGCTTTGCCGGGGATTTCTGATTTTTGGCTTTTCTGTTTAGCCATCCGGCTTTTGCCGGGGATTCTTGATTTTTGGCTTTTCTGTTTAGCCATCCGGCTTTGCCGCGGATTCTTTGTTGGTTGCCTCTTATTTAGGCAGGAATCTATTGGAGATTTTTGGTTTGATTGTGCCTCTTGATTAGGCAGATGCTTCAATAGTGGTGAAGGCTTTTTACTTGCTGTTTTTTGCCTCTGACTAGGCTGATGTTCTACTTTGAGGATATTTGTTCTTGATAATACCTCTGAGTAGACAAATGCTTTTTTGAGAGCTTTGTGCTTGTATTGCCTCTTGCATAGGTTGATTTCCCGTTTCTTGGGGATATCGGCTCTTTGCTTGTTTCTGAGTAAGCATAGACATTCTTGGGAGTGAAGGTTTTGCCTTTCACTGGGGATATTCATATTGGGTGTTATAATCGATTAACTCCCTGAGGATATGAATTTGTATTTTGCCTTTTGTTGGTAGGCTTACTGGGGGAAAAATTTTTCTTTTTGGTGATCCTCCGGGGGATTGATTTGCCCCCTAGGGAGGAATGGAGTTTTGACTCCTTGTTGGATATTTGCTGTTTTGAGCTGGCTTTGCCTATGCTCTTATTCCATTGGGGAATGGGTTTTTGCTTTTTTCTCGCGATTGTGTTTTTTTTTTTAGATGCGTGTGCCCTTTTTCCTTTTGTACACGCAGGCTTTTTATTATCCGCTGGGGATGAAGAGGTTTTCTTTTCTTCTCTTTCCTTTTTTAGCGGCCTTGGGGAATTTGTTGGCTTCCTGGGGGTATGATGGAGTCTTGGCTCCTGATTTTTTTTTGAAAAGCTCATATTTGAGCGGAGTGAAGATATTTTCTTCTTTTCTTCCTTTCTTTTTGTAGATTTTTCTTGATATGTTCTTCTTGGGGATTTTCGTGTGGCCTTTCTCTATAGTGGCCTCCATTAGGGGATGAAAAGTTTTTCTTTCTTTTCCTTCTATTGCCCCCTGGTGATGTGGAGGATTTGGCTCCATATTTTCTTTGATGGACTCTTGAGTAGTCCTTATTCTCCTTTGGGAAATGAAGTGGAGATTCTGGATGAGCTTGCTTGTTGACTCATGTGGCGATGTAACTGAGTCGTGAGGTAATCTTTTTGCTTTGCCTCTGGAGTAGGCATGAATCCTCTTGGGGATAATCGAGCCTTTCCATTGGCTTTTTCATTTGGATGCACCTTCTTTATTGGTGTAGAAAGAGAATGGTTAGAGCTATTTCTTTGAAGCTCTTTATTTTGCTGAAATGGTTTTTGATTTCGCCTTTTTCTTTCGCGATCTTGATCTTTATCGCGAGTTATTTGAAATCTGGCTTTTTAATATATCACGTGTGCCTTTTAAGTTTGTACACGTGGGCTTTTCGGAATGTAAACAGAAATAACAACTTTTATTTATTACTTCGCTTTTTTGTGGTACATTCAAGCATTTTTTTTTTAAATACTAAAAGCTATTTAAAAGAAACTACTCCTAGCCTTCTGCCTCGAGGCTGGAATGGGAGGATGGTGCTGGTGAGGGAATGCGGCGGAGTAAGCGTCGCTGGAACCTCGCCTGAGTCTGGATCAAGCCTTCTATCTGGTGATCCGTCCTGTCCTGCCTCATGGTTAGCTGGCCGAACTTCTCTCTCATGAACTGGAACTGCCCTTCCATGTAGGCATGTTCGTCCTCCAGGCGTCGGTATAGGCCAGCATAGTCAGGATCATATGACTGCTGCTGGGATTCCGAGGTCGCAGGGATGTCCTGCGGTGTGTTGAAATCCCGCATATCCATCAAGATCGAGACGATTGGGTTTAATATAAACCCGGATCCTTGCCTGCTGAGGATGTTCATGTGGGTCAACATCGCGCCATTGATCGGCTCTGGTTGGAGGCTAGCTGGGATATCTTCTCCATCAGTACATCCCCAATATTCAGCTAGAGGGGTGAGAAGGGGAGCTATTATGATGGCTCCTGCTAGACCACGAGTTCCGTAGTCCTTAATAGCTTTCAGAAAAGCATACCCGGGGTTGCACCTATGTCCTTGGTGCATGCAGTAAACGATGAAAAGGTCGGCTAATGTTACCTTCCCCTGGCTCTCCTTCCGGCCATGTAAGGTTCCGGTTAGCAGCTTATGGCATATGCGAAGCAGGGGAGAGAAGGATGCCCCTTTCAAGTGTGTTGGCAGGTTGTGAGCTCCAGTGACCTCCTTCCACATGTTGGTGGTGGTGAGGGTAGCTGGCTTCTCGAGATATGCCGCCCTATATTCCGGCGTCCTGGTGTCTGCCCTCTGACAGAAGCCCATGATGACATTGAAGTCATCTAGGAAATTGGTCCGGTAGGCACCGTCCATCCAGTAAGAGACGGCTTGAGTGGGTGGCACTCCGCGCATGGTAGAAGGAAATTCGGGCAGATTGACCGAAGCAAGGAATTCCATCGTAGCAGTACGGTGGATCCGGGTAGGTGGCTGACGGAGCAGAAAGTCCCATCCTATATTGTGGATGAACCTTCTGACGTCTTGATCCCAGCCGAACATAGCCAGGATTTCAAAATCCAGATGCAGCATGGGATACCAGGAGGATTGCTGGATATTCGCCAATCTTTGTTGGTGGGGCTCTGCCAGCAAATTGATGGTAACAGTAGTTTCTCTGGCAGCGGTTCTATTGCGCTTTCTCCTGGATGAGGCTTCTCCACGCTCCATTGTAAGCTCTATTCTCTTAGAGATGCTAGAAGTGTGTAGAAAGGGAGAAAAAACAAGGTAGGAAGGTTGGAATGAGGTGCAAGAGCCAAAACCCGCGCCCCACATATATAGGCCGCGCATGGACGTTTGGGACGGCCGTCTGGGTTGGGACGACCGTCTCGTTTGAAATTTTTGCACAGGGGTCACCAGCTGGAATGTGGGACGGCTGTCTCGCCTGGGACGCGCGTCCCACTTGAATTGGACCACTTGGGACGGCCGTCTCGACTTTGGGACGGCCGTCTCGAGCTTCATGGGCTGGTTTTTTGTTTTTTTGTGTTAATTTTCATGTTTTTTTATGAAACTGAAGATAGGATTCCCTTCATTTATGCTCTAATGCATGTAATGTTTTATGATATGCATCCTATGGTCTATTTCAGTTAATATTTCGAAAGTTTTAACTGATGTGCTTTGACTTTGGGCACATTCTTGCTATTGTGCCTTTATGTCATCTTGTTTCTTGATCAATAAGCTAAGTTGTACTGATTTGCCGTTATAGACCTTTCTTGCTATAGCCGAAGAACAATCTTTTGTTCGTAGGGCAGCTGCCATATCGATGTTCTCCTTCCTTTCCTTAGGGATTTCAACCTTCCTATTGATCACTATGATTCCACATTCCCCTTTTATTACTTGAATGCTTTATAGTGAAATGGTCAAGAGAAGAGAAAGAAAAGGATTTACAACAAAGGCTTGTGTTTTAGAGGGATATTTTTTGTAGTAGAGGTTTCTGTAAGAATGGCTAGCCAAGGTTGGTCGGTGTTTAGGCTAGTTCAGATAAACATTTTATTCTTATGATGTGGCGTCGTTGTTTACTGATCTATTGCGCCTTTTTGTGATTGACTAACTTCCCTAGTCCGCCCTTTCGGGTTTTCAGCCTAGGATGTTGTGCTTATGTCCTAACTTTTGTCTAGGTTTCCTTTTTGTATTTATTTTTTAGGAATACCTAGCGGACTTTTCATAACCCTAACTTTTGCCCAGGCTACCCTTTATTATTGTTCGGGTTTCCTGCCGGGTTTACCCTAACTTTTGTGCAGCCCCCTTTGTGGGTTTCCCGCCGGGTATTTTGCCCTTTTATTTTCTTGTCTTGGCCTTTGGCCTTGACGGGCATTGCTTTTTTTGTATCTGTATATATTTTTTGCACAACAATGTCGAAACTTGAATTTTATTGAGACAAATTTTATCCGTGTTTCTAGTTAATCAATCGTATATGACTTTGCTTTATGACGCGTTGCTTGTTCTGACGCAATTTGGAATAAAACGTTTATCTAAACCTTGTTTATTAAATGGGGTATAGACATATTTAGCAAGAAAAGAAGCAGATAGTAAGAATAGCATTCTTTTGTAATGTCGGGGAAATGTGTGCCCTAGAGATGCTCGGGGGCCGGGCATACCCCGAGGAGTGATCTCTAATAGTCATTAGATTTACATCCTTTAGAATTAGAAGAAGGACACCTAATGACTAACACTACCCTTTGCGCTAGTACCCCTCCTTTTCGGAATATCATCTTCGAGGGGTAAGACTTCCCTGTTTTCCGTATGGGTTGGTCTTTCGTGGGGTCGTACCCTAAACCATACTTTAGAGGATTATCTTTGAAATCTGGTGGTTCTTTTATTCCTTGAGCATTTTTTCCGAGCCCCTGTCCTGGGTGATATCCATATCTTTTCATCATATGGGTCACCTTTGTATTACCAGGGAGTCTTTCTATGTTGGCGATTTCGAGTGCTTGAAAAGATGTTTCAAGAGCTTCTTCAGCCGCATCCACATATGGTTGGACAGACGGTTTGCTAATTAGAAAGTCTTCTTCAGCTTGAACTGTGACGAGTTTATCATTTGTCACAAACTTGACTTTCTGGTGGAGCGTTGAAGGTATTGCCTTAGCGCTATGAATCCAAGGTCTACCAAGGAGACAACTATATGCTGGCGTGATATCCATCACGTGGAAGTCTATGTTAAAAATAGTAGGACCAATTTGGATTGGTAGACTGATCTCTCCTACTACTTCTCGTCTTGACCCGTCAAAGGCTCGAACAACTGTATTACTCGGGCGCATGTGAGTTCCTTGCACTGTTATCTTGTCGAGTGTGCCTTTAGGCATGACGTTTAAGGATGACCCATTATCCACAAGAACTTTGGAAATGAGATATTCCTTGCATTTTACGGAGATATGCAAGGGCTTGTTATGATTTGACCCTTCCAAAGGGAGTTCTTCATTGGTGAAGGTAAGATGATTATTGACTGTAATATTACCAATAATTCCTTCAAACTTGTCTTGGGATATTGCATGCGGAACGAATGATTCATTCAAAACCTTTAACAGTGCGTTTCGGTGCGGTTCCGAACTCGTTATGAGTGATAACAAGGTTATCTTCGCAGGAGTGCGATTGAGTTGATCTATGATGGAGTACTCACTTTGTCTTATGTACTGGAGTAACTCATCTGTCTCCTCCTTGGATTCCTTTTCTTCTTCGGCTTTATTTTTCATTTTATCTTTAGGAATTTTATCTTGTAATTCCTTGGGGGAGTATATTCTTCCGCTTCTTGTCATGCCCCCAATACCGGCTATGTTGGAGATATCTTGATTAACTGATGATTCTTCTGAATATCTCCAAAGTACAACTTTATTTGATGAATAAGGGAAAGGACGAGGCATGAATAAACGTACAGGCGTTATTGCCTCTTCCCTTTTATCGATTGGAATAACCAACGGTGCTTGTTTATTATCATCTTTGGGTCTATCGACCGTTGTAGAGATTTTGATGACGAAAGACTTCTTTTCCATTTATTCTGATTTGCGGAAAGCACATCAATTAATCCTTTCTTTTTATTATCTTTATTATTAAAATGAGGAGGGATGTATGAATGTATGCAACTTATGAATGCAATAGACAGTTTTAAAAAAAAAAACTTTTATTTCAACTAGAAAGTGTTTACCCTTCTATACAATGCTATGAAGCAAGTGTTGACAAAAATAGAGAAGGTTGAAGAATCCTATGGGTAATTAGGCTTTCTTCGTAATTCGTCTTCAGCTGTTCTCACATGGCTTCTGAGCGTCTTGATTTGCTCATGTACCGCCTGGCTCATATCTTCACTATATTGACGAGCCTCTTTTATCTTTTCTTCTTGATGCACGATCAAGGCTTGATGTTGGTCAGACCTCTCTATTACTTGGTCTCTTTCACGAAGCAATTGACCATATTGAGCTAATCCATCTCTTTCTTTATCATGTAGCTCCTCTAGGTCTTCTCTGTATCTTTCAACGGTTTCCCACCACTTTTGCGCTTCTGACCGAGTTTCTGCTAGGTCATCCTGTATTAGCTTGATCGTTTTTGCCTGTTCTGCAAGTGCACTCTCAAGATGTGCTATTTCGTCGTTCATGTCCCGGAATAAACCATTTTGTTCAAGCCTTGGAATTTTATATGCTTGTTTGGTCTCTTCTTGATAGTCAGCACAATCATTCTTAAGGCGCTCTATTTCATGGTCCTTCTTTTTACATTGCCTTTTTAGACCATCTATTATAAGGGTTGCTTCTTGCTCTTTTTCTTCGAAGGCCCTTAGCTGAGTTTCCATGACTTCAACCCTTTTATTTAAGGCATTGACCTGCAATTGTAGCTCTTCATTGACTAACGTCGTAGTGATTGTAGCAGATGGTTGGGGTATCCCTTTACTTTTTCTCCATTCTTCATATTCATGGGATGTAGATACCTGAACCTTTCCGAGTTCTTTATCCCCCATATAGACTGGTCTTTCCCATGCTTTCTGAACAGTGGATACTTCTTCAAAGTTATGGGAATAATGGCATAGACTCAGCCCTCTGAGCTCTTCTTGAGTTGGCACAGTCTGGGTTCTCATGAGTTGTCTCATAGCTATTTTAGGAGAGTAAGCTATGCAACCCCTGAGGCCTAGTAATGGTATGCTCAGGTAATCTCCGCATCGTATAAGGATATAACCGGGTCGGAACCAAGGGCAAACCCATGATACATGCTCGATGTTCCAGTTTTCTAACTCGGTTTTCCACTCTAAAGCTTGACGATGTTGAAGAGGGATCTTTGAAAAACTCCTTAAAGGATCGGGGAATACGCCCATGTGACTTGAAGCGTAGAAGTGAGTGACGCCCCATACGTATAGCAATGAAGTGCAGCATCTAAGTGTTTTCCCCTATTTCTGTCGGCAGAAGTCTACTGAAAGCAGGGTATCAGCAAGAATTGCAGGTATAGGACTCTTAGAATATACATCCCAGGCAAAGAATGCATCCATTGCAGCATGATCCACAATGTTCACGTGAAATGGGAATAGTATGATTCCGAACATTAGTAATGCTAGAGCTTTGTTAAAGGTAGACCAATCTCCCTTTTCAGCCAAAGAGATTAAGTGGTCTTCTATTATAGCCACTTTCCAACCTTGGATGTTCCCTTTCCCCTCTAGGGTGGATTGATGAGGAGGCAGTCGTATGATAGTAGCAACCTTACTCACGGATACATATACTCCTGAACTGACATAGACCCCTGCTGATTGAGGCCATCAAACCATGAGTTCGTATTCTTCCAAGGTTGGTACTAAATCAAACTGTGAAAACTCAAAGCAGTGCAGATTGGGATTCCAGAAGTGGACCAACGCTCTAACAAAAATTGGATCGATGCTGATTTTCAGGAGGTCAAGAATTCTTCCGTAAGATTTCTCAAAATTAGCAATGACCTCCGGCGGCATATATGTACTCAACTTCCTTAACTTCTCTACACGGCATAGAAGGATTTCCACTTTCTTTAACTGTCTATTACCGGATCCCTCCATTATCTAGAAGAAATGAAAAATGCATGATATGAGGATGAGCTTTTGTAAATGCATGCATGTAAGTGTTTGTTTTTCTAGGTATTATCATGTTTTATTCCTAATATGATACATGATAGTACTTGGTTTTTTCTTTGGAAACAAACTATCTATATGGATGTTTATGAGTTTTGATGAAGAGAGTCCTATTTTCGTCTCTTGTTATTTTGATAAAAAAGTTGTAATAATTGTAAGACCTATATCAAGAATCTTTTTATTTTGTAGAAGGTATTTTTATGGCTTTAAATTGTTTTTATATTTTTTTTTACCCTTTATCTCTTCTGTCGGTCAACGTGGCTACTTAGCTTGCAAAGAACCTGAAACCAGGCTAGCTTAATTGAAGACTGTCCGAGATAAAGGTGGTTATCTTCTCACTTTGTGATTTTTAAGGTTTTTCATTTTTTGTTTGTTATATGATTACCCTATGCTAATGCATCAATACAAATGCAGCAAACAAATGCACACACAATTCATTCACCCACGAGCAGAGCCACGCTTATTTAATCACGAGGTAGGGTTTTCCTACAGGAACATGCTTGGTTTGGGTGGTTCTAACTGTTCTCACCAAGGCCAAAGGTCCCCAAGGTGCCCCCATTATAGGGACCTCTCAATCTCTTAGTCCTTGGGTCATGCACGGAACTCCGTATCGACATCCTTAGACCAAAAGAAGAGAGTTATCACCTTGAGTTGGTGGTTTCCGACAACGGTTGTAGCCCCGTGTGCCAACAAGCCGGTCGTATCTGCCACCCACTCCCTATAGGTATTCACTCTTGCCCCCGGGTATAGAGGGACTGTTGTGTGCAAGGGTTTTTGTGTGCAATTTATATTTCAAACAATTTGCAGAAATAATCATACAGCGGTTATTAAAGCCATACAATAAAACATACAGAAAAGGGTAAAGGCGTAATTTTAAATCTTTACTTAGTTTGAAATTATCCGTCACTAAATGGGATCAACTCTCTAGCTTCCCCAGCGGAGTCGCCATCTGTCGCCGCCGTCCGTTCCGACGTCCAGGGACATCTCGAACGTTTAATGCGAGCGGTCGTGAAAAGATGGTTTAGACCCGCGTTTTGTATTTAAAATATGTTCATTGCTTCTGAGGTGCTCAACAACTGAACTATCCTCTAATAGAAGCAAGGTTTTCAAAAAAGGGGTTCTTTTGGAGTCGCCACCAATGTTTTGACCTTAAACATTGGAAAAGGAAAAAATGTTGATTTTAAGAAAAACTGCACTTGGCCATTATAACCAGAGTTGGGTAAGGGAGTTAGTTACGTGTGGGGAAGGTGTTAGCACCCCACAACGCCCCTTTCGGGTTCCCTATGATGGATTAATTCATTTAAGTAGAGATTACAAGAAATTACGCTATTACCCTATTTTATTCGTACAATAAATATGGCTATCTACATGATTTTATTTACATTTCATAAAGCAATAAATAAAGCAGTAAAAGAGAAGAGATTTGACAAGAACCTCCGTAGCAAGCTTTATATAACAACTTTGTTACAATAAGGACGCGTTTCGGCAGTCCCTCGCTCTACAACGACTCTCCTCACGACAAAACTTGACTCGACTAAAATTTTCTAGAAGAATCGAATGCCGGAATATAATTCCTTAACTGATTGTTACCTATATAAGGCAATCAGAAAGATCATTCGAAAGAGGGAGAGAAGTAGACAAGTGCTCTGAGTTGTCTGGAGTGTCTGAGGTCTGGAAAATGAGCAAATGAGTCTCCTATTTATAGTTTTCGCTGCCTGGCACATTTGGGACGGCCGTCTGGGTTGGGACGGCCGTCCCACTTGAAATTTTTACATAGAGCCAGCCCCCCTGGGAAGTGGGACGGCCGTCCCACATGTGGGACGCGCGTCTCACTTGTCCTAGGTTAGTTGGGATGACCGTCCCAACTCTGGGACGGGGGTCTCGACCTGTTTTGTCCAGTTTTTGCGTTCTGGGACCACAGGAAGCTTTCCTTTCTTTTTTCGGACGTTGGTTGATGCCGATATGTGTCCGTTGAAGCTTTATCTTCATATAGGAAGTCTTATTGGCCCTCATTAAGATTTCGGGCGAGCTTTATCGTCGCGTAGGAAGTCTCCTTAGCTTTTTGTCGAGTGACTGGGTGAGCTCTATCTTGTTGCGAGAGGTCTCCTTTTCTTTTATTAAGAAGCTGGGCAAAATTAGGGGTCTACAGTAGCAAGCTTTGTATTACAAATATTGAATTGTGAGGATGCGTTTTGGCAATTCCCCGCTCTACAAAGACTCTCCTCCCCGAATACAATATCGACTCGACTAAATTTTAAAGAAGAATCGAATGCTGGAATACAATTCCTTAATCGATTGTTACCTTTTTAAGGCAATCGGAGAGTTCATTCGAAGTAGGGAGAGAAGACAAGTGTCTGGAGTTGTCTAGGGTGTGAAAAAGTGGCAAATGAGCCTCCTATTTATAGTTTTCACAGCCTGGCGCATTGGGACAGTCGTCTGGGGCCTGGAAAACAGGGATGAGCGTATGGAGAAGTCAGGACGACCGTCTGGGATTTGGGACGGTCGTCCCAAGCATCAAAACCAGTTGGGACGGCCGTCTGGACATGTGGGATGGTCGTCCCAACTTCTGGGACGACCATCTCAACTGTTTTTGCCAAATTTTGTGTTCTGGGACCCCCGGGAAGCTTTCCTTTCTTTATTCGGACGTCGATTGATGCCGATAGATGTCCATTGAAGTTTTATCTTCATATAGGAAGTCTTCTTGGCCTTTATTGAGATGCCGGGCGAGCTTTATCTTGTTATAGGAAGTCTCCTTAGCCTTTATTGAGAGGCCGAGCAAAATTAGGGGTCTACAGCTGCCCCTCCTTCACCTGCCTGACTAATTGTTGGCCTAATATGCTGACAAAGTTAGTTGGTAGGGGAAGGAGTTAACCCTTTTTGCCCGGTTATCCTTCAGATGCTCCTTCGCTTGAAGTTTATTGATCCTCCGAATGATAAATATTTTTGATAGGTACCAACCCCTATCTGGTTTGAGCCTTACTTTATAAGGCTCTGGTGAGTACTTACCCTCACCAGGTATGAGTCTGCATTTCACTAGACTCTTGTGGGTACCTACCCCCACTAGGTATGAATCTGCTCTTTGCTAGATTCTGAACCATATTCCATAAGGTTCTTGTGGGTACCTACCCCCACTTGGTATGAACCTTGTTCTGCAAGGCTTTGGTGAGTACCTACCCTCACCTGGTATGAGTTTGCATTTTGCTAAACTCTTGTGGGTACTTACTTCCGAGGTGCTCAACACTTGGACTATCCTCTAATAGAAGCAAGGTATTTGCAACCCGTTTTTGTAATGCTCTGGTGAGTATTTTACTCTACCTGATGCATTTTGCTAGGTTTTGATGAGTACCTACCCTCATCCGGTACAAACCTTATTTTATAAGGCTCTGGTGGGTACCTACCCCCACCTGGTACGAATCTGCATTTTGCTAGATTCTGATGAGTACCTACCCTCATCCGGTATAGACCTTATTTTATAAAGCTCTGGTGGGTACCTACCCCCATCTGGTACGAATCTGCATTTTTGCTAGATTTTGATGAGTACCTACCCTCATCCGGTACAAACCTTGTTTTATAAGGCTCTCGTGGGTACCTACCCCCACCTGGTACGAATCTGCATTTTTGCTAGATTCTAATGAGTACCTACCCTCATCTGGTACAAACCTTATTTTATAAGGCTCTGGTGGGTACTTACCCCCACCTAGTACGAATCTGCATTTTTGCTAGATTCTGATGACTACCTACCCTCATCCGGTACAGACCTTATTTTATAAGGCTCGGGTGGGTACCTACCCCCACCCGGTACTATCGCCGCCGTTTCAAAAAGAGAGAGAGATGGTCGGTCAGAGCGACGCGATGGTTTTTCGACCCTTTTGTTTTTCGCATTTTTTTTATAGGTGGTTACAACGCCTTTAGGTTGTCCGATAACCGGGCTAACCTAGGGGCGAGGTTTTCGAAAAGTGTCCTTGGGTTGTCCGATAACCGGGCTAACCCAAGGACTTATTTATTTTGGGTTCTGTGGAGTTGCCACCGATGTTTTTACCGGAAACATCGGAAAAGGTTTTTAAAAGGCGTTGGTTTTCGAAAACCAACTTTGGTCATTAGAACCAGAGTTGGGTAAGGGAGTTAGTTACGTGGTAAAGGAAGTATTAGTTCCTTTACTACGCCCCTTTTGGGTTCCTTATGATAGGCCGGCTATTTTATTAATAAATAAACTAGAAAATACTCTTTTGCCCTTTTTATTGTGCGGAATTTAAAGTGATGACTACATGGCCCTAATCTATTGCATAATGTAGATTTAAAGCAATAAAAGGGGAGAGGAAGAGTTTAAACCTCCGAAGCAAGCTTTCTTTTTTTATTTCTTTAAAGGAAATGGGTGCTTTTTGGCAGCCCTTCACTCTACAAGACGCCGGAAACTATTCTGGACGCTGAAAAATGCTCTCAAAGACGCTCAGAAACTTCGGAAATGCGTCGGAGGGATTCTAGAGAGAAGTTTTAGAGAGAAGGGAGAGCAAGAAGCTTGAGGTGTGTGGAAATGAGGGGGGGAGGACCCCTATTTATAGGTTTTCGCGCTGTCAGGTGGCGAGACCGCCGGTCTCGTCTGACAGGGTCGAGACCGCCGTCTCGTCCAACGAGACCACCGTCTCGACCTGTCAACACGGCGAGACCACCGTCTGGAGGAACGAGACCGCCGTCTCGTCCTTCGCAGGTGGCGAGACCGCCGTCTCGTCAAGGGAGACGGCGGTCTCGCCGCTTGCATAAGGCGAGACGGCGGTCTGGGATTCCAGAGGGCGGTCTCGTCCCAACAAAGCAAGAAACTTATTTTTTGTACTGAAACTCCCTCCTATCCTAGTATGGGGCCTAATAGTCTCTCCTAATGGCTTGTTAGGCTTTGTCCATCTTCAAATAGGAGGTCTTCTGATCTTTATTTGGAGGTCGGGCAAGATTTGGGGTCTACAGCTGCCGCCCCTTTACCCGACCAGTCGACTGCTGGCCTTTTGTGCCAGGGTGATCGACTGGAGGGTAAAGGAGTTGACCCTCTTTCCCGGTTGCCCTTCAGATGTTCCATCTTTGCGGTGGATGATCTTCTGGGAAAATGTTGTGTTGTGCGCTTCTGGGATGCTCCTTCGACGCGGTAGCTAACCCCTTCGGCTGATGGGTACGAACCCCCATCTAGTTTGACGAGTACGAACCCCCGCCCGGTAAGCCCCCTTTTGTAAGGCCTGATGATTTTACACCCCCATCTGGTGTTTGACGAGTACGAACCCCCGCCCGGTAAGCCCCCTTTTGTAAGGCCTGATGAGTTTACACCCCCATCTGGTGTTTAGCCTTCGGATGCTCCATCTTGCGGTAGCTGATCCTTTGGCCGACTAGTACGAACCCTCGTCTGGTTTGGTGCCTCTGGATGCCCCTTCTTGCGGTGGGTGATCCTTTGGCAGTGGTGGCGGCTTACTGATTCTGATCATGCGCTGACTCCTTGGGGAGTGATCTCTGTGTTTAGTTGATTGTTTTTGGATTTCTTGAATGGTCATCCGGGCTGTGCCGGGGATTTTGTTGGTGTTTCATCCAGCTTTGTTGATTGCTGGGGATTCTTTGTTTTGATCTTTTGGTATGATCATCCGATCCTTGCCGGTTGGTCGGATGGGTCTTGGTTTTGTTCGACTCTTGCTTGGTAGTCGAGATTTCGTTGGTTGAGGTGATGGTTTAATCCTGCCTTTTTCTCGCGGTTTTATCTCTCTTTTCTCGCGATTTAGGATTTTGGATTTTTCCTTGAGTGTATGCCTTTTCTTTTTTAAGTTTAAGTTTGTTGTTTTTTTTTTTTTTTAACGCTGGCTTTTGCAAGAGATGGCAAAAAGATGCATGAAATAGAATTTTTACTTATGGGGGAAATTTTTATTACAACCCTATTTTTGGAGTCACTATCCCTATGGGCTATCCTCTGGACCCGATCCCTGGGGAGGGAAATGCTGGTACATGTGATACCGGAAGTCCTCCTGCTCTTGGACTTCATCCTGGTATCGTTGCTGGAATGTGGTCCAGTCGTGGCGCATGTCCTGCTGGTGCTGGTACATTTCTCCCAGCCGGGCGTCAAAGGTATCATGTCTTTGAGTCAATTGCTCTTGCCTCTGGCTCATGCAATATAGTACGAAGAGGTCAGGGAGGGATATTTTCCCCTGACTCTCTTTTCTCCCGTGTATGGTTCCTGCCAGTAGCTTGTGGCAGATACAGAGTGCTGGGGGGAGCGCGGATCCCCTCATCAGCGTGGGCAGCGTGGTGGCTCCCGTGAGCTCACGCCACATCTTGGTGGCGGTAAGGTTGGTGGGCCGCGAGCAGATGGCCTCACGGTATTCTTGGGTCATGGCGTCCTCGGGTCGGACGAACCCGATGACTACGTTGAATTCTTTGAGGGTGGAGGTCTGGTATTGCCCACCCATGAAATAGGTCACCATCCTGGTGGGAGGCAGGCCCGAGACCGTGGAGGGGACCTCGGAGTAAGAGACGGAGGCTAAGAACTCCAGTACCGCTTGCGGGTACACATGTGTAGGTGGTGGCTGTAGCAGGAAGCCCCACCCGATGCTATCTAGATGGGCCCGGACGTCGTCCTCCCATCCGAACTCAGCTAGGATGTTGAAATCCAGCTTGAGCATTGGATGCCATTGGTAGGTCCGAATGTTTTCCAGACGGGCCTGGTGCTGTGGCGATAGTTGAGAAGGGTCCTGGGGCGGTGGTGCTGCAGAACTACTGGCACCGACAGTGTTTCTTCTCTTCCTGGAAGCGCTTCTGCTAAACATTCTAACCAAAGGGTGCTTGGGAGTGCAGGAGTTGAGGGAAATGAGGTTCTGGAGGCAAGGGGAGTTGTGAGGAAGTCCCCAAGCGCGCCCCCTATATATAGGGAATTTTGCAAAATCGAGACCGCTGTCTGGGTGAGCGAGACGGCGGTCTCGACATTCGGCTTAAGCGAGACGGCGGTCTCGTCGAGCGAGACGGCGGTCTCATTTTCGCCTATGTCGAGACGGCGGGCTGGTTTGTCCAGACGGCGGTC
Source organism: Sphenostylis stenocarpa (assembly GCA_963425845.1). NCBI lineage: Eukaryota > Viridiplantae > Streptophyta > Magnoliopsida > Fabales > Fabaceae > Sphenostylis > Sphenostylis stenocarpa. The sequence goes on along the minus strand of OY731403.1, from coordinate 93,913,990 downwards.
TCGTCCTGTTGGGTAACCGAGACGGCGGTCTGGTTGGCCCAGACGACGGTCTCGAATTACGGAAGAGATTTTTTATTTTTTATATATTTTTTATTGCTTTTTTGTTATTTTTTGAAAGAGGTAATAGGACCTGGTCTAAGAACATTTTATGCATGCAATGCTTTTATATTTTTGATGTCCTATAATGCCTATTTTGATTAAGTTTTCAGAAGGATTTAACCAATGTGTCTCGTTGCGCCGGAAGCCTTCTGATTTGTTGCGTTCACTCTTGGTTGTACCATGCCGGATTTCTTGTGACCGAAGGGTAATTTTTTTCTTTCTCTTTTTCTTCTTCTCTTTTTTGTTTTTTCTTTTGTAGAGCACTTTTGTCGTGTAGTGTCCCCTTTTCCTTGCTTTAGGGATTTCAATCCTCTTGTTGACTATACGCCTCCATATTCGCAAATTAATTATTAGAATATTGTCGTGAGGGTCAAGAGAAAAGAAGTAAAGGGGTAAAAATCAATGGTTTGTGTTTTAGAGGGTTGATTTTTATTGATAAAATGATTTGTAAGAATGGCTGGCTAAGGTTAAGCCTGGGTGTTTAGGCTTTGTCTAAGCGAACATTTTTCCTTTCTTTTTGTATTTGCGCTCTTTGGTTTTATTTCCATTGCTTTTAAATGGCTAGCTGATTTCCCTAGATCGCCCTTTGGGTTTTCGAACTAGGATACTGTGTATTGGCCCTAACTTTTGTCTAGGTTCCTTCTTTTGTAATTTTTGGAGAAATCCTAGCGGACCTTATTTGTAACCCTAACTTTTGCCTAGGCTACCCTTTATTGTTGTTCGGGTATCCTACCGGGTCGACCCTATTTTTTGTGTAGCCCCCTTAGTGGGTTTCCTACCGGGTAATTTGCCCTTTTCTTTGGCCTTTGGCTTCTCTGGGCTTTTTCTTTATTTGTTTGGATTTTTATTTTTATTTTTTTACAGTATTGGCGAAGCATGACTTTCTTTAAGGATGAGGTGAAGTCTTATTTTGATGTGCTTCTAATCAACTAACTTGATGGTAATAGCAATGGTAAAGGTTGATTATTTGGAAGCGCTTTTTATTTTTCTCTCTTTCTCTTTTTTTGTTTTTTTTTTGTTCACTTAGATAGGGTTATTTGTGTGGTCTAGTCAGAAGTAGAAAGAAGAGAAGCAGATAGAAAGAATCATTCTTTATTAATTAATGAGGGAATATGTGCCCTAAGATGCCCGGGGGTCGGGCTCGCCCCGGGGGATAATCTCTAACAATCATGGGATTTACATCCCTTAAACAAAGAAAAAGATTTCCTAATGACTAGAGTGGCTCTTGACACTTGCACCCCTCCACTTCGGAAAATTTGCTTGAGTGTGCGGAGAGGAGACTTCCCTTTTCTCCTTTCTGCTCGGCCCTTAGTAGGGTCATATCCTAGGCCATACTTGTAAGGATTGTCTTTGAATTCTGGGGGTTCCCTCATGCCTTGGGAATCTGCCCCCAGTCCTTGGCCAGGATGGTAACCGTGCTTCAACATCATGCGGGCTACCTTTGTGTTTTTGGGAAGTCGCTCTATACTGGCAATTTCGAGCGCTTGAAAAGATGTTTCAAGAGCCTCTTCAGCCGCATCCACATAAGGTTGGGTGGACGGTCCACTGATCAGGATATCATCTTCTGCTTGGACCGTGACCAGTTTGTCGCCCACTATGAATTTGACTTTCTGGTGGAGCGTCGAAGGTACTGCCTTAGCGTCATGAATCCAAGGTCTGCCGAGGAGACAACTGTATGCTAGAGTAATGTCCATTATATGGAAATCGACGTTGAAGGTAGTGGGTCCAACTTGGATTGGCAAATTGATCTCTCCCACTACTTCTCGTTTTGATCCGTCGAAGGCTCGAACGATGGTGCTGCTTGGGCGCAGACGGGTTCCTTGGATAGTCAATTTTTCCAGTGTGCACTTGGGCATTACGTTCAAGGATGACCCATTATCCACAAGAACTTTGGCGATGAGGTACTCCTTGCATTTAACCGAGATATGCAAGGGCTTGTTGTGTTTTGACCCCTCCAGGGGGAGTTCTTCTTCTGTGAAGGTGAGGTGATCGTTTGCCGTGATGTGACTGACGATCCTCTCAACCTTTTCTTGGGATATTGTGTGAGGTACATGCGCCTCGCTCAAGACCTTCAGCAGGGCGTTCCGGTGCAGTTCCGAGCTCATTATGAAAGATAGCAACGTGATCTTTGCAGGTGTGCGATTGAGCTGGTCTATACTTTGCCTTATGAACTGGAGTAATTCCTCTGTCTCCTTGGATTCTTTATTTTCTTTTTCTTCTTCGGTCTCTTTATTTTTTCCTTTATTTTGGAGGACATTTTCCTGTGTGTCCTTGGGGGAGTAGATTCTTCCACTTCTAGTTGTGCCCCCAATGTCGGCTATGTTTGTTATTTCCTCTTTTATCGGTGAAGATTCCCCATATCTCCACGGTACAACTTTATTTGACTCGTAGGGGAAAGGACGTGGCATAAATAGTCGCACTGGCGTCCTTGCCCCCTCTTCTTTATTCTTGAGGACCAACGGCCGAGGTTTATTTTCCTCTTGCGATGATTTGACCGTTGGGGTGAGCTTTACTAGGAGTGGCTTTCTCTCCATTCTTCTGAGTTGGAAGACGTGTTAGTTAATCCTTCCTTTTTATTATCTTATTTATTAGGCGTGAAGGAGGGGGAATTTAAATATGCAAATGAGTGCTCATGCATGAAAGTAGACAGTCATTTGAACAAAAAGGAATTTTATTTATTCAAAGAGAAGGTGTACATTCCCCTATTCTATACTACGAAGCAACTTTTGGCAAAAGCGGAAAACTTTAAAGAAACCCACAAGAGGGTCTTGATTCCTCTGTAGCTCCCTCTCAGCTTCCCGGACATGATGGGCAAGTGCTTCGCTTTGTTTGCGGACCGCCTGGCTCATATCTTCACTGTACTGTTGATCCTCTTTGATCTTCGCCTCTTGATGAACGACCAAGGCTTGTAGTTCATCGAGCTTTTCAACGGCTCGGTCTTTCTCTTGAAGTACTTGGCTATATTGAGCTAGCCCTTCTTTTTCTTTGTGGCGTAGCTCAGAGAGACTTTTGGTGAGTCTCCTGTTGGCCTCTCGCTCTTGGCGGATGTCTAACCGAGCCTTGAGGAGCCCTTCCGACAACTCTTTGATCGTTTGAGCCTGCTTAGCTGATTCGGCCTCAAGGTGTGCTGTTTTGGCGTTTATCTCCTACAGTTGGCTATCCGAACTGGTTATAGCAGTTTTGGATGTTCGGATAGCTTGTTCGTTAGCGTCAGCACATTGGTCCTTGAGGCGCTCTATTTCATGATCCTTTTTCTTGCCTTGCCTTCGCAGACCATCAATTGTGAGGATAGATTCTTGCTCTTTTTCTTCAAGGGCCCTCATCTGGGCTCCCATGATCTCTATCCTCGGGGTCAAGGCGTCAATTTGAGCCTGCAGCCCTTCATTTCTGGCGCTCGCAGTAGGTGTGGAGGATGATTGGGCCACCCCTCTTCTATTCCTCCATGCCTCATAGTCACTGGTGACAGCTACCCGAGCTTTTCCTAGCTCTCTGTCTCCCATGTAGACTGGCCTCTCCCATGCTTTCCTTATGGTTAGAGAGTCGGCGATGGTGCATGGGTCTCCAAAGAAGCACAGTCCTCCGAGCTCCCCTCGGGAAATGGTAGTTTGGGTCCTCATGAGCTGCCTCATAGCTACTTTAGGTGAGTAGGCTATGCAGCCCCTGAGTCCGATCAAGGGTACACTCGGATAGTCCCCACATCTGATGAGCACTGGGTCGGGTCGGAACCAAGGACAGACCCAGGATATACTGCTGGCGTCTTTGCGTTCCCACTCATCCCTCCATTCTGAGGTCAGACGACGCTGGAGGGGGATCTTGGAGAAACTTCTCAAAGGATCGGGGAATATCCCCATGTGACTGGAGGCGTATAGGTGAGTGGCGCTCCACACAAATAGCAATGAAGAGCAACAGCGGAGTATTTTGCCCTGCTTCTGGTGACAGAATTCCACCGAGAGCAGGGTGTCGGCAAGAATAGCAGGCAGGGGACTTTTCGAATTCACGTCCCAGGCGAAGAAGGCATCCATGACGGCCTGATCTATTGTGTCGAAATGGAAGGGGAACAAGACTGTTCCAAAAATTATGAGTGCCAGGGTTTTGTTGAAGGCAACCCACTCTGTCCGCTCAGCCAGGTAGGACAGGTGGTCTTTTAACATCGTTACTTTCCAACCCTGGGTGTTCCCCTTCTTTATTAGGGTACTTTGGCAGAATGACAAATGAATAAGGGCAGCGACTGGTGCTGCGGGAGTATATGCTTCGTGGCGAACATGGACCCCGGCTGATTTGGGCCACCTCAACATGGTCTCATACTCCTCTAGGGTAGGCACCAGGTCGAACTGTAGAAACTCGAAACATCGCAGATTTGGATTCCAATAGTGGATTAGTGCCCTTAAGAACACCTGATCAACACATATCTTCAGGAGGTCTAAAATCCGTCCGTAGGATTTTTCAAAGTCGGCGCGGACCTCCGATGGCATTACTGTGCTCAGTCGTTCCAATCTCTCAGTATGGAAACGTGGAATGTCCACCTTCTTTGTCTGCCTACTTGTCCCCTCCATTTCTAAAACAAGAATGCATGTTTGATGAAAGTGATGCTTATTTTGAATGTATGTGAGTGTTTATTTTCTATTTATCATGTTTTTCTATATGATATTTGCGTATTTTTATTTTGAAAGAATAAACTATCTATATGAATGTTTCATGAGTATAATATTTTTGGACCAGGTCTTATTTATGAACCTTGGAAAAAATGGATTTTTTTATTTTTATTTTTATTTGTTTATTTTATAGTCTTTTATCTCTTCTGTCGGATCTGCGTGGCTACTTAGCTTACAAAGAACCTGAAACTAGGCTAGCTAAAAGGCAGACTGTCCGAGATAAAATATGGCTTTATGCGAAAGAATATTTAACGTCCCTTATCTCTTCTGTCGGAACTGCGTGGCTACTTAGCTTACAAAGAACCTGAAACCAGGCTAGCTAAAAGGCAGACTGTCCGAGATAAGGGTGTTTATTTGTAAAGAATATTTTTTTTTTTTGGTTTTGTTGTTTGTTTATGCTATGCAACATACAAATGCAACAATCAAATGCACACACAATTCGATCATCCCCGAACAGGCGAGATTTCATTTTTATCACGAGGTAGGGTTTTCCTGCAGAAAAGTGCATTGGCAAGGGTTGGTTCTAACTGTTCTCACCAGGCTAAGGCCCCCAAGGTGCCCCCATTATAGGGTCCCCACTCTCCAGCCGTCCGACCATGCTTAGCACTAAGGCCATAGTCAGTCTTATTGCCAAAAGAGGAAGGTTATCACCTTGAGTGGTGGTTTTCGATCACACTGGTGGGCTCAAGGCCCTCACTACAGCAAACCGTACCTGCCACCCACTCCCTATGGTTATCTCACTTGCCCCCGGGTATAGGGGGAACTGTTGTGTGCAAGGGATTGTGTGCAGTTTATATTTCAAGCAATTTGCGCAAGTATAAACAAACAACGATTTATTAAAGCCAAACATTAAAACATGTTATAAATACAAGTTAAGGGCAAAAGTGTTATTTTCTTTGTTTATTTATTATTTAAGCCGGTCCATCACTAAATGGGATCAACTCTCGAGGCTTCCCCAGTGGAGTCGCCATCTGTCGCTGCCGTCTCAAAAAGAGAGAGAGATGGTTGGTCAGAGCGACGCGATGGTTTTTCGACCCTTTTGTTTTTCGCGTTTTTTTGTATAGGTGGTTGCAACGCCTTTAGGTTGTCCGATAACCGGGCTAACCTAGGGGAGAGGTTTTCGAAAAGTCTCCTTGGGTTGTCCAATAACCGGGCTAACCCAAGGACTTATTTATTTTGGGTTCTGTGGAGTCACCACCGATGTTTTTACCGGAAACATCGGAAAAGGTTTTTAAAAGGCGTTGGTTTTCGAAAACCAACTTTGGTCATTAGAACCAGAGTTGGGTAAGGGAGTTAGTTACGTGGTAAAGGAAGTATTAGTTCCTTTACTACGCCCCTTTCGGGTTCCCTATGATAGGCCGGCTATTTTATTAATAAATAAACTAGAAAATACTCTTTTGCCCTTTTTATTGTGCGGAATTTAAAGTGATGACTACATGGCCCTAATCTATTGCATAATGTAGATTTAAAGCAATAAAAGGGTAGAGGAAGAGTTTAAACCTCCGAAGCAAGCTTTCTTTTTTTATTTCTTTAAAGGAAATGGGTGCTTTTTGGCAGCCCTTCACTCTACAAGACGCCGAAAACTATTCTGAACGCTGAAAAACGCTCTCAAAGACGCTTAGAAAGTCCGGAAATGCGTCGGAGGGATTCTAGAGAGAAGTTTTAGAGAGAAGGGAGAGCAAGAAGCTTGAGGTGTGTGGAAATGAGGGGGGGAGGACCCCTATTTATAGGTTTTCGCGCTGTCAGGTGGCGAGACCGCCGGTCTCGTCTGACAGGGTCGAGACCGCCGTCTCGTCCAACGAGACCGCCGTCTCGACCTGTCAACACGGCGAGACCGCCGTCTGGAGGAACGAGACCGCCGTCTCGTCCTTCGCAGGTGGCGAGATGGCGGTCTCGCCGCTTGCATAAGGCGAGACGGCGGTCTGGGGATTCCAGAGGGCGGTCTCGTCCCAACAAAGCGAGAAAACTTATTTTTTGTACAGAAACTCCCTCCTATCCTAGTATGGGGCCTAATAGTCTCTCCTAATGGCTTGTTAGGCTTCGTCCATCTTCAAATAGGAGGTCTTCTGATCTTTATTTGGAGGTCGGGCAAGATTTGGGGTCTACAGGTACGAATCTGCATTTTTGCTAGATTCTGATGACTACCTACCCTCATCCGGTACAAACCTTATTTTATAAGGCTTTTGCTGGTACGAACCCTATTCTATAGGGCTCTGGTGAGTACCTACCCTCACCCGGTACGAACCCTATTCTATAAGGCTCTTGGTGAGTACCTACCCTCACCCGGTATGAATCCTATTCTATAAGGCTCTGGTGAGTACCTACCCTCACCCGGTACAAACCCTGTTCTATAAGGCTCTTGTGGGTACCTACCCCCACCTGGTAGGAACCCTGTTCTATAAGGCTCTGGTGAGTACCTACCCCCACCTGGTACGAACCCTATTCTATAAGGCTCTTGTGGGTACCTACCCCCACCTGGTACGAACCCTATTCTATAAGGCTCTTGTGGGTACCTACCCCCACCTGGTACGAACCCTATTCTATAACGCTCTGATGAGTACCTACCCCCACCTGGTACGAACCCTATTCTTTAAGGCTCTTGTGGGTACCTACCCCCACCTGGTACGAACCCTATTCTATAAGGCTCTTGTGGGTACCTACCCCCACCTGGTATGAACCCTATTCTATAAGGCTCTGATGAGTACCTACCCCCACCTGGTACGAACCCTATTCTATAAGGCTCTTGTGGGTACCTACCCCACCTGGTACGAACCCTATTCTATAAGGCTTTGATGAGTACCTACCCCCACCTGGTACGAACCCTATTCTATAAGGCTCTTGTGGGTACCTACCCCCATCTGGTACGAATCCTATTCTATAAGGATCTTGTGGGTACCTACCCCCACCTGGTACGAACCCTATTCTATAAGGCTCTTGTGATGCTCTTTTTCGGCATTCAGTCTTTTGATTGATGAGTGTAGACCCTCATCTGGTTTTTGGAGATGTGTTGGCGGCTTATTGTCTCTAATCATGCGCCTATTCTGTGGGGAGTGATTGATCTTTCTTTTTGACTTTTCTGTTTTAGTCATCCGGTTTTACCAGGGATTCTTTGTTTTTTTTGTCTTTTTCATTTAGCCATTCGGTCTTGCCGGGGATTCTTCGCTTTTGGCTTTTCTTTTTAGCCATCCGGTCGTGTCGGGGATTCTTTGTTTTTGGCTTTTCTTTTTGGTCATCCGGTCTTGCCGGAGATTCTTTATTTTTGGCTTTTCTTTTTAGCCATCCGGTCTTGCCGGGGATTCTTGTTTTTGGCTTTGCTTTTTAGCCATCCGGTCTTTGCCGGGGATTCTTGTTTTTGGCTTTTTTATTTAGCCATCCGGTTTTACCGGTGATTTCTTATTGGTTGCCTCTTATTTTAGGCAGGAATCTCCTGGGGATTTGTGGTTTCGGGATTTTCTATTTAGCCGTCTGGTTTTTGCCGGGGTTTATTGATGATTGCCTCTTAATTTAGGCAGGAATCCATTGAGGATTTGTTGATTTCTTGTTGATTGTGCCTCTTGTTTTTAGGCAAATGCTTCAACAGTGGTGAAGACTTTTATGCTTTGGGCTTATATTGCCTCTTGCGTAGGTTGATTTCCCATTTCTTGGGGATATTAGCTCTTTGCTCGTCTCTGAGTAGGCAGAGGTTTCATTGGAAGTGGAAGCTTTGCATTCATTAGGGATATCCATATTGGGTGTTATAGGCGATTAATTCCTTGAGGATATGAATTTGTAGTTTGCCTCTGTCGTAGGCTCACTGGGGTAGTTTTTCCTTTTTGATGATTCATCGGGGATTTGATTGCTCTCCCGGAAATCTATTTTGACTTGCCCCCTAGGGAGGAATGGATTTTTTGACACCTTGTTGGATGCTGTTGTTTTGAGCTGGCTTTGCCTATGCTCTTATTCCTGCTGGGGAATGGGTTTTTATCTTTTTCTCGCGATTTTGAAAATTTGGCTTTTAAATGTGTGCGCCTTTTATGCACACTGGCTTTTTCTTCTGTTATCTGCTGGATGAAGAGATTTATTTTTTCTCTTTTCTTTTTGGTGATCCCGAGGAGTTTATTGGCTTCTTGGGGATCCAATCTTTGATTTGATTTTTTATGATGGAGTCTTGGCTCCTGACTTTTGTGAAGCTCTTTATTGAGCGGAATGAAGAGATTTTCTTCTTTTTCTCTTTTTTGGAGATTCGCCAAGGAGTTTGTCGGCTTCCTGGGGATCCAACTTTGATGATGGAGTCTTGGCTCATGGCTTTGTGAAGCTCGTATTTGAGATGCTCTTGTTTTCCTCTTTTTGTAGACTTTTCTTGATATGCTCTACTTGAAGATTTTTTATTCAGCCTTTTTCGTGCCTCTATTGGGGAATGAAAGTTTTTCTTTTCTCTCTTTTTGTTGAACCCCTGGTGATATGGAGGATTTGACTCCATATTTTCTTTGATGGACTCTTGTGTAGTCCTTATTCTCCTTTAGGGAAGTGGCGGAGATTCTACATGAGTGTGCTTGATAACTCATGTGATGATGAAGCTGAGTTGCAAGGTAATCTTTTTGTTTTGCCTCTGGAGTAGGCAAGGATCCACTTGGGGATGATCAAGCCTTTTCGTTGGTTTTTTCATGTTGATGACTTCCTTTTCCTTAGATGGAAGGATGTTGATTGAAGCTTCAAATGACTCTTTTTTGATGACTCATGTGGTGGTGCTGAGTCATGAAGTAATTTTTGTTTTGCCTTTGGAGTAGGCAAGGATCCGCTTGGGGATTATCGAGTCTTTCCATTGGCCTTTTTCGGTATACCCTCCTTTAATGGGGTAGAAGGTTGGAACTATTTTCCTTGAAGCTCTTTATTCTGCTGCAATGGTTTTGATTCCGCCTTTTCTTTCGCGATTTTGATTTTTATTTGGAGACTAGATTCTGGCGCCTCCTATTTTCAATCACAAGTATGGAGACTATCCTCCTTATATGCATGTTTATTATTCTTGTTTGAAGAAAAATATTTTTTCTTGATTTTGACAAAGTCGTATTATGCAACTACTTTGTGTGTGGATGTCCTAAATGAAATCTATTGTTTATTTATTTTTGATGCATTTAGAAAGTAACTGGCATTCTCCCGTTGGCTTCTTATGAATACGCCGATGGGCTACTCCTTTATGACCATGATGATGGACTCCTCTTTTATTCATCTCTTGGTTTTGGCCCTATCTTTTGCCTAGACCGCCCTTTACGGGTTTTCGATCTAGCGGGCTGCCTTAATTTTTTCCTATAATATCTTAGGTGGCTTTTGCCTTATCTTTTGCCTAGATCGTTCTTTTGGGGTTTCCGATCTAGCAGGCTACCCTAGTTTTTTCCTAAGAATATCCTAGCAGGCATTTATTCCTTTATTATTTTTTTATGCTTCTTTTTTTTATATGCATGCTTGATCTTTGATTAAAGGTCTTTGTGAATATTTATGATTTATCAATAAAGAGGCATTTCCATAATATTTAGTCAAGAGAAAGGAAATGAAAAGGAATTTTATTGATAAATGAGCAAAAGTTTTATTTCTTTTATAGAAGGATTTCAAAAGGTATTTAGAAGAATGGGTGGTCAGGGTTGATTATACTGTATAGGCTTAAACAGTCATGTCCATGATATCTGCCCCCTGGTTCTTCTAATTGCTTCAGTTGAGATGCCTGAGCTCAGAGTGAAGACTATGTAGATCGCTTGCTTCTGGAAGAATGTTACCTTAGCCTCCTTTCGGTTTTTGACTCGAGGTAACCATTGCTCTTAAATTGTTATTTATTATTTTTTTATATTTTTATACCTCTACTTTTTTGCTAGGACGTATCCTAGCGAGGAATATGGACCCTCATTCTCGACGGGTCTTGAGCAATGTCTTCAAGCATAATACTTCTTTACCGCATCGGAATTGATCGGGTGTCAAAATTCCTCTCCTTTCATATTAGTGAGGATAAGAGCCCCTCTCGAGAAAGGTTGTTTGACCATAAAGGGTCATTCATAGTTTGTTGCCCACTTTCCAATTTTATTCTTCTGGGTCGGAAGCACATTATTTACCATTAAATTCCTCTTATGGTAAATATGAGGGTTGACCTTTTTTCGTAAGCCTTTTTATTTTCCTTTGATAGGCTTGCTCACGACATATAATATTTAGCCGTTTTTCTTCAATAAGGTTTAGTTGGTCTTATCGGCTTTGATCCCGTTCAGCTTCTATTAATGTTGTTTTCATCATCTTGTGCTTTTGTCAACATGATTAGTTGTACTGATTTTCCGTCTCGGATCTTTGCTATAACTGAAGAGTAATCATTTTGAATATAGAGCAACTGTCATGTCAATGCCCCTCTTCCTTTCCTTAGGGATTTCAATCCTCCTATTGATCACTATATTTTCACATTCCCCAGTTAATTACTTGAATGCTTTATTGTGAAGGGTCAAGAGAAGAGAAAGAAAGGGATTTATTGCAAAGGCTTGTGTTTTAGTGGGATTTTTTTTTGAAATAATAGTTTCTGTAAGAATAGCTAGCCAAGGTTGGTCGGTGTTTAGGCTAGTTTAAACAAACATTTTGTTTTAATGAGGTGGCGTCTTCAGCTGATTACTTTATGGCGCCTATTTGGGACTGATTAATTTTCCTAGTCCACCCTTTTGGGTTTTCAGCCTAGGATATTGTGTTAAGTCCTAACTTTTGTCTAGGTTCCCCTTTTCCATTTTTGGGATACCTAGCGGACTTTATTTTGTTTATAACGCTTTGATTATTTTGACACCTTTTGGAACAAAACGTTTGTCTAAACATGGTTATTTAATGGGGTATAGATATGTTTAGCAAGAAGAGAAGCAGATAGTAAGAATAGCATTCTTTTGTAATTTCAGGGAAAATGTGTGCCCTAGAGATGCTCGAGGGTCGGGCACACCCCGAGGAGTGATCTCTAATAGTCATTGGGTTTACATCCCTTAAAATCGGAAGAAGGACATCTAATGACTAATGCTACCCTTGACGCTAATATCCCTCCCTTTCGGAAGATCGTCTTTAAGGTATGGAGGGGAGACCTCGCTTTTCTTTGTACGACTTGATCTTTTGTAGGGTCGTACTTTAAAGGATTATCCTTAAAATCTGGTGGCTCTCTTATTCCTTGAGCATCCTTTCCAAACCCTTGTCCTGGCCTGTATCCATATCTCTTCATTATATGGGCCACTTTTATATTACTAGGAAGTCTTTCCATATTTTCAAATGTCTTCTTTAGCCGCATCCATTTAAGGTAGGGTGAACGGCTCGCTGATTCGAATGTAGTCTTTAGCTTGAACCATGATCAACTTGTCGCCTACCACAAATTTGATTTTTCTGTGGAGCGTTGAAGAAACTGCCCTAGCACCGTGAATCCAAGGTCTGCTCAATCTTCCCCTTGGATTCTTTTTTCCTTTTCCTCTTCGGTTTCTTTATTTTTCCTTTGTTTTTAGGAGCATTATCTTGTAGATCCTTGGGTGAATAAATTCTTTTTCTTTTCGTCCTGCCCCCAATGCCGGCTATATTGGAGATATCTTCATTGATGGACGATTCTTGTATGCATATCCACGATACAACTTTATCCGATGTATAAGGGAAAGGACGAGGCATGAATAAGTGCAAAGGTGTTATTACCCCTTCCCTGACATTATCGATTTGGGTACTGATATTTATTTCTTTCTTATTATCTCTTTGTTCCAAATCGATGGCCTAAGTTTTTTCCTGATGGGGTTGTATCAATTGAGGTTATTTTTCCAACAGTCTTTGCATGTCCGGGGAAATGGTCCCCTCCTCACTGTCTGACTCAATCCATTTGTCTTCGGCTTTCGGATCTTCTAAAGAGTTTTCAATCACAGACATGACTGTATGGTCCTTATTTGGGTCTAGATTTTATTCAATTATTTTGGAATGAGAGAGAAAAGAATGAGAAGCATATGGATATTATGAAAAATGCCTCATTGTATTGATGAAAAGAGAAATATATACAGAGTCCCTTTAATCAAAAGATCTCGCGACCACGGGCAGAGACTGCGAGAGATGCATCAAAAGGTTTTTATTATTATTTTTTATTTCTTTTAACCAAAAGATGCACAAAATGGGGAGCCCTAGTTAGCTGGCCTTCTCTATGCAGGCTCACTGTTTTGGTTGTGATAGAGGCTTGTCATCCACCTACGGGTCGGGAGCATTGAAAGTAATCCACCCGTCATTCAACAATTCTTGAACCTTATATTCCAAGGCCATGCAATTTCTGGGTAAGGTGGATCCATCTTCTTTGGAGGGACATATGCTAGGAGATGGTCCTTTATCAATTCTGGCAGCAGACTTCCATAGGAGGTTGGAATGGGAGTGAATTTCTTCTCTTGTCTGCGTGACTGCCTAGATGGTTGTAAAGAGGAAGAAGGGGTCGTGAGGTTGATGGCATTTACGCTCCCCTCTTTCTTCTTACCAAAGGACTTCTTGAGTGATATGTGGGATTTCTTAACCTTGGGAGGGAATCGAGTATTTTTGACATCAGTTACCTCCTTTACATCAAAGTTGTATCCCTCTAATCTCCTTAATTTCTCTTCTAGGGCAGAAATTTGTTGTTTGGAAACCTCATTGTAGAGGCATTGTTGGCGTATTAGTTCCATTAAATACGCTATCTGCTCTTTTACGTAGTTAAGCTCAATGGTGAGCCTGTGGTTTTGTTTCTCTAGCCACTCCTTTAATTGCGGCACCTGCTCCTTTATGGCATTAAGCTCAGCGGTGAGCATACAGTTCTGCTCCTCTAATTGCTCCATCTTCTTGGCTTTTTGAGTGCGAGTGAGAACAGGTAGAAGACCAGCCACTTTCTAAATGATTTAAAGATTTTTATTATTATAGCTTTTTTTATTATGAATGATCAGTGTGGGATAGATATGCCTTAGACCATAGCTTTGGTGTTTTCCTAAAAGCTTATGCTTTAGGGAGTACCATACCCACCTTGGTGTGATGGTTCCCCTATTTTTTTCAAAAAGGTTACCATCATACCTTAGTGCACTTATCTCTTCTAGGAAGGTGATAAACGCACTTGGGTCTCTTTCACTATTGTCTAAGGATATCTAATAAATCCTAGAATGAATGTGTTTATGAGAGACTTTATTATGATGATGTTTATGCATAATTTTCTTAGTGCATTTATTTTCTCTCTTAGTTTTACCTCTTATTGGATGATGTGGTATGAATGATACGACTTTGCCAAGAATCGTTTTATTGTAAAAGGCATTTTTATTACTTTAATTTGTTTTTTATATTTTTTATGACCCTTTATCTCTTCTGTCGGTCAACGTAGCTACTTAGCTTACAAAGAACCTGAAACCAGGCTAGCTTAACTGAAGACTGTCCGAGATAAAGTGGTTTATCTTATCACTTTTATGATTTTTAGGGTTTTTCACTATTTTGTTTGTTGTATGATTACCCTATGCTAATGCATCAATACAAATGCAACAAACGAATGCACACACAATTCATTCATCCACGAGCAGAGCCACGCTATTTTCGAGGTGGGGTTTTCCTGCAGAAACGTGCTTGGTTTAGGTGGTTCTAAACTGTTCTCACCAAGGCCAAAGGTCCCCAAGGTGCCCCCATTATAGGGACCTCTCAATCTCTCAGTCCTCGGGTCATGCACAGAACTCCGTGTCGACATCCTTAGACCAAAAGAAGAGAGTTATCACCTTGAGTTGGTGGTTTCCGACAACGGTTGTAGCCCCATGTGCCAACAAGCCGGTCGTATCTACCACCCACTCCCTATAGGTATTCACTCTTACCCCCGGGTATAGAGGGACTGTTGTGTGCAAGGGTTTTGGTGTGCAATTTATATTTCAAACAATTTGCAGAAAATAATCATACAGCAGTTTATTAAAGCCATACAATAAAACATACGAAAGAGGGTAAAGGCGTAATTTCAAATATTTACTTAGTTTGAATTTTATCCGTCACTAAATGGGATCAACTCTCTAGCTTCCCCAACGAAGTCGCCATCTGTCGCCGCCGTCCGTTCCGACGTCTAGGGACATCTCGAACGTTTATGCGAGCGGTCGCGAAAAGATGGTTTAGACTCGCGTTTTATGTTAAAATGTGTTCATTGCTTCCGAGGTGCTCAACAACTGAACTATCCTCTAATAAAATCAAGGTTTTCGAAAAAGGGGTTCTCATGGAGTCGCCACCAATGTTTTGACCGTAAACATTGGAAAAGGATAAAAAGGCATTGATTTTAGTAAAAACCAACTTGGCCATTATAACCAGAGTTGGGTAAGAGAGTTAGTTACGTGTGGGGAAGGTGTTAGCACCCCCACAACGCCCCTTTCGAGTTCCCTATGACGAATTCATTCATTAAGTAAAGATTATGACAAATTATGTTATTACCCTATTTTATTGCATAATATTAAAAATAAAGCAATAAATAAAGCAATAAAAGAGAAGAGAAGTGAAAAGAACCTCTGTAGCAAGCTTTGTATTACAAATCTTGAATTGTGAGGATGTGTTTTGGCAATCCCCTGCTCTACAAAGACTCTCCTCCCCGAATACAATATCGACTCGACTAAATTTTAAAGAAGAATCGAATGCTGGAATACAATTCCTTAACCGATTGTTACCTTTTTAAGGCAATCGGAGAGTTCATTCGAAGTAGGGAGAGAAGACAAGTGTCTGGAGTTGTCTAGGGTGTGAAAAAGTGGCAAATGAGCCTCCTACTTATAGTTTTCGCAGCCTGGCGCATTGGGACGACAGTCTGGGGCCTAGAAAACAGGGATGAGCTTCTGGAGAAGTCGGGACGACCGTCTGGGATTTGGGACGGCCGTCCCAAGCATCAAAACTAGTTGGGATGGCCGTCTGGACATGTGGGACGACCGTCCCAACTTCTGGGACGGTCATCTCAACTGTTTTTGCCAGATTTTGTGTTCTGGGACCCCCAGGAAGCTTTCCTTTCTTTATTCGGACGTCGATTGATGCCGATAGACGTCCATTGAAGCTTTATCTTCATATAGGAAGTCTTCTTGGCCTTTATTGAGATGCGGGGCGAGCTTTATCTTGTTATAGGAAGTCTCTTTAGCCTTTATTGAGAGGTCGGGCAAAATTAGGGGTCTACAATGACCAAAGTTGGTTTTCCGAAAACCAATGCCTTTTCAACTCCTTTTCTGATGTTTCTGGTAAAAACATCGGTGGCGACTCCAAAGAACCCTTCAAAACTAGCTCTTGGATTAGCCCGGTTATCGGACAACCTAAAGGCGTTGTAACCACCAATAAAAACGCGAAAATTAGAAAGTCGAAAACCATCGCATCGCTCTGACCACCCTCGTTTTGACGGCGGCGACAGGCCTTTCGTGGCTAAGTGAGTTTTCTCAGGAGGAACTCTTATCCTCGCCAATATGGATGGAAAGGAACTTCGACACCCAATCAATTTCAATGTGGTGAAGAAGTATTATGCTTGAAGGCATTGCTCAAGACCCGCCAGAATGAAAACCCGCAAAGGGCATTATAGATCCCAAATCTTGCCCGGCCTCCAAATAAAGAGCAGAAGACCTCCTATTCGAAGATGGACGAAGCCTAACAAGCCACTAGGAGAGACTATTAGGCCCCATACTAGGATACGAAGGATTTTCTGTACAAAAATAAGGTTTCTCGCCTTTTTTGGGACGAGACCGCCGTCTCACCTCATGCAAATGGCGAGACCGCCGTCTCACCAAACGAGACGGAGGTCTCGCCACCTACGAATGGCGAGACGGCGGTCTCGCTTTCCCAGACGGCGGTCTCGCCACCTGCGAAGGACGAGACGGCGGTCTCGTTTGGCGAGACGGCGGTCTCGACCCTGTCAGACGAGAACGGCAGTCTCGCCACTCTCAGGCGCGAAAACCTATAAATAGGGGCCTCCCCCCCCCCTCATTTCCACACACCACACAGCTTTAGCTCTCCCTTCTCTCTAAAACTTCTCTCTAGAATCCCTCCGACGCATTTCTGGAGCTTCTGAGTGCCTTTGTGAGCGTTTTTTCGATGTTTAGAAGAGTTTCTAGCGTCGTGTAGAGTGAAGGTCTGCCAAAAAGCACCCATTTTTGTTAAAGAAATAAAAAAGAAAGCTTGCTTCAGAGGTTTAAATTCTCCCTCTCTACTTTTACTGCTTTAATTTTAAATTATGTAATAGATTAGGGCCATGTAGTCATAATTTTAAATTTCGCAAAATAAAAAGGGCAAAAGCGTATTTTTCCGGTTTATTTATTAACAAAATAGCTGGCCTATCATAGGGAACCCGAAAGGGGCGTAGTAAAGGAACTGATACTTCCTTTACACGTAACTAACTCCCTTACCCAACTCTGGTTCTAATGACCAAAGTTGGTTTTTGAAAACCAACGCCTTTTAAAAACCCCTTTCCCGATGTTTCCGGTAAAAACATCGGTGGCGACTCCACAGAACCCTACAAAAATTAGTCCTTAGGTTAGCCCGGTTATCGGACAACCCAAGGACGCCCTTTCAAAAACCTCGCCCCTAGGTTAGCCGGGTTATCGAACAACCTAAAGGCGTTGTAACCACCCATAAAAAACGCGAAAAACAAGAGGGTCGAAACCATCGCGTCGCTCCGACCGCCTCTCTCTCTTTAGACGGCGGCGACAGATGGCGACTCCACTGGGGAAGCCTCGAGAGTTGATCCCATGTAGTGATGGGCGGGCTTAAAAATAAATTAACCAAGAAAATAACGCGTTTGCCCTTAACTTGTATTATAACATGTTTTACGGTTTGACTTTAATAACTGTTGCTTGTTTATACTTACGCAATTGTGTGAAATACAAGTTGTACACAAACCCTTGCACACAACAGTTCCCTCTATACCCGGGGGCAAGTGAGAAAACCATAGGGAGTGGGTGGCAGGTACGGTTCGCTGTAGTGAGGGCCTTGAGCCCACCAGTGTGATCGGAAACCACCACTTAAGGTGATAACCTTCCTCTTTTGGCAACAAGACTGACTATGGCCTTAGTGCTAAGCATGGTCGGACGGCTGGAGAGTGGGGACCCTATAATGGGGGCACCTTGGGGGCCTTAGCCTGGTGAGAACAGTTAGAACCAACCCTTGCCAATGCACTTTTCTGTAGGAAAACCCTACCTCGTGATAAAAATGAATTATCGTCTGTTCGCGGATGACCGAATTGTGTGTGCATATGTTTGTTACATTTGTCTGTCGCATAGCATAAACAAACAACAGAACAAAAATCACAAAAAAATATTTTCGCAAATAAACACCCTTATCTCGGACAGTCTGCCTTTTAGCTAGCCTGGTTTCAAGTTCTTTGTAAGCTAAGTAGCCATGCAGTTCCGACAGAAGAGATAAGGGACGCTAAATATTCTTTCGCATAAAGCCACATTTTATCTCGGACAGTCTGCCTTTTAGCTAGCCTGGTTTCAGGTTGTTTGTAAGCTAAGTAGCCACGCAGTTCCGACAGAAGAGATAAAAGGCTATAAAATAAAAAAATAAAAATAAAATCTGTTTCCAAAAACAATAAATGGGACCTGAGTCATAAAAATCCCAAATCATTCATATAAGTAGTTTATTTTTCGAAAAATACGTATCATACAAAACATGATAAACAGAAAATAAACACTTACATTCATTCAAATAAGCATCCTTTTCATCAAACATGCATTTTGGTTTTAGAAATGGAGGGGACTAGTAGACAGCCAAAGAAGGTGGATATTCCCCGTTTCCATACTGAGAGGTTGGAACGGCTAAGCACGGCAATGCCATCAGAGGTCCGCGCCGACTTTGAAAAATCCTATGGACGGATTTTAGACCTTCTAAAGATCTGTGTCGATCAGGTGTTCCTAAGGGTACTAATCCACTTCTGGAATTCAAATCTGCGGTGTTTCGAATTCCCGCAGTTCGACTTGGTGCCCACACTAGAGGAGTATGAGACCATGTTGAAATGGCCCAAATCAGCTGGGGTCCATGTCCGCCACGAGGCATATACTCCCGCAACACTCGATCACCGCCCTTATTCGACTACCATTCCAGCGAGTACCCCGATAAGGAAGGGGAACGCCCAGGGTTGGAAAGTATCAATGCTAGAAGACCACCTGTCCTACCTGGCTGAAAGGGCAGAGTGGGTCGCCTTCAACAAAACCCTGGCACTCATAATTTTTGGAACGGTCTTGTTCCCCTTCCACTTCGACACAGTAGACCAGGCCGTCATGGACGCCTTCTTCGCCTGGGACGTGAACTCGAAAAGTCCCCTGCCTGCAATCCTTGCCGACACCTTGCTCTCGGTGGAGTTCTGCCACCAGAAGCAAGGAAAAACACTCCGCTGCTGCTCTTCATTACTGTTTGCGTGGAGCGCCACACACCTTTACGCCTCCAGCCACATGGGGATATTCCCCGACCCTTTAAGGAGCTTCTCCAAGATTCCCCTCCAATGACGCCTGACTTCAGAATGGAGGGACGAGTGGGAACGAAAGGACGCCAATAGTTTATCCTGGGTCTGCCCTTGGTTCCGACTCGGCCCAGTTCTCATAAGATGTGGGGACTATCCGAGCGTACCCTTGATAGGACTCAGGGGTTGCATAGCCTACTCACCTAGAGTAGCTATGAGGCAGCTCATGAGGACCCAAACTACTATCTCTTGGGGAGAGCTCGGAGGACTGTGTTTCTTCGGAGACCCGTGCACAATCGCCAACTCACTAGCTGTGAGAAAAGCATGGGAGAGGCCAGTCTATATGGGGGACAGAGAGCTAGGAAAAGCTCGGTTGGCTGTCACCAGTGACTATGAGGCGTGGAGAAAGAAAAGAGGGATGGCTCAACCATCAACCACACCCACTACAAGCGCCAATGATGAAGGGCTGCAGGCTCAAATTAATGCCTTGACCCAGAGGATGGAAATCATGGAAGCCCAGATGAGGGCCCTTGAGGAAAGAGAGCAAGCATCCATCCTCACAATAGACGTTCTGCAAAGGCAAGGCAAGAAAAAGGATCATGAAATAGAGCGCCTCAAGGACCAGTGTGCTGACTCCAACGAGCAAGCTATCCGAGCATCCAAAACTGCCAGAACCAGTTCGGATAGCCAACTTCAAGAAATAACCGCCAAGTCAGCACGCCTTGAGGCCGAATCATCAAAGCAGGCTCAAACGATCAAGGAATTGTCGCAAGAGCTCACCAAGACTCGGTTAGATATCCGCTAAGAGCGAGAGGCCAACCGGAGACTCAACAAAAGTCTCGCTGAGCTACGCTGCAAAGAAAGAGACGGGTTCGCTCAGTACGGCCAAGTACTGAAAGAGAAAGACCGAGCGGTTGAAAAACTCGATGAACTACAAGCCTTGGTCGTTCATCAAGAGGAGAAGATCAAAGAGGCTAAGAAGTACAGTGAAGACATGAGCCAGGCGGTCCGCAAGCAGAGCGAAGCACTTGCTCGTCACGTCCGGGAAGCCGAGAGAGAACTACAGAGGGATCAAGACCCTCCTGTGGGTTTCTTTAAAGTTTTCCACTTTTGCCAAAAGTTGCTTCACAATATAGAATAGGGGAATGTACACCTTCTGTCGAATAAATAAAATCTTCTTTATTCAAATGACTGTCTACTTGCATGCATAAACATTCATTTGCATATTTAAATTTCCCCTCCTTCACACTTAATAAATAAGATAATAAAAAGGAAGGATTAACTAACACGTCTTCTAAATCAGAAGAATGGAGAGAAAGCCACTCCTAATAAAGCTTACCCCAACGGTCGACTCACCGCAAGAGGAAAATAAGCCTCGGTCGTTGGTCCTTAAGAACAAAGAAGAGGGGACAAGGACGCCAGTGCGATTATTTATGCCATGTCCTTTCCCCTACGAAACAAATAAAGTTGTACCGTGGAGATATGTGGAATCTTCACCAATAAAAAAAGAAATAACAAATATAGCCAGCATTGGGGGCACGACTAGAAGTGGAAGAATCTACACCCCCAAGGACACACAGGAAGATGTCCTCCAAAATAAAGGAAAAAATAAAAAGACCGAAGAAGAAAAAGAAAATAAGGAATCCAAGGAGGAGATAGAGGAATTACTCCAGTTCATAAGGCAAAGTGAGTATTCCATTATAGACCAGCTCAATCGCACACCTGCAAAGATTACATTGCTATCACTACTACAAAAAAGGCTTTTTACATCGGTTAAAATGGGCTTTCTACGTCGGTTAAAGCGATGACATAGATACGGGGGTCATAGAAAGTAAGACTTTCTACGTTGGTTATTAGGAACCGACGTAGAAAGCCCTACTTTCTATGAGCTATTCTGATCGGTCAAAACTGGTTCTGATCGGTCACAGAGCTATTCTGATCGATCATAATTGATTCTGACCTATCATAATACTTTCTATGTCGGTTAACACTGATAACCGACATAGAAAGTCTTACTTTCTATGTCGGTTAAACTTATAACCGACATAGAAAGTCTTACTTTCTAACTTTCTATGTTACACTTTCTACGTCAGTTATGTCATTAACCGACGTAGAAAGTACTTTCTACGTCGGGTAATGACATAACCAACATAGAAAGTGTTATTTTTTTTTAAAATACCTGCATTTTCTTTACAGATGCTACCTTTCTTCGAGTAGACCTGCCTATTCATCACAGTTCCAGACAAATATTCACAGATCCAGTACAGACAAATATGCACAGTTCATATATAAATTTGCTACAGATATATATCCAGTACAAACAGATCCAGTTACAGACAGATATGTACATATGAAACATATTGAAATCAATATATGGTGCATACATATGTACATATGAAAAAGATATGTACAGACAAATCCAGTTAGACAAAAAAGTGCATACATTAAAAAATAATACATTAAAAAAGTGCATACATTATCAAGTTGGAACATTCTCCCAAAATCCTTCCATATGGTCATAACGTATGGCATGCACATCATCTATTTCTACATTAACACTCAAGTTTGGCATATTTGAAGAGAAACATGGTGTCTCTGGTATATCAAGTACTAATTCATCATTCTCATCGAAGTATACATGGGTTTTCCTTGTAGAACCACTCGACCATCCTTTGTTAGCGGGATCAGTGACATAAAACACTTGTTTTGCCCGAGATGCCATGATAAATGGTTCTTCAAGTATAACGAGTATTTTCAAGGTTAACCAAGGTAAATCCAAGATCGTCGGTGAAGATGCCAGTATTAAAATCAACCCACTTACATTTAAAAATAGGTACTCTGAATATCGTGTAATCTATTACCCAAATCTCTTCAATTACACCAAAGTAGCCCATTGACGCCCTTATCAGATATTTATCCTTTGAACTCGAGAAATGCATTGATTCAGCCACCACCATGACTCCACTATTTTGCATTGTGCTTATTTCATCTTCTCCCTTTGCATAAAATGAATAGTTATTTATATCATACCCACCCCAACATATCACATCAAAGTTTGGCTCACATGCTAGCCACTTTAGTGTATCAGAAGCTGTATTGTCACCTTCAACTTGTTGTTTAAACCACTTCAAAAAGCTCTTGTTGTGTTCAGTGATCACCCACTTTTTAGGCATATGTGGATTATTTCGCTTCATAATGTCTTTATGAGCACTTAAGTAGGGGATGACTTCTTCACTGTTATTCAATATGTACAATTAATGCGCTTGAAGTACTTCATCTCGACACATTGTCACAACTTTTGCACCTCGAGTTCCTCTACCAAGACCTATTCCATGGTAACGAGTCTTAGGTAACCCTATAGCTTCAACTTCTGATAAGTATTGTGTGCAAAACTCAATAGCTTCCTCTGCAATATATCTTTGAACAATTGATGCTTCAGGACGATATTGGTTCTTCACATACCCTTTTAATATCTTCATGTATCGCTCAATAGGGTACATCCATCGTAAGAAAACTGGACCACAGATTCTAACTTCCCTGGCTAGATGAACAATCAAGTGAACCATAATATCAAAAAATGATGGAGGAAAGTACATCTCAAATTGACACAATATGACTGCAGCCTCATTCTCTAACTGATCCAAAACATCCGGGTCCATAACTTTACTACATATGGCATTAAAAAAAAGCATAATCGAGTTAAGGAATATCTAACATTCTCTGGTAAGATACCTCGAATAGCCACAGGTAGAAGTTGTTGCATCAATACATGACAATCATGAGATTTTAACCCAAGCAATTTTAGATCTTTCATAGATACAAGTCTCTTCACATTGGAAAAGTAACCAAATGGAACCTTCACACCTCGTAAAAACTCACAAAAACTTCTTTTCTCTTTTTTAGATAGTGTGTGACATGCTGGAGGCAAGTATGTTAGGTTACCATGAGGTTGAGGAGCTAATGGTTCTCTTATACCCATTTCAACCATGTCCAAACGAGCATTGACACCATCTTTTGTTTTTCCTTGAATGTTAAGGAGCGTTCCAATGATACTGTCACACACATTTTTCTCTACATGCATGACATCTATACAATGCCTCACATCAAGAACCCTCCAATATGGAAGAACAAAAAGGATTGACATTTTCTTCCATATACCTATGGCTTTCTTTTGCATCTTTCCAAACTCACACGAAATCGCACTTACTCGTTGATATACTTGTTCCCCACTTAAAGGTGTTGGGGCTACATCATTTTCTTGACACCTGTTAAATGATTTTTTTAATTTACGATATGAATGGTTTGAAGGAAGAAATCTTCGGTGTCCAAGGTACACTGTTTTCCTTTCATGTTGTAGTTGATAGTGACATGTGTCTTCTTCACATATCGGGCAAGCTTTATGTCCCTTTGTGCTGTAGCCACTCAAATTACCATATGCTGGAAAGTCATTAATTGTACAAAATAACATTGCACGCAACTTGAATAAGTCACCTGTGTACCGATCAAACACATCAACACCTTCCTCCCACAACATCTTCAACTCTTCAACCAATGGGCTTAAAAAAACATCAATGTCATTTCCAGGTTGTCTGGGACCCGAGATCATCAAAGATAGCATCAAGTACTTACGTTTCATACACAACCACGGAGGTAAGTTGTAAATAACTAACACCACAGGCCATGAACTATGTTTACTGCTTAAATTTCCATATGGATTCATTCCATCTGTAGCAAGTCCAAACCTAATGTTTCTTGGATCATTACCAAAATTCTGGAAGATGGAATCTGTAGACCCCAAATCTTGCCCGGCCTCCAAATAAAGTCAGAAGCTTCCTATTTGAAGACGACCGAAGCTTAACAAGCCACTAGGAGAGACTATTAGGCTCCCGTACCAAGATAGGAGGTTTTTTGGCCCGAAAATAAAGTTTCTCGCCCTGAAGGGACGAGACCGCCGTCTGGAAGGACCAGACCGCCGTCTCGTCTCAACGCCAGGACGAGACCGCCATCTCGATTGTCCAGACGGCGGTCTTGTCACCTACAAAAGTCGAGACGGCGGTCTGGACTTTCCAGACGGCGGTCTCGACCCTGTCAGAGGAGACGGCGGTCTCGACCTGTCAGGCGCGAAAAACTATAAATAGGGGCGTCATTTCTCCCTTTTTCCACACACAGAATCAACAGCTCTCCCTTCTCTCTAGACTTTCTCTCTCTAAGAATCCCTCCGAGGCATTTCCGGAGTTTCTGAGAGTTTGTAGAGTGAAGGGTTGCCAAAACGCACCCTCTCTTTTAAAGAGAATATATAAAGCTTGCTTTGGAGGTGCACATTCTCTCTCCTTATCATTTTACTGCTTTCATTTAAATATATGCAATAGATACTAGGGCCATGTAGTCATAATCTCTAAATACCATATAATAAAAGGGTAAAAGCGCTATTTTCCAGTTTAATTATTCATTCAAGTTAGCCGGCCTATCATAGGGAACCCGAAAGGGGCGTCGTAAAGGAACTAACACTTCCTTTACACGTAACTAACTCCCTTACCCAACTCTGGTTCTAATGACCAAAGTTGGTTTTCGAAAACCAACGCCTTTTTAAACCCCTTTTCCGATGTTTATGGTAAAAATATCGGTGGCGACTCCATAGAACCCAAAATAAATAAGTCCTTGGGTTAGCCCGGTTATTGGACAACTCAAGGACACTTTTGAAAACCTCGCCCCAGGGTTAGCCCGGTTATCGGACAACCTAAAGGCGTTGTAACC
The DNA here is from genome assembly GCA_963425845.1 of Sphenostylis stenocarpa. Lineage (NCBI taxonomy): Eukaryota > Viridiplantae > Streptophyta > Magnoliopsida > Fabales > Fabaceae > Sphenostylis > Sphenostylis stenocarpa. The sequence continues at coordinate 93,889,099 of OY731403.1, read as the reverse complement.
ACCAATAAAAAACGCGAAAATCAAAGAAGAGTCGAAAAACCATCGCGTCGCTCCGACCGCGCCCCCTTTTTCGGGGAGGCGGCGACAGATGGCGACTCCACTGGGGAAGCCTAGAGAGTTGATCTCATTTAGTGATGGGCTGGCTTAAAAAAAATTAATTAAACCAAGAAAATAGAGCTTTTACCCTACCTTGTATTATAACATGCTTTATTATTTGGCTTTCAAATAACTGTTGCTTGTTTATACTTACGCAAATTGATTGAAATATAACTGCACACAAACCCTTGCACACTACAGTTCCCTCTATACCCGGGGGCAAGTGAGATAACCATAGGGAGTGGGTGGCAGGTACGGTTCGCTGCAGTTAGGGCCTTGTGCCCACCAGTGTGATCGGAAACCACCACTCAAGGTGATAACCTTCCTCTTTTGGCAACAAGACCGACTCTGGCCTTAGTGCTGAGCATGGTTGGACGGCTAGAGAGTGGGGACCCTATAATGGGGGCACCTTGGGGGCCTTAGCCTGGTGAGAACAGTTAGAACCAACCCTAACCAATGCACCTTTCTGCAGGAAAACCCTACCTCGTGATAAAAACGAAGTCTCGCCTGTTCGGGGATGATCGAATTGTGTGTGCATATGTTTGTTGCATTTGTATGTTGCATAGCATAAACAAACAACAGAACAAAATCACCAAAAAATATATTTTTCAAATAAACACCCTTATCTCGGACAGTCTGCCTTTTAGCTAGCCTGGTTTCGAGTTCTTTGTAAGCTAAGTAGCCACGCGAGTTCCGACAGAAGAGATAAGGGACGATAAATATTCTTTCGCATAAAGCCATATTTTATCTCGGATAGTCTCGCCTTTTAGCTAGCCTGGTTTCGAGGTTCTTTGTAAGCTAAGTAGCCACGCGAGTTCCGACAGAAGAGATAAAAGGCTATAAAATAAATAAATAAAAATAATAAAATAATCCATTTTTCCAAATTTCACAAATAAGACCTGGTCCAAAAATATTGCATTCATAAAACATTCATATAGATAGTTTATTCTTTCGAAAAATACGCAAATACCATACATCATGTAGAAAAACATGATAAATAGTAAAATAAACACTCACATTCAATAAACATCATCTTCATCAAATCATACATTTTGGTTTTAGAAAATGGAGGGGACAAGTAGACAAGTGGGGAAGGTGGATATTCTCCGAAGCCATACTGAGAAGCTAGAACGGCTTAGTGCAACGATGCCACCGGAGGTCCGCGCTGATTTTGAGAAGTCCTATGGACGAATTCTGGACCTCCTAAAGATCAGTGTCGATCAAGTCTTCCTCAGGGTACTAATTCACTTTTGGAACTCCAGTTTGCGGTGCGTTGAATTTCCGCAGTTTGACATGGTGCCCACTTTAGAGGAGTATGAAACAATGTTGAGATGGCCCAAGTCAGCCGGGGTTCATATCCGCCATGAGGCGTACACTCCTGCAGCACCAGTCGCTGCCCTTATCCACCTACCGTACCGACAAAGTACCTTGACAAGAAGAGGGAACACCCAGGGGTGGAAAGTATCGATGTTAGAAGACCACCTATCCTACCTGGCTGAAAGGACAGAGTGGGTTGCCTTCAATAAAACCCTGGCGCTATTAATCTTTGGAACGATCCTATTCCCCTTCCACCTTGACACGATCGATCAAGCCGTCATGGACGCTTTCTTCGCTTGGGACGTGAACTCGAAGAGTCCCCTACCTGCTATTCTTGCCGACACCTTGCTCTCGGTGGATTTCTGCCATCAGAAGCAAGGGAGAACACTCCGCTGCTGCTCTTCGTTACTTTATGTGTGGAGCATCACGCACCTTTACGCCTCCAGTCACATGGGGATATTCCCTGACCCTTTGAGAAGCTTCTCCAAAATCCCCCTCCAACGACGCCTGACTATGGAATGGAGGGATGAGTTAGAACAAAAGGACGCCAACAGCATATCTTGGGTCTGCCCTTGGTTCCGACCCGGCCCAGTTCTCGTCAGATGTGGGAGCTACCCGAATGTACCCTTGATAGGACTCAGGGGTTGCATAGCCTACTCACCTAGAGTAGCTATGAGGCAACTCATGAGGACTCAAACTACTATCTCCCAAGGGGAACTCGGAGGACTGTGCTTCTTTGGAGACCCATGCACAATCGCCAACTCACTGACTGTGAGAAAAGCATGGGAGAAGCCAGTCTACATGGGAGACAGAGAGCTAGGAAAATCTCGGGTAACTGTCACCACTGACTATGAGGCATGGAGAAGAAGAAGAGAGATGTCCCGACCATCCACCACACCCGCGCCAGTCGCCAACAACGAAGAGCTGCAGGCACAAGTCAATGCCTTGACCCAGAGGGTAGAAATAATGGGAGCCCAGATACGGGCCCTTGAGGAAAAAGAACAAGCCTCTATCCTCACGATTGACGGTCTACAAAGGCAGGGCAAGAAAAAGGATCATGAAATAGAACACCTCAAGGACCAATGTGCTGACGCTAACGAACAAGCTATCCGAGCATCCAAAACTGCCAGAACCAGCTCGGATAGCCAACTACAAGAAATAACCGCCAAAACAGCACACCTTGAGGCAGAATCAGCTCAGCAGGCTCAAAAGATCAAGGAGTTGTCAGAAGGGCTCCTCCAGGCTCAGATAGATCTTCGCCAAGAGTGAGAGAACAACAGAAGACTGAGCAGAGGTCTCTATGAGCTACGCATTAAGGAGAAAAGCGGGCTAGCTCAGTATGACCAAGTACTTCAAGAGAAGGACCAAGCTGTTGCAAAGCTTGAGGAATTACAAGCCTTGGTCATACATCAAGAGGCAAAGATCAAAGAGGCTCAACAATACAGCGAAGAAATGAGCCAAGCGATCCACAAGCAAAGTGAAGCGCTCGCTCACCATGTCTAGGAAGCCGAAAGAGAATTACAAAGAAAACAAGACCCGCCTGTGGGTTTCTTTAGGATTTTCCGTTTTTGCCAAAAGACGCTTCATAGTATGGAATAGGAGAATGTACACCTTCCTATGAATTAATGAAATCTTTTTCTTATTCCACAGTTGTCTACTTGCATACATGAGCATGCATTTGCATATTTAATTTCCCCTCCTTCACACTTAATAAATAAGATAATAAAAAAGGAAGGATTAACTAACACGTCTTCCAACTCAGAAGAATGGAGAGAAAGCCACTCCTAATAAAGCTCACCCCAACGGTCGAATCACCGCAAGAGGGAAATAAGCCTCGGCCGTTGGTCCTCAAGAATAAAGAAGAGGGGGCAAGGATGCCAGTGCGACTATTTATGCCACGTCCTTTCCCCTACGAGTCAAATAAAGTTGTACCGTGGAGATATGGGGAATCTTCACCAATAAAAGAAGAAATAACAAACATAGTCGGCATTGGGGGCACAACTAGAAGTGGAAGAATCTACTCCCCCAAGGACACACAGGAAAATGTCCTTCAAAATAAAGGAAAAAATAAAAAAGACCGAAGAAGAAAAAGAAAATAAAGAATCCAAGGAAGAGACAGAGGAATTGCTCCAGTTTATAAGACAAAGCAAGTATTCCATTATAGACCAGCTCAATCGCACACCTACAAAGATCATGTTGCTATCTTTAATAATGAGCTCGGAACCACACCGGAACGCCCTGCTGAAGGTCTTGAGCGAGGCGCATGTACCCCATACAATATCCCAAGAAAAGGTCGAGAGGATCGTCGTTCACATTACAGCAAGCGATCACCTCGCCTTCACAGAGGAAGAACTCCCTCTCGAAGGGTCAAAGCACAACAAGCCCTTGCACATCTCAGTCAAGTGCAAGGAATACCTCATTGCCAAAGTTCTTGTGGATAACGGGTCGTCCCTGAACGTGATGCCCAAGTGCACACTGGAAAAGTTGACCATCCAAGGAACCCGTCTGCGCCCAAGCAGCACCATCGTTCGAGCCTTCGACGGGTCAAAACGAGAAGTAGTGGGAGAGATCAATTTGCCAATTCAAGTGGGACCCACTATCTTCGACGTCGATTTCCACGTGATGGACATTACTCCAGCATATAGTTGTCTCCTCGGCAGGCCTTGGATTCATGACGCTAAGGCAATACCTTCGACGCTCCACCAAAAAGTCAAGTTCATAATGGGTGACAAACTGGTCACGGTCCAAGCAGAAGACGATATCCTGATCAGCGGACCGTCCACCCAACCTTATGTGGATGCGGCTGAAGAGGCCCTTGAAACATCTTTTCAAGCGCTCGAAATTGCCAGCATAGAGTGACTTCCCAGAAACACAAAGGTAGCCCGCATGATGTTGAAGCACGGCTACCATCCTGGCCAAGGACTAGGGGCAGATTCCCAAGGAATGAGGGAA